>JACEFZ010019277.1:0-22778 GCA_014155875.1 Cepaea nemoralis
GTTATCTTTTGACATCGTAGTCAACCCCATCAGTCTTGTTGTTTGGGATTTTTATCACATTGTCGTCCAGTATTTGGCAGCAATTGCTTTTTGAACAACCGGCAATCATACAATTGCATGAAAATCAGCTCAAGGTTTTCAAATCGCTCTCAGGTGTTTTGGAACACGGTATTCAGGAATACGAACTGAGTTCCTAACACATTTGTCAAAGCACCGGCTACATGAAATGAATACATGTAAATATATGAGGATCTTGTGAAACCAGAATGTTCACAATCAGATCGACATCATATGGATAAGCAATTAGTATAGAATAGTGTACTGTCAGTAAACACGCTATCAGACGGAGATGACAATAATGACCGTGTTTCGTGTTCTTAGAAAAGTAAGAATAACACTTTACAAAGAAATAAACAATCATACGTTGCTCAAATAACCAATACAGATATGACAATACTTGATTCCAATTAATAAATTTGTGAAGAATTGACCTTTATTGTAGTAATAGGTGCAATGATATGGGAACGATAAATAATTTACACGTACACCAGCAAGTGCTAAAGGAATCAATGCAACACATATCAGTAGAAATAAATCAGAAAATGTAGGACAGCGAACATAGTGAAATAGTACGAAAATGTAAAACAATAAACATTGAGAAATAGTAAGAAAATGTATTACAGGGAAGATAGTAAAGCTAGGCCGGTCTCCCTGGCGAAGTGGTTAAAGATGCTGTTCGTAATCCCTTATACCCACGTACGAAACACAGCTGTGCGGGATTCGGCAGTGGATCACGTCACGTGGGTTACTTACGGAGGTATGTGAGCCTGTCGATCAGAAAGCAATGGCAAACTATTGAACATAACATTTGCCAAGACATCGACAACAGCTGAAAAATGCTGACGTTGACTGCAATGTAATGCAGTCTGGGCCGTGTGTTTACAGAGTGTGCACAACTAGATAGATGATTAAAAACGATGATATAGTATGCAAGCAATCATCAGCATCATTTGCCATGCCTATACGCGTGGACGATCATGTTTCACCAATACACACTTTCACCAGTGTGTTGTTAGCTCTGTGTTCCTGTCTCTACCATATTACGAGACCAAACCATCCAGGTATATACTTCTCTGCCTCATCCTTGTTATTTCCCTCTCAATCTTTCCAGTTGTCAGCAAGTTGTCCAGTTTATTTCTTCTCATAAAAATGTGTGACTGTCTACGTCTAACTTCTCTAATCTGTTTACGGTTTTCATGTATTGCTTGTAGGCCATGGTCATTTTGTTTTTCTGGTTTTACTTGGCATTCTTTGCATTTTCCTCGGAGGACATCAGCCATCAGATGTGTTGAAACTTTAAATATTGATATTATATTGTCTTCACCCATTAATAATCTCTACGACCATATTTGATATGAGTATGAGGCACATGCACATGTGCCAGACAAATAAAAAGTGAAATAGTAAAAGAGGGTTATACACCTGACTTATGTTGGCAATAGATATATTATCCCATAGGTAGACTGCAGGTAGTTTGTGATATTATCTACCATGTGAGGTCACATATTGGAAAACCAAGATATCGTAATTAATCAAATTTATGTTGGCAGCTTTTGATTACAAGGGTAAATTGTTTGTTTAAAAATTATGCTATATTTACGTCAAACTAACTATATGCATTAAACATCTTTCATTTATACTCCAGTACATTGTTTGTTATTTTGTCTCCCTTGTTGCATTAAACAAATCATTTTCATTTGTGTCCCATGAGACTATGGTCCCCCATTATACCGACTTTTATATGTTTTTATATGAAAATTTACAATGATCGAAACTAGTTGCAATATTCCTAACACATTGAGGAAAGCGTATAATACGCATAACACCAGTGGCGACTAGTGAAAATTGCTGCACATTATTTCAAGTCCACACTTTGTACGTGTGTTTCCTGCTCCACAAATATGCTGCAAGGATCACGGTCGTTGCCAAGGCGTCTGAGGGTATCATCATTTTCAGATGACATGCCGATAGACGTGGGTTTTATGTTTCGCTATCTCATGCGATCACCAGAGTCATGGATCAGCTTTGTGTTTGTGTCACATGACAATGCCATCCACATATGCTTTGCTCTGCCTTTCCCTTGTTCTTTTTCTTTTAATCTTGCCAATTGAAACCGATGGTGTTTCCACCTTGTCGTGGTGGGGGAGCTTGAGTTTCTCAATGACCCTGAGAGCTATGCCGGCAGTAGCGTAGCTACCAGCAGGGCCTCCCAAGCCGGACAGGTCAAAGGGTAGAGAACAGACAAAGAGAAACACCCTGGTCCTCCAGGTTGGGGGTTGAAGCGTGGGGTTAACATCCCCACCTTTGTAAAAACCTTTCTTTGTTACGAAACAAATACATGAGCCTCGATATCGGACTGACTTATCTGGACAACGACCTTGGAACGTTAAAGGACTTTTGAGATTTGGAACATGGAATGTACGGACACTATATCGAGCTGGAGCGGCCGAAGAACTAACCCGGGAGCTGGTTGAATATCAAATGGATATCACAGCAATTCAAGAAATAAGGTGGCCAGGAGAGGGTACTTTAGAGCAAAATGGAAAGATTATAATATATGGAGGAAACACCCAAAATAAACATGAATTAGGAACAGGATTTGTCATCAAAAAAGAGTTATGGGGGAACGTTTTAAACTTTAAAGCTTTTAATGACAGGATTAGTAAATTACGAATAAAAGGTAAATGGAAAAATATAACGATGATTAATGTACATGCACCTACTGAAGAGAAAGAAGATGATATTAAAGAAGACTTTTATAATGATCTGGAAGATGTCATAGAAGAAACCCCCAAACAGGACATCCTGATTGTGCTGGGAGACTTCAATGCAAAAATAGGTAGAGAGCAAACTAATAAAAAAGTGGCCGGTATGGAAAGCCTACATACAACTTCAAATGATAATGGATGGAGAGTCATCAACCTGGCAGAAGCCAAAGGACTGCAGATTAGCAGTACCAGACTACAAAGAAAGGATATACACAAACAAACTTGGAAATCATGTGACAAGAGAACCTATAATCAAATAGATCACATTTTAATTAACAACAGAAATGCATCAAACATACAGCAAGTCAGAAGTTATAGAGGAGCTGAGTGCCACAGTGACCATTTCCTCGTTGGAGCAAAATTTAAAATAAAACTTAAGAGAGCTTTCTATACTAAATTACAAAGATTACACCCAACATATAACAGAGAAAAACTACAAGACATTACAGTCAAAGAGAAATTTACAGATGAAATAAAATGTAAACTTGAAACTTTGCAAAACCCTTTGGAGGAAAGCGTTGACCAAACTTGGTTGAACATCAAGAATACAATTCAATCTACCGCAGAAGAATGTCTCGGTGTGTTAACCACGCATAGAAAGAACAGATGGTTCAATCAAAAATGTGAAGAAGCAGTCACTAGGAAGAAGAATGCCAGACATGTATGGTTAAATGACATCAATAACATCCAAAAGGAAGAGCATTATAGAAATGAATGTAAAGAGGCTACAAAAATAGTCAGACAGCAGAAGCGAGAATATATGAGTAATATAATCAAAGATATGGAAACTAATCACCAGAAAAATGAATCCAGAAAGTTTTTTAAAGTACTGAAGTCAATGAAACGAGGGCACCAACAAAACACATATGGTTTAAAAGACAAAAATGGGAATATGATAAATACCAATGAGGAAATGTGCAACACATGGAAAGAATATTTTATTGAATTACTAAATTGTGAAGCTCCAAGTAACATTTTCCCACAGGAAGAGGTTCTAACATGCGAACCACAAATTGAAGAACCTACATTTGAAGAAATCCTATATGTAATCACACGACTTAAAAACAATAAGGCAACTGGGACTGATGGAATTGCTGCTGAATTTATAAAGGCAGGTGGCCATGCATTACATCTAAAGCTATACGAACTAATAATAAAAATCTGGAGGACAGAAGAATTACCCCATGACTGGAAAGAGTCATTATTGATACCTATCTTTAAGAAAGGAGACAAGTTCCAATGTGGAAATTATAGAGGAATATCACTACTGTCCACAAGCTATAAGATACTATCCGCAGTATTACTAAATAGACTAAAACCATATTCAGAAGACATATTAGGTGACTACCAGGCGGGTTTTAGACAAAACAGATCAACAATAGATCAGATATTTATCTTACGACAAATAGCCGAGAAACATTGGGAATATAAAAGAGATCTCCATAACATTTTTGTGGATTTTAAAAAGGCTTATGATAGTGTCCATAGGAATAGTCTATGGAATGTTATGCAGGAATTTGGAATACCAAGGAAGTTAATTAACATGACCAAACTATGCATGGAAGATACTTATAATATAGTAACATATAAAGGCAGGAAATCAGACCCCTTCCAAATAACATCTGGCTTGAAACAGGGTGATGCACTATCGCCGCTACTCTTCAATCTGGCTCTAGAGAAAGTTGTAAGGAAGGTAAAGGAGGAATGTGATATTGGAGGAACATCCAAGCTGCTTGGTTATGCAGATGATATAGATATTATAGGGCAAAGTGAACAAAAGACATTAGAAATATTGACTCACTTAAAGGAAAAAGCCCAACAGATGGGGCTGGTTATCAACCAAGATAAGACAGAATATATGGTAATTTCAAGAGACGGAATGGCTAAAAACTCTGGCCACATACAAATAGATAATATGACCATTAAAAGAACGGAAACATACAAATACCTGGGTACAATCTTCAACTGCTCCAACATCATAAGGGAAGAAATACAAACTAGAATCAACTCTGGAAATAAGATATACTATGCACTACAACATCTACTAAAATCAAAGGCGCTATCTCGTAACACCAAAATCACAATATACAAAACACTGATCAGACCAGTTGTGCTGTATGGCTCTGAAACCTGGAGTACAACGAAAGGAGACGAAGCCTTGTTACAAACCTTTGAGAACAAAATTTTAAGACGCATCTTTGGACCCATTAGGGATACACAAAGTGGAGAGTGGAAAAGAAGAAGTAACAAAGACATTTATGATTTGTTTAAGTCCCCGCTAATCACTGGTATCATGAAGGCTAATAGACTACAATGGCTGGGGCATATAGAAAGAATGGAAGATAATAGGGAAACAAAACTCGCTTACACTCAGGAAATAAATGACCGTAGACCCCGAGGTAGACCAAGAAGGCGGTGGAGAGATAATATACATACAGACCTACAAGCACTTGGAATCAACGACTGGCAAGAGAAGGTCCACCAGAGAGACGAATGGAGACAGATTGTATTTGCAGCAAAGAACCTCAATGGCTCGGAAAGCTGAAGAAGAAGAAGAAGAAGAAGAAGAAGAAGAAGAAGAAGAAGAAGAAGAAGAAGAAGAAGAAGAAGAAGAAGAAGAAGAAGAAGAAGAAGAAGAAGAAGACGAAGAAGAAGAAGAAAAAGAAGAAGAAGAATGATAGATAAGGGTTTGATGTGACAAATTGCCTAAGGACATCCCTAATGGGATGGATAATCATTACCGAACAGCCCTTTAGAGGGACAATATAATTTAAATCACGAACCCCATTTTGCAAATATTAGACTTAAAGTTTAAGTTTCAACACAGATTTAGAAACTACAAGGTTGCTCCATAAGGTTTATAGAGATCTTGATTATTCGCCACAGCAACAGAGGAATGTGTTCAATTTGTTCCCTCCTTAATAATGTTGTATGTGTGCTCTCAGTCAACCTCCAGTAGATCTGTTATTTAATGTATCAAACAATGACACATGCCAATTGGACTCAACAGTAGTTGACCAAAACCTCAACAATGGAAGATACTTCACACAGTTGAAAATATCATTCACAATAACTGTACTCAACAACGGTTGAACAAAATATTCACCATGAAATGTTGTCAACCAGAGCAGGACAAGACATTCGCAAAGAAGTGTTCTCAACAACAGCTGGACAAGACATTCACAATGAAATGTTCAGCACAACAGCTGGACAGGACATTCACAATGAGCTCTTCTCAATAACAGCTGGACCAGATATTCACAATGAAATATTCTTTGCACTTCTGAACAAGACATTCACAATTCATTGTACTCAACAACAGTTGATTAAGACATTCACAATAAATGTACTCAACATTCATTTTCAACAACACACTTGTATTGAAACTGGAGGAGTCGAGTGAAGACCCAGGTTCCACCTTGTGACAACAATATTCACTTCGACATAATATATGCACATTTATACAGTCAGTGAAAACAGGATTACACCACAACCAAACCGCAGAGTCCCAACCTATAAAATGATAACTCTCCTCTCTCCAACCGCATCAACGCATCTCAAAAGACTCCTCCTTCAACAACAGTCCTACTATAATTAAGCAGTATTTCTTCATTTTTCACTGAGGAAAAGAATTCACATGTTCTGGGCAAAACACAAGTCTATAACCACTGCCCTGGTTCATTATAATCCTGTTGCGACTAGTAAGCGGTGTTAGGGACAGTTCCAGGTAGCAGCCTTCATCATGATACACCCACTACAAGGCAATCCCTTCTTGTGACACAGTATGTGCAGAGATAAAACTATACTGAATCTGTGGTGGTGACTAGACTGCCAGTGAAGCTGACACTTGGGGTCATTCAACACAGTTGAGTATCCACTTCCCCTGATGCCGAGAGGTAACCGCTCGGTACATGTTGCCCGTGACGTTCTGAAGACCAGCCAGTGATTTGGGACATAAATACGACTTTCAGCAGCATCCCACAAGGCAAGTCTATCTCTACCTAGTATCAGAATGGGAATAACAGCTTAACCCTCATTCTGGCACTTCAGTTAATATCGAGTCTGGATAAAGAATCAACTCAAATCCTGTTCCTCCTGATATTACGCCACAGCTATTAACGAGCTGAGGTAGAAATTCCCCAAGAAGTACCAATAATGCAGACTAGAAGAATGATATGGTGGATTCCATGAATACACAGTCGCCACCAATCCATGGCCTGCTTGAGGCAAACTGATGCCAGGTGGTCTTTTGGTAGATAGGGTGTCCTCTTCGCGGTGTCTTGAAGATACTTTCCTAGAGCCTTGGCAAACATGTAGACTCCCTGTATTCGGGTTTAGAGAACAGATCCTTTCAGTGCCCTCAGCATAGTCATATAATATGGCTGGTAATTCCAACCTGATGTTACGGTGGTAATCCCTGGAAAAACCATATAAAAAGGAGTTGACGTTCTGAGCTTGGGACTCTCATTTGATTGTCCCAACTAAAGGCCTCTTCACCATCCCTTTCTCTACTGATACAAAATACAAAAAGATTTTGCAATACATTTGTACTAAAATCAAATGTCATAATCAAAATATCAACAAACACATAAGACGATTCAGGGAAATGGGGAGGAGAAAGGAGGGTTTTGCTCATACACCATCCATCCATCTATCCGTCATGTGCAATGCCGATAAGCGTGGGCTTAAGAATATGCCCATTTACTTGTATATCACTCGTATATCACTTTGTGGTATTTCCTTCTTCCCAGTGACGGATCATAATCTGTGTCTTCTTAATATTCAGTTCTAACCCTAGTTGTTCACTGTGTGTAACAACCGTATCTACTAAATATTGCAGGTCCTGTTCATTGTCTGCAATCAAGTCTGTATCATCTGCATATATAAAATTATTGATGTATCGTCCCCCAATGTTGATTCCTTCCATATCTACTATATTTCTGAAAATATGTTCACTGTACAGGGAATAAAGATCTGGAGACATTATACCTCCCTGATCTCACACCTCTTTTAATAAGCCTGATATTGACCTACATCGTTATCAATTCTGATGGCAGCTTGTTGTTTCCATTATATGTATTTTACAAGTCTAAGGTATTTTCCATCAATTTGTAGATCTTCAAGCATCCTTATCATGTCGACAAGGGGCCTGCGTGCCCAATTTGTTACCCTTCGAAAATAAAGTTCGTTCTTTCATTCGTTCGTTCGTTCTCGCTTCGATCAGAATAAGCGAAAATAAAAGTTGTGTAGTTATGTAACATGTCTCACTTATCGAAAGCCTTTGTGTAGTCAATGAAGCAAAGATATAGATCTTTGTTTACTTCTATAGTACGCTCTATTACTGTTCTCAGTATATACACAGCATTTACTGTGTCCTTGCCTTCTACAAACTCACATTGTTCTTCTCCAATTTCGGGTTGTATTTTCTTCCTAACTCTTTGCATGATAATTCTCAGCAGAATCTTCGTGATGCGGCTCTTTATACTAGTTGTTCGATGTTGATCACATTCCATGGCTCCTGATGTCTTCGGGATTGCAATAAATATAGCAGTTACATAATTCAGTAGGTATATCTCCAGTATCGTATATTGCTCTCAGCAGTCTGGTGATCTTGGTCTATTCCATATACTTCTAAGGCATTGATCATTTCTATTGTGATGTTATCTGTACCCGGGGTCTCGCCAGTTTTCATATGGTTAAGAGCATTCTGAACTTCCATCTTCAAAATTGATGGTCCTTTATTATTATTCCGAGGATCATATTGTTGTTCTCTTGTATCATCATAAAGGTCTTTCCCATAATCTGACCACGCATGTAAAATCTGATCTTTTTCTATCATGATTTCGACAATGTGAAACACGGACTCGAATATACAATGAAGGAATGAGAATTGGCTTCAATTGTATAGTGGATAGATATACAATAACAATGAACTTTATTCTGTGGTTTATTTCGGTGGTATCTAGACTCGCACTAGCACATGCCATGGATTTCATGCTAGTGATAATATGCAGTCGCATAAATCACGAACTCCGTAGCTTCAGCGCCGACTCCAAGGAGTCTCCTGAAACATGCAATCGTACACCGAAACGGCAAATCAGTCAATTCAGCAACAGCCGGTAGCCATTGTTCCGAACATGCAGGTCACTGTACAGGACAGATGTAATAGCATTCCACGCGAATTTCAATCTCACAGTATCGCTCACGCACTCACTCAGTAGCAGGGTAACGGAACAATGTACTATCAGCCCAACATGATGAAAATGCGATTGCAAACCGTAGCTGCAAGCATAAACACGCCACAGGCCTTACCGGTTCAATGCCTAACCGCCATGTTGGCGACCGTGACATGTAACTAACTGTAATCATACATGAACATTTCTTATTGCTAGTAAACTCTAATTAATTACATTGACTAGTTTGAGAGCAGATGTCTGGTTATTTGTTAGGGACCACTCATTGTTAATGTTTTATAGTAGAATGCATTTGTCTGTAGTGTTTGGTCTCATACTTACATGTTTGTATTAAAGTGGTACAACAGTACGCAAATACACCAACGGATGAGAAGCATAGATGATCTAGCAATGAGTCGTCTCAAACAAGGTAGCTTCATTCATCAGAATAAGAGACTGAATCGACACAATCAATACAAACTACCTACAAAACCAGTACTACTTAAACCCATAGTATACCCTGTAAACTGAGAGCAAGGTGGCCACGCTCTATATATTAACATCTCCATCAGTGACAATCCCATAGAGATTGAGTTCAATGACCTCAAAAAATAACTGCTACCATAAGTATAATCAAGGATAGCTATTCTCAAACGTCATGAATGCATGCAATTACAGATGGATAAACATAGAAGTTCAGGAGTCTATATATCATAGCAAGACGACAGCAATAAAATAAGTTATATACGCACTGGTAAATTCTGATCCGCTTTGCAGCAGAGAATTCAACCCTAGAGCAGACTGTAACCAACAATGATTACTACTAGCTCTGATTGTCACCAGGCGGTCCTCCTTCACACATGTTCTATCTGTGCTGTAGATCTTTATTCCCTGTACAGTGAACATATTTTCAGAAATATAGTAGATATGGAAGGAATCAACATTTGCGGACGATACATCTATAATTTTATACATGCAGATGATACAGACCTGATTGCAGACAATGAACATGACCTGCAAAATTTAGTAGATACGGTTGTTACACACAGTGAACAACTAGGGTTAGAACTGAATATTAAGAAGACACAGATTATGATCGTCACTAGGAAGAAGGAAATACCACAAAGTGATATACGAGTGATATACAAGTAAATGGGCATATTCTTAAGCCCACGCTTATCGGCATTGCACATGACGGATAGATGGATGGATGGTGTATGAGCAAAACCCTCCTTTCTCCTCCCCATTTCCCTGAATCGTCTTATGTGTTTGTTGATATTTTGATTATGACATTTGATTTTAGTACAAATGTATTGCAAAATCTTTTTGTATTTTGTATCAGTAGAGAAAGGGATGGTGAAGAGGCCTTTAGTTGGGACAATCAAATGAGAGTCCCAAGCTCAGAACGTCAACTCCTTTTTATATGGTTTTTCCAGGGATTACCACCGTAACATCAGGTTGGAATTACCAGCCATATTATATGACTATGCTGAGGGCACTGAAAGGATCTGTTCTCTAAACCCGAATACAGGGAGTCTACATGTTTGCCAAGGCTCTAGGAAAGTATCTTCAAGACACCGCGAAGAGGACACCCTATCTACCAAAAGACCACCTGGCATCAGTTTGCCTCAAGCAGGCCATGGATTGGTGGCGACTGTGTATTCATGGAATCCACCATATCATTCTTCTAGTCTGGATTATTGGTACTTCTTGGGGAATTGCTACCTCAGCTCGTTAATAGCTGTGGCTTAATATCAGGAAGAACAGGATATGAGTTGATTCTTTATTCAGACTCGATATTAACTGAAGTGCCAGAATGAGTGTTAAGCTTTTATTCCCATTCTGATATTAGGTCGAGATAGACTTGCGTTGTGGGATGCTGCTGAATGTTGGATTTATGTCCCAAATTACTGGCTGGTCTTCAGAACGTCACGGGCAACATGTACGGAGCGGTTACCTCCCGGCATCAGGGAAAGTGGATACTCAACTGTATTGAATGACCCCAAGTGTCAGCTTCACAGGCAGTCTAGTCACCACCACAGATCCAGTATAGTTTTATCTCTGCAGATACTGTGTCACAAGAAGGGATTGCCTTTTAGTGGGTGTATCATGATGAAGGCTGCTACCTGGAACTGTCCCTAACACCGCTTACTAGTGGCAACAGGATTATAATGAACCAGGGCAGTGGTTATAGACTTTTGTTTTGCCCAGAACATATGAATTCTTTTCCTCAGTGGAAAATGAAGAAATACTGCTTAATTATAGTAGGACTGTTGCTGAAGGAGGAGTCTTTTGAGATGCGTTGATGCGGTTGGAGAGAGGAGAGTTACCATTTTATAGGTTGGGACTCTGCGGTTTGGTTGTGGTGTATTACCTGTTTTCACTGACTGTATAAATGTGCATATATTATATCGAAGTAAATATTGTTGTCACAAGGTGGAACCTGGGTCTTCACTCGACCCCTCCAGTTTCAAGACAAGTGTGTTGTTGAACATGATTGTTGAGTACATTTATTGTGAATGTCTTAATCAACTGTTGTTGAGTACAATGAATTGTGAATGTCTTGTTCAGAAGTGCAAAGAATATTTCATTGTGAATGTCTGGTCCACCTGTTGTTGAGAACAGCTCATTGTGAATGTCCTGTCCAGCTGTTGTGCTGAACATTTCATTGTGAATGTCTTGTCCAGCTGTTGTTGAGAACACTTCTTTGCGAATCACTTGTCCTGCTCTGGTTGAGAACATTTCATGGTGAATATTTTGTTCAACCGTTGTTGAGTACAGTTATTGTGAATGTTATTTTCAAGTGTGTGAAGTATCTTCCATTGTTGAGGTTTTGGTCAACTACTGTTGAGTCCAATTGGCATGTGTCATTGTTTGATACATTAAATAAGAGATCTACTGGAGGTTGACTGAGAGCACACATACAACATTATTAAGGAGAGAACAAATTGAACAAATACCTCTGTTGCTGTGGCGAATAATCAAGATCTCTATAAGCCTTATGGAGGAACCTTGTAGTTTCTAAATCTGTGTTGAAACTTAAACTTTAAGTCTAATATTTGCACAATGGGGGTTCGTGATTTAAATTATATTGTTCCTTTAAATAACTGTTCGGTAATGATTATCCATCCCATTAGGGATGCCCTTAGACAATTTGTCACATCAAACCCTTATCTATCATTCTTCTTCTTCTTTTTCTTCTTCTTCTTCGTCTTCTTCTTCTTCTTCTTCTTCTTCTTCTTCTTCTTCTTCTTCTTCTTCTTCTTCTTCTTCTTCTTCTTCTTCTTCTTCTTCTTCTTCTTCTTCTTCTTCTTCAGCTTTCCGAGCCATTGAGGTTCTTTGCTGCTAATACAATCCGTCTCCATTCGTCTCTCTGGTGGACCTTCTCTTGCCAGTCGTTGATTCCAAGTGCTTGTAGGTCTGTACATGTATTATCTCTCCACCGTCTTCTTGGTCTACCTCGGGGTCTACGGTCATTTATTTCCTGAGTGTAAGCGAGTTTTCTTTCCCTATTATCTTCCATTCTTTCTATATGCCCCAGCCATTGCAGTCTATTAGCCTTCATGATACCAGTGATTAGCGGGGACTTAAACAAATCATAAATGTCTTTGTTACTTCTTCTTTTCCACTCTCCACTTTGTGTATCCCTAATGGGTCCAAAGATGCGTCTTAAAATTTTGTTCTCAAAGGTTTGTACCAAGGCTTCGTCTCCTTTCGTTGTACTCCAGGTTTCAGAGCCATACAGCACAACTGGTCTGATCTGTGTTTTGTATGTTGTGATTTTGGTGTTACGAGATAGCGCCTTTGATTTTAGTAGATGTTGTAGTGCATAGTATATCTTATTTCCAGAGTTGATTCTAGTTTGTATTTCTTCCCTTATGATGTTGGAGCAGTTGAAGATTGTACCCAGGTATTTGTATGTTTCCGTTCTTTTAATGGTCATATTATCTATTTGTATGTGGCCAGAGTTTTTAGCCATTCCGTCTCTTGAAATTACCATATATTCTGTCTTATCTTGGTTGATAACCAGTCCCCATCTGTTGGGCTTTTTCCTTTAAGTGAGTCAATATTTCTAATGTCTTTTGTTCACTTTGCCCTATAATATCTATATCATCTGCATAACCAAGCAGCTTGGATGTTCCTCCAATATCACATTCCTCCTTTACCTTCCTTACAACTTTCTCTAGAGCCAGATTGAAGAGTAGCGGCGATAGTGCATCACCCTGTTTCAAGCCAGATGTTATTTGGAAGGGGTCTGATTTCCTGCCTTTATATGTTACTATATTATAAGTATCTTCCATGCATAGTTTGGTCATGTTAATTAACTTCCTTGGTATTCCAAATTCCTGCATAACATTCCATAGACTATTCCTATGGACACTATCATACGCCTTTTTAAAATCCACAAAAATGTTATGGAGATCTCTTTTATATTCCCAATGTTTCTCGGCTATTTGTCGTAAGATAAATATCTGATCTATTGTTGATCTGTTTTGTCTAAAACCCGCCTGGTAGTCACCTAATATGTCTTCTGAATATGGTTTTAGTCTATTTAGTAATACTGCGGATAGTATCTTATAGCTTGTGGACAGTAGTGATATTCCTCTATAATTTCCACATTGGAACTTGTCTCCTTTCTTAAAGATAGGTATCAATAATGACTCTTTCCAGTCATGGGGTAATTCTTCTGTCCTCCAGATTTTTATTATTAGTTCGTATAGCTTTAGATGTAATGCATGGCCACCTGCCTTTATAAATTCAGCAGCAATTCCATCAGTCCCAGTTGCCTTATTGTTTTTAAGTCGTGTGATTACATATAGGATTTCTTCAAATGTAGGTTCTTCAATTTGTGGTTCGCATGTTAGAACCTCTTCCTGTGGGAAAATGTTACTTGGAGCTTCACAATTTAGTAATTCAATAAAATATTCTTTCCATGTGTTGCACATTTCCTCATTGGTATTTATCATATTCCCATTTTTGTCTTTTAAACCATATGTGTTTTGTTGGTGCCCTCGTTTCATTGACTTCAGTACTTTAAAAAATTTTCTGGATTCATTTTTCTGGTGATTAGTTTCCATATCTTTGATTATATTACTCATATATTCTCGCTTCTGCTGTCTGACTATTTTTGTAGCCTCTTTACATTCATTTCTATAATGCTCTTCCTTTTGGATGTTATTGATGTCATTTAACCATACATGTCTGGCATTCTTCTTCCTAGTGACTGCTTCTTCACATTTTTGATTGAACCATCTGTTCTTTCTATGCGTGGTTAACACACCGAGACATTCTTCTGCGGTAGATTGAATTGTATTCTTGATGTTCAACCAAGTTTGGTCAACGCTTTCCTCCAAAGGGTTTTGCAAAGTTTCAAGTTTACATTTTATTTCATCTGTAAATTTCTCTTTGACTGTAATGTCTTGTAGTTTTTCTCTGTTATATGTTGGGTGTAATCTTTGTAATTTAGTATAGAAAGCTCTCTTAAGTTTTATTTTAAATTTTGCTCCAACGAGGAAATGGTCACTGTGGCACTCAGCTCCTCTATAACTTCTGACTTGCTGTATGTTTGATGCATTTCTGTTGTTAATTAAAATGTGATCTATTTGGTTATAGGTTCTCTTGTCACATGATTTCCAAGTTTGTTTGTGTATATCCTTTCTTTGTAGTCTGGTACTGCTAATCTGCAGTCCTTTGGCTTCTGCCAGGTTGATGACTCTCCATCCATTATCATTTGAAGTTGTATGTAGGCTTTCCATACCGGCCACTTTTTTATTAGTTTGCTCTCTACCTATTTTTGCATTGAAGTCTCCCAGCACAATCAGGATGTCCTGTTTGGGGGTTTCTTCTATGACATCTTCCAGATCATTATAAAAGTCTTCTTTAATATCATCTTCTTTCTCTTCAGTAGGTGCATGTACATTAATCATCGTTATATTTTTCCATTTACCTTTTATTCGTAATTTACTAATCCTGTCATTAAAAGCTTTAAAGTTTAAAACGTTCCCCCATAACTCTTTTTTGATGACAAATCCTGTTCCTAATTCATGTTTATTTTGGGTGTTTCCTCCATATATTATAATCATTCCATTTTGCTCTAAAGTACCCTCTCCTGGCCACCTTATTTCTTGAATTGCTGTGATATCCATTTGATATTCAACCAGCTCCCGGGTTAGTTCTTCGGCCGCTCCAGCTCGATATAGTGTCCGTACATTCCATGTTCCAAATCTCAAAAGTCCTTTAACGTTCCAAGGTCGTTGTCCAGATAAGTCAGTCCGATATCGAGGCTCATGTATTTGTTTCGTAACAAAGAAAGGTTTTTACAAAGGTGGGGATGTTAACCCCACGCTTCAACCCCCAACCTGGAGGACCAGGGTGTTTCTCTTTGTCTGTTCTCTACCCTTTGACCTGTCCGGCTTGGGAGGCCCTGCTGGTAGCTACGCTACTGCCGGCATAGCTCTCAGGGTCATTGAGAAACTCAAGCTCCCCCACCACGACAAGGTGGAAACACCATCGGTTTCAATTGGCAAGATTAAAAGAAAAAGAACAAGGGAAAGGCAGAGCAAAGCATATGTGGATGGCATTGTCATGTGACACAAACACAAAGCTGATCCATGACTCTGGTGATCGCATGAGATAGCGAAACATAAAACCCACGTCTATCGGCATGTCATCTGAAAATGATGATACCCTCAGACGCCTTGGCAACGACCGTGATCCTTGCAGCATATTTGTGGAGCAGGAAACACACGTACAAAGTGTGGACTTGAAATAATGTGCAGCAATTTTCACTAGTCGCCACTGGTGTTATGCGTATTATACGCTTTCCTCAATGTGTTAGGAATATTGCAACTAGTTTCGATCATTGTAAATTTTCATATAAAAACATATAAAAGTCGGTATAATGGGGGACCATAGTCTCATGGGACACAAATGAAAATGATTTGTTTAATGCAACAAGGGAGACAAAATAACAAACAATGTACTGGAGTATAAATGAAAGATGTTTAATGCATATAGTTAGTTTGACGTAAATATAGCATAATTTTTAAACAAACAATTTACCCTTGTAATCAAAAGCTGCCAACATAAATTTGATTAATTACGATATCTTGGTTTTCCAATATGTGACCTCACATGGTAGATAATATCACAAACTACCTGCAGTCTACCTATGGGATAATATATCTATTGCCAACATAAGTCAGGTGTATAACCCTCTTTTACTATTTCACTTTTTATTTGTCTGGCACATGTGCATGTGCCTCATACTCATATCAAATATGGTCGTAGAGATTATTAATGGGTGAAGACGATATAATATCAATATTTAAAGTTTCAACACATCTGATGGCTGATGTCTCCGAGGAAAATGCAAAGAATGCCAAGTAAAACCAGAAAAACAAAATGACCATGGCCTACAAGCAATACATGAAAACCGTAAACAGATTAGAGAAGTTAGACGTAGACAGTCACACATTTTTATGAGAAGAAATAAACTGGACAACTTGCTGACAACTGGAAAGATTGAGAGGGAAATAACAAGGATGAGGCAGAGAAGTATATACCTGGATGGTTTGGTCTCGTAATATGGTAGAGACAGGAACACAGAGCTAACAACACACTGGTGAAAGTGTGTATTGGTGAAACATGATCGTCCACGCGTATAGGCATGGCAAATGATGCTGATGATTGCTTGCATACTATATCATCGTTTTTAATCATCTATCTAGTTGTGCACACTCTGTAAACACACGGCCCAGACTGCATTACATTGCAGTCAACGTCAGCATTTTTCAGCTGTTGTCGATGTCTTGGCAAATGTTATGTTCAATAGTTTGCCATTGCTTTCTGATCGACAGGCTCACATACCTCCGTAAGTAACCCACGTGACGTGATCCACTGCCGAATCCCGCACAGCTGTGTTTCGTACGTGGGTATAAGGGATTACGAACAGCATCTTTAACCACTTCGCCAGGGAGACCGGCCTAGCTTTACTATCTTCCCTGTAATACATTTTCTTACTATTTCTCAATGTTTATTGTTTTACATTTTCGTACTATTTCACTATGTTCGCTGTCCTACATTTTCTGATTTTATTTCTACTGATATGTGTTGCATTGATTCCTTTAGCACTTGCTGGTGTACGTGTAAATTATTTATCTTTCCCATATCATTGCACCTATTACTACAATAAAGGTCAATTCTTCACAAATTTATTAATTGGAATCAAGTATTGTCATATCTGTATTGGTTATTTGAGCAACGTATGATTGTTTATTTCTTTGTAAAGTGTTATTCTTACTTTTCTAAGAACACGAAACACGGTCATTATTGTCATCTCCGTCTGATAGCGTGTTTACTGACAGTACACTATTCTATACTAATTGCTTATCCATATGATGTCGATCTGATTGTGAACATTCTGGTTTCACAAGATCCTCATATATTTACATGTATTCATTTCATGTAGCCGGTGCTTTGACAAATGTGTTAGGAACTCAGTTCGTATTCCTGAATACCGTGTTCCAAAACACCTGAGAGCGATTTGAAAACCTTGAGCTGATTTTCATGCAATTGTATGATTGCCGGTTGTTCAAAAAGCAATTGCTGCCAAATACTGGACGACAATGTGATAAAATCCCAAACAACAAGACTGATGGGGTTGACTACGATGTCATGTAATGGATATACATCTAACTAACTTTAATATCTCATGTCCCTCTTGAACCTTTCAACTGTATCATATTTGATCCACCGTCTGTATTGGCCACACGTCGACTATTTAAGAGGAGTAATGATTATGATGATTTATTCCATTTGAAATGTTGACGTGAGCATTGCTTAGACCAAACATATGTTACTACAGCGTCATGTCTAGAGACAACGTCTTTCGTACATTCACCTCATCCCAACAAATGACACTGATGGGATCCTTGTTTCCTTTACAATAACTCATATCGTATGTGCTCAAGCTCATTTTTTAGAGACAATTTTAGAACATGACAGGTAGAAGTCATTTGAAGCTATCTGCATGAGCTCTTGGTAAAAGTTAAAATTATACCCCAGTCAGCACTGTCACAAAATAGACCACCGTGATTAACCAGTGATGACAATAAAAGGCGTTCGGATTACCGACATGTTCGAGGCCACAGGTTGTTTCAACAAATACAGAAAAAACTGTCTGGGTTGCAGCTGCACGTGTTTACATCTGGTGGGCGAAATAGGAACATTCGGTGGTGAGTGAGATGAATCTATACACCACCTTGACAGTTCACAAACAGGTCGGATTTAAGCGGAAGTCCCCGGCTCGGGAGAAAACAGTCCCGTCTGTCATTTAGAGTTCCGGACATTAAGCGAAATGGCGGCTGTGATTGTCACCACTCGACAGAAGATTGGCGGCTTGTTGTGGAAGTCCGTTGTTGGGAGCCTACAGGAACTCGCTAGCTTGTTTTGGGAGTCAAAACAAGTGATGACAACTCTGACATTGAGCCAGGGAGGATAGATTCTTGACAATGGAGGATCTGCCCAAAATAACACCTGTGTGGACATATAGAATAACGTTATGTGACCAATTTTAGGCGTTTGCCAAAAACCCGATTTGGGGACAATTAGTGTAGACCAAACTATGGATTAGGATTGACGTGTTTGGTTGGAGAGCTCTACAGTGTTAGATTAATTAAAAATTAACTAGCATGTGTCGTTATGACAAAATGTAGCAGCCATCCAGGAAAGAGGCGGGTTTGCCTAAGGTAGTTAATATAGTCGATTTAGGCCTAATTAATATAGGCAGTAGTCTTGTTAAAACTAGAGTGTGACGATTAGCACTGTTAGTTGAAAACAAGTTAGAGTAGTGAAGTGATAATTGGCTCTGTTGGTTGAAAATAGATTAGTGAAGTATTGATAAGCTTTACTAGTTGAGAATTGAGTAATGAGGGATAATTGGGATATTCCAGTGGGTGTCCCTGGTGGGCGGGGTTCCGCATTCTGTTTGTTGATGTTTTTTTTCTTGTCTTGGCCTGATGATAACCAATGTGTTGAGTCATCTGTCCCTGACAGAGTTAGGTTCAGTGTATTTTGCTGAGCAAGGGCCAATGGCCACGATAATCTAATAGAGATCAGTGACGGGGAGGCTATCACCAGTTGTATGATCTATTTTACAGGTTCCCTGTTGTTGGGATGAAGAACACAGAACAATTGTAAATTCCGATCCCGGATAAATTATGATGCAGAGAGATTGGCCAGCAACTTTCTAAATGGGTCTATGCTAGAAGAAGCTGATAAACATTGCTCAGGGGAGCTGAATGGTAGAAGTATCCTACAGGATAAGTACCGAATGAGTTGTAGGTCATACCAGTCTTTAACACACCAGTAGTGATGGATGTTCAGTCCACGTATGACGAGAACAGTAGCGACTGATGTTCACATTGGAAGAAAGATAACATTTCAGTGTAGTTGTTCCACGTATCAAGGAAATCATAACCTTCGATCAATATCTAGTAAATAAAGCAAGCCATTTTAGTCTAGATACAATGACTGTGTAAGAGTGAAAACTATAGAACATTTCGCAAGAAGAAAAAACGTCATGTTCATAGGACAGTGTTCCAGGTTTTTTTCACTGCGCAGGAATTATGAAGTCTGAGTTTCTATAAACTATTAGGAACAGTTGTGTTAGGAACAATAATAGTATCTTTCACGGATTATATATTTGAATGGGATTCAGATCTCATGGTCATCAGAGCTCCTGGAGGAGGACATGTCTGGAGAGAAGGACACGACTTCGGTGAGGTCCATTGTGCTGATTCTTGTGATGTCGTGTAATCCTTGCCATGATGAGTGGACTCTGAACATGAACTCTGTGGTCTGATCTATACATTTACCTTAGAATACACGACACACATTTGCTACTCATACACGTCTCATATACGTTACACTTTTCTTTTAATAAATTAATCTTTATTAATTTTTAGAAGCAAGAGTTGTTGAATATGTTGCGTTGGGGAAGTATGAGAGGGGGCATAGTGCGACAGTGAGAGAGAGAGGAAAGGGTGTCCACGGGCTGATGGAGTGTGTTGGACGGAAGCTGGTGGATTCTCCAGGATATTGATAGGGAAGAAAAATTATAATGTGGATGTTGACTCCCCTCACTTCAGGGACGACACTTTAAAGGGAGACACAACAAGCACACATAATATCACAAGTTATTTGTGTTAAAAATATTTGATGACATATGTATTTCTCTTTATCTGTGGCACATAACGGCATACACGGTTGAATAAATTTGGGGCGATTTTGCAGCCACGTCACGTGGTCAAAATGAGCTAATATAAGAGACGTCAATGATCACACCAGATATTAATACAAGGTGCATGTGTATACACCAGTCAAAAAATATCAAAAGTATCTAATAACAGAACGATGTATTTAAAAGTGATAAGATAATTGATATCTTGTCCGCTATGTAAGCGAATTGTATTTTCATATATTATATTTCATATATCACTTTGTTGTCAAATATAAGAAAAATACACTACATACACGGAGACAACATCTGAACCATACATCATTAATTTGAAGTTACCACAGTGCTGACTGTGATACAGATCATTCTTTGGTTGTTGCAAGGGTTAGACTGAGACCAAAGAGAATCTACATAGCTAAACACAAGTCTATCCCCAGGATTAATATTATTAACACTCACGATCCTGGAAAGTGGTTTGAATTTCAACAGCAACTTGAAGACGCTTTCAATGATACATCAGAACATTGTATAGTAAATGATAAATGGAATAAACTTAAGGAAACTATTTATAAAACAGCTGTAGGGGTTTACGGCACTGTGGATCATAAGAGGCAGGACTGGTTTGCGGCAAACAGCCACATACTGCAGCCCTTGATTGATAAAAAGAAGATAGCTCTCTTAAGAAACAAGGAAAGAACAACGCGTAACACTCTGAGTGAGCTGAAGCAAGCGAGGAAGGATGTGCTAAGGGCTGCCAGGCAGTGTGCGAATGACTATTGGATCAAGTTATGTGAGTCCATTCAAATCGCAAATGATAAGGGAAACATCAGAAGCATGTATGAAGGGATAAAGAAAGCCTGTGGTCCAATGATCAAAAGAAGTGCACCGCTGAAAACTTTGACTGGAGAAATCATCACTTATAAGAAACAGCAGATGGATAGATGGGTCGAGCACTATTTAGAGCTTTACTCAAGTGAGACCAAACTAGCGGATGATGCCCTCAACGCCATAGAGGCTCTACTCAACTCTTGACCACCTGGACAGACTTCCCACCATAACAGAAGTTAAGTGTGCTATAAATGAACTTGCATCTGGCAAGGCTCCAGGTAAGGATGGGATTCCAATAGAGGTTATCAGGAGTGGGCAAGACACACTCACTCTACAGATCCACCAGCTAATAGAGCTATGCTGGCGAGAAGGACAAGTCCCACAGAATATCAAAGATTCAAACATCATAACGCTGTACAAGAACAAGGGAGATCGGAGCGACTGTAACAACTATAGGGGTATCTCACTTCTGTGTATTGTTGGGAAAGTATTTGCCATAATTGTCCTGCGCAGACTTCAATTCCTGGGAGATCAGGTCTACCCTGAACCACAGTGCGGCTTCCGTCAGAACTGGTCTACCATTGATATGATATTCTCATTACGACAGATGCAAGAAAAATGTTGGGAACAAAATCAGCCACTGTTTATTGCCTTCATCGACCTCACAAAGGCATTCGATTTGGTCAGTCGTGAGGGTTTGTTCAAAGCACTAAAGAAGATTGGCTGCCCACCAACTCTTCTGTCCATTGTGGAATCGTTCCACACAGGCATGAAGGGTATAATCAAGTTTTATGGCTCAACTTCAGAAGAGTTTGAAATCAAAATTGGAGTTAAGCAAGGTTGTGTACTATCCCCCCCCCCCCCTCTTTGGGATATACTTGTCACTTCTAATGAAATATGCCTTTCGTGATCAGGATGGTGGCATATACATTCACTCACGCTCAGATGGTGGCCTCTATAATGCTCAGAGATTGAAGGCCAAGACCAAAATTAGCAGGGTACTAATCAGAGAGTTGCTTTTTGCGGATGATGCTGAGATTACGACCCACTCTGAGGAAGAATTACAACATCTACTATCTGCATTCTCCAATGCTTGTTCTGAATTTGGTTTAACAATTAACAAAAAGAAGACACAGATTATGTCACAAGGTGCACATGGTGTACCATCAATCTTTATTGACGACGCCGAACCGGAGATAGTAGACCATTTTACATATCTAGGATCAGAGGTAAATGGCAAATTATCCCTCGATCAGGAAATCAACATCCGGATTGGCAAGGCAGCAACAACAATGAACATGTTAGCAAAAAGAGTCTGGGAGAACAGGAAGCTTACTGCCAAAACAAAAGTCCTCGTCTACCAAGCCTGTGTCCTTAGTACTCTTCGTTATGGCAGTGAAACCTGGACAACTTACTCACGCCAAGAGAAACGTTTAAACAGCTTTCATATGCGGTGTCTGCGAAGAATACTTGATATTAAGTGGCAAGACAAAATCACAAATACTGAAGTATTGGAAAGATCAGGTTGTGTGACGGTGTATTCCATGCTCAGTCTTCGTAGACTTAGATGGATAGGACAGTTAGGAGGATGGATGATGGTAGAATACCAAAGGACATCTTTTTTGGTGAATTACAGATGGGTAGGAGATCTCAGGGTCGGCCTCTACTACGATACAAAGATGTGTGTAAGCGGGACATGTTCAGGATTGG
>JACEFZ010019278.1:0-121546 GCA_014155875.1 Cepaea nemoralis
TTTAAAGAAATTTTTTTTTGTTGGGTGGACATAATGATAAGGTTACATACTAAATCTCATAATTTTCCCTCAGTTGGTTACTGAGATATGGATGTTTATATTGTGGAAGATAAAAGACTATAATAAACAAACACAAACAAGACTTTATACTACTACAAGAAACAAACATATGTTCCAAAACATCCGCAGAACATATCACCACATAGCTAGGCCTCATACATTCATGTTTTAGTTTAGGGGTACATAAAAATTGGGCCAGGAACAGCTATTCTGCAGACATCGGACAGGTGGGATAAAATTAAAACACACACGGATAACCAGGGACAAATCTCCATAATACAGGTTGAGAACACTATACATGCTTACACCATAGTGAACATACATGCACCACCTAATTACAATAACAAACAAAATTTTTACCAAGAATTAGACACCTTACTTATACAAACATACAGATGCAAAATGTTATCCTTGCAGGGGATTTCAATTTCGTAGTCTCAGATTTGGATATCGTAGGGGGAGGCAGAGCAGGAATCAAGACACAATTAAGGAGAAATGACAGACATGGAATACATCAACTGGATATACTAACAAATACCTTAGACACACACAATTTAACAGACGCTTTCAGATACAGACACCCTAATAACATTGCAGCAACACACAAAAATAGGGCTTATAATAGATCAGCCAGACTAGATATAATATATACACCTTCAACACACCACATAATACACACAAAACATCTACAAGAAACATTACAATATACAGATCACAAAGCAGTACTAGCACATATCGAAGACACAAACAATAGATTGCACGATTTATTGCCTGGCATATTTCGCTGCATCTCGTCAGGTACATACTGCAGAAATCACACAACTTACGTGAATTAACTAGATAAATCCTTCAAGTTGAAATATACACATATTCGCACAGTAATGTCACTTATCTACCACGGTAATTTTAAGCTGACTAACATGTCTTTCTGTTTGCACAATTCTGGCTTGCGTTGATTGATCATAATTGCTTCTGCAAACTTTAACAAGCGAGTATTTTGTGTGTTAAACAACACGCGAAAGGCAGTGTCTCTGTCCACCACATGGCCGCTTTCGATAATGTGCCTACCAATTGAAGACGCCAGGAGCTTCCGGTGTGTCGGCCCCACGAGGCTAGCATCTCCTGTGTGTTGTATCTTCTTGACCCATTGAGGTATGTGTTCTGACACTCGTTTGTTAAGCTGTCTCTCTGTTCTACCAATGTAGAAGGCCTGGCATCTACATGTGAATTGGTAAATACAATTGTTTGTGGCGTACAGAGGAACAGGCTCTTTGACTGCTGGTGTAGGAATCGGTACGGTTTTATATCTAATGACTGGAGTTGCAGCACAGAATGTTCGGCCTACTGCTGTAGTAAGCCGGTCTTGTAGACGTTGCATTACATAATCCCCTCGAAAGGTTAGCTGGAAGAATACCTTGAGTTTAGGGACTGTAGTTACGTCTGCTTTTGGTTTGGGCTGTTGGCAGTGGCGATTTATAAATCCTGTGGAGTACCCATTCAGGTTTAAGACATTCTTCAGAGTTTCAAATTCCTCTGTCAGTGTGTCCTGGGTGCATATCTTTCTAGCACGGTCAAACAGGGTCCGTACTAAGCCCCGTTTGTACTGGACAGGTGTGAAGCTCTGAAAATTTAGGTATTGGCCAGTCCATGTTCCTTTGCGATACACCGATCTTTGAATTGTGCCGTCTGCTCTATGTCTCATTAGAATATCTAGGAACGGCAACGCTTCGTTGTGTTCGTGTTCCATAGATAGAGAGATGTTTTTATGCGTCTTGTTCATTGTTGCCTGGAACGATGTTGCTTGTAGCTCGTCTGTTGTGATAATTAGTATATCGTCCACATAACGACGGTAAAAGGCCAAGTTTTTTATGTCTGAGGATCTCTTTTCTTCTAAATGTGCCATGAAGATGTTCGCTAGAATAGAACCAAGAGGACTCTCCATGGCTACTCCGTCAATTTGGCGGTATGACTTAGTTAGAAAATTGAATTGTATGTTGGCGGTACATAGTAGTAGTAGCCTCTCCAGAATAGGTGTTGGTGTGCCTAATTTTACTTGTTTGTCTTCAATGCGTTCCCTTATTATTTTCACTGTCTCCTCTAATGGAACGTTAGTGAATAGGGAGGCTATGTCCATAGTATCCAATAATTCCACCATTTGGAATGTATCTCTGAGTATTTTTGGATCGAAGGACTGTCGTACTGGCTTTAAAATTTCGGCTAGCCATCTCGCCATTCGGTGTTGTGCAGAGTTAACCATGGACAGGATAGGTCTTAGTGGGATGCCGGGCTTGTGAAGTTTGGGTAGACCGTACATCTGAGGAGTGTGCGAGCCACGTGGTGTGAGCGTTTTTGCAGTGGCCTCACTGATGAGTCCCGCATTCACAAGTGACTGGATCTCTTTCCTCATTATTTCATCCAGGTCCTCCGACTTGTTTACTTTTTGATCTATCCTGAATTTAGATTCATCTGACAATATTTCATCCATTTTTCTCTGGTAGTCTGACATGTCTATCAGTACTGCACCGCTCCCTTTGTCAGGTTTCAGTATGACGAGGGTTTTGTTAGCCTTTAACGCTTTTAAGGCAGTAAGGTGATCGTTGGTCAGCGGACATGTCTGTTTAGAGGCTGTTGGGCGATACTGGTGTTCTAAATCTACCAGTTTGGCCTTCGGCCACCCGACCGACTCAGCAGAAGTAGGTGATAACTTGGAGACTTGATCAAACAACATTTCAAACTGTGCTTGTGACTCAACACGGGTGATGTGTTTAGGTTTTATGCAGAATTTTAATCCGTATGCAAGGGCCTCCGTTTCAATGTTGTTGAGTACGTACGACGATAAGTTCCTCAATACTTCTCTGGGTTGTCTAGTACTGACGTTGTTATCTTTTCAGTGCTCAGTGATTTGTTGAGGCGAGCATTCTCTGCGATTTTCACCTAGCACATATTCACTAGCACATATCACTACAGACACTACAAATACAAGGCCATCAAAAAGAACACATTTGGAAATTCAATAACACACTACTCAAAAACATAGGTTATGTACAACACATGACACACCTTATTCTAACATACACTAATAGTACACCCACCCCCGGGAAGGTTAACCCGGTCAAAAAATGCCCGCAGAAGTCGGATGTGTCGGCCTAACGGCGCAAGAACGCAGCTCTGCTGTAAACAGGCACAACGCAATCACATCCGAAAAAAAACCGTATGAACGAAGAAGAAGAAGAAGTACACCCACCGACAACATAACACACATTTGGGATTTACTTAAGAATACAATACGTTATAGAACACAACATTTAGCATCCATCATACATAAAGACAGACAACAACAAGAACATATATTGCAGACAGCAATACAACTCACATAACAGACTGACAGGAATGCACTACACCTACACACACTAGAATCACAATTAGAACAACACCAGCAACACACATTCCGTGGTGCACTCCTTCGAACTAAACTTACTAAGATATCAGAAGAAAGTCCCAGTAAACAACACCTTGCATTAGAACAAACCTTTCAACGTAACAGACAAATAGAAGCAATAACAGACATGCAAGGAAACACACAAAAAGAGACAATACATATATTAGAAACATTCCAACAGTACTACACTGACCTATATACAGCAGAACCCGCCAACACACAAACACAAAATAGGTTCTTACAATACACAAAGAACTTGTTAGACACAGATATGGAATCACTAAACACAGAGCTTACATTAACAGACATAACACATGTCTCAATCAAATGCAAAAAGACAAAACACCAGGACCAGATTGACTCACAGTAGAATTCAACCAACACTTCTTTCCTATCCTAGGCAATTTCCTTCTTAAAGTCTACCAAGAAGCTTTTCATAAACAAGAACTCCCAAACACTTGCAACATGTCATATATAACACTCATACCTAAAGACAACACAGACAAAACACAGCTAAAAAACTATAGACCCATCTCATTATTAACCACAGACTACAAAATTCTAGCAAAATCACTTGCAAACAAAATAAAAAGTTTCATGCCATCACTCATCCTCCCAGACCAACAGTGCAGTATTCAACACAGAAACATACACCAAAATACACATTTCATTAGAGATTTCATTACATACAGCCACCAGAAAGACTGTCAATCCTCCCTTTTATCTTTACACCAGGAGAAGGCCTTTGACAGAATTTCACACTCATACTTACACAAAACACTAGCACACTGTAACATAGGACAATACTATAGACAGTTGATAGAAATATTGTATAAAAATCCTGAAAGTAAGGTACTGGTGAATAATTCACTCACTGCCAGTAATAGAATAACAAGATCGGTCAGACAAAGGTGTCCACTATCACCAGTCCTGTATGTACTCACACTAGAACCACTCTTAGAAGCAATTAGACAGGACACTAACATTAAAGGTACATTTATTCAAGGGTCTGGGGAGCGGAAATTAATTGCTTATGCAGATGACACCGCTTTCTTCCCTGCAACCAACACTTCTATAACGAACATACTTCACACCTTAAGACAGTTTGGTGAAGGAAGTGGGGCCAAATTAAACATACAGAAGTCTAAAATAATGGGTCTGGGGAAGTGGAAGAATAAAGCCGATTTCCCTCCGGATCTAACAGTCACAGATAACATGAAAATTTATGGGATCACATTTCCATCCAATCCAAGAAAAACACATACAGAAACATGGCAATCACTGACAAAACTACATATAGACATACTATATTATTATTATAGACATTATAGACATTATATAGACATTATAGACATACTACAAAGGTTCAAATACAAGACATCAACAATTTTTGTAAGAAACACAATTGTAAACACCTTCATCGTTCCAAAAATAGTATATTTATCCACAGTGTTAGACCCTCCAAAACAAACAATCACAGGACATAAACAAACACATCAGACAATTCATCTTCAGCAACACAATTCACAGTATAAATCACAAGACATTAATACAAGATAAGAAACGAAACGAGGAGATGTAGCTTTACAGGACCTACACACAAAAATACAAGCATTAAGAATCAACCACATAGGACGCATCATCAATCATCCAGATCAACGCTCGCTAGCATTATACTATATTGCAATTAGATTACACAGAATTAAGAAAATAGACAAAACACCCCCGCACTATTACGGCACACTACCGCACTTCTACAGAACATGTATGCAAGCAATTCAAGGTAATGAACACTTAATACAACAGACAACCAAGCAGATATACAAATATTTAGTGAAACAACAAGCCCCATGTAACAGTATAGTTACAGAGGATCAATAACCAAGCCCTTAGGTGTTTCTTTACAACGGATTTATTGAATCATAATAAACTGATAATCATGTAGAGGTCATGAGACCAGATGTTGTCTTCTCTTGAGTTTTGCTGTAACTAACTAAAACAAACTACGTCACGGCTTGAGCATCCCTAGTAGCGTTCGTATAGGATGCTCAACCGTGCCCCTAAGTTTACGCATCAACCTATTAACATAGATGTTACTCATTCCGTTACACCTCCCTTTCTTTAAATAGACTTTTCTTCTTCAAAAGTCTTAACTCCAAGCCCCTTTATCCTACACCCTCTCTCCTTCCCCCGGTCCCAAACTAACTCTATCTTAAGTACCTTATCCCCGTGCCACATAGCAAACCACTATGAAGTTATATTTCTTCTTCGTTTCTGGCTCTTCAAAGTTTCTTTTCAAAATTTATAGATCATAAGAATGGCTCGTAAAAAATCGTTAGTATACACTTGACATTATGAAATTTCTCATTCTTTCTCCACACAACAGAGGATAGACAGAAAAGATGTAGTTAGAAAAAAGGGTAAAGAAGGGGTGCGCACCCAAATTTATGAAAGTATATAAAGAAATAGTCAAAAACAATCACATTTACCTCCCCTGCAAACATGAAAACTTTTATAAAAAGTTTTTCAAAAACATATCTTATGAAGGTACATCTCTGTTCGTTATAAATTAAGTTAATCCAAAATTTCTTTTATATACTCAATACTTATATTGCCATCCACAACCCTGCCTATATTTCACTTATCTCACCTCCAACCATAACACAATGTTCATATTCCATGAACATTTTAAATTAATTAACGCTGTTTATCACAGCTCCTATATTTTGCCCCCTCACATCCCATGACAAGCCTCCTTGTTTATCTAACCCATATACCCAACTCTATGCACTGCCATTCACAGCCCCCTTTATATTTATTCTCTATCAACCAACTTCTTATATTTGTTTCACTATCACAGCCTCTTTAAACGTTAATCACGTATATAATATGGCATCTCCTATTTTTTTAAACTCCCCCATAACCATTTTACTTGTGTAGTAACCCCATCACTTAAGTATGGCATATGTTTCCAACACTTCAAAGCCACTATATCATCAACCTCTCTACGCTGATTATCACAGCAATCTTGCTAACAGAATATACCCATGAACTTATTATTCACAAAGAGAATGTGTCTCTCTACTAGTCCTCAGTAGTTTATTAACTCTTTTCTGAACGAAGGGTCCTAAATAAAGCCCCATGTATTGCCTTTATTCTAGACAAAACCATAACTGTTTGTGAAGTAAACTTAAGTAAACAATTTATAAACAGAATAACTACTATTCAACAGACAAGACAATTCAACCTAAATCATGATTTAAACGAAATAAAATTATAACAGAATATCATACCCCCCCCCCCCCCCCAAGTTTGTACACATCATTTATCTTTCCCCTCATATCAAATAAAGGCATCAATTGCTTCATCCCCCGCCACGGCCTCCGTCGCCTCCACTTATTTCTGTTGCTACACTATCAAAAGACACTACCAATATATTCAACCAATGAAGTCATGCAAACACAGCCACAGTCAAAATTGTGTTTAAGATTCTAATTGTTGGAAATTCAGAAACGTAAACTGTGATTTTGTTTGAACGTAAAGTATGTATTTAAATCATCAGTTTATCGATTATTTGTGATCATTTATTGTATGACAATCATGATGTCAACATTCATCAACTTTATCTACGATCTTGTACAAATTAAATACATTTAGTACAAGGGAAGTAAATCAGAAGTTTGACTAAGTCATACAGCAGAGCTCAGTCAGAGACGGTAGGAAAGTGAAGACAAGACAAGGGTCAAGCCAGTACAAGCGTGACGCATGCAATTCTCGCTGCGCTCGAATCCACAGGGCAAGCACTGTGAGCGGAAAACGCGAGACACGGCTAGGGGATCGGACGAGACTGACGTGTATGAAAGCGGCTCCTGTCTTTCTGTGCCTGAATGTCGATTGCTCGTATCTCTTGTGAGAAGATGAAAGACTGCATAGCTGTGGGTTTGAGTTTGTGAGTGCATTGATGTATTGTGTATAGAGTGTGATATTCACCTTGTGATGGTCACATGCCGAATTAGATTGTGTTGCATGTGAAGTGTAAATAAACCCATCAAAACTTAGTGTTACCGTGTGTCCCGTCAAATCATTCTGTACTTGTGTATGTCTCGCATATGTTAGGTCCAGCGAGCCAGATTCATTAGATTGTAAGACCCTGACATGTGTGAACGTGGGGGCTCGTCCTCATTGAACATACTAACGTAAATTACATAGATTTGAATGTGTTAACGTGGAAAAACATCAGTGATTGTGTAATCTAAGTGTAAGTGATGTACCATCATAGTTGTTGAACAGTTAAACATGGCTAACTTGTCTTCGTGAAAGTAGTGGTGTACAGGAAAAAGCGTGTGGAAGCAGAAAGTTCGGGAAAGAAAGCAACTTGTGAAAATTGTTGAACGACGACATTACGACCAACAATAACACTCAACGCCATACAAACCTAACCAAAACTTAACTGACCACATACACATCACACAGACATAGATTCTAATTTATTTCCTTCCAAAAGTAACCAGGTTTTCTGTGCCATCTGAAACGGTTACCTGTAGAGGTCATTTGCCGTTGCAGTAGCGACCCTACAAGTTCCTGACCCGGGTTTTCACCATTATTCAGTGTATCCAGAGTACTTGAGTATTATCTTTTTATATACTTTTGGATGCAAATTTGGGCACACGCTGTAAGTGTAAAAATATTGTAAAAATTGTTCACATTACTAACACTGTATAACAAAATTGCGTGTGTGAGAATTCATTGTCATTGAAACATTCCATCATGTCTTCTCTAAACGACTTCATTGAGATGGGTTTAAAACTAAAGTTAACTGGCGATGAGTTGACAAAATGGAGTGAGACAAAATATTCAGAACCCTTCCTAGCACAGGAAAAGGCTAGAGAACGCGAAGACAGGGCGGCTGAAAGAGCTGCTAAACAAGCAGAAATAGATGCAGAAACGAAGAAAGCAGAAATAGATGCAGAAACGAAGAAGGCAGAAATGGCAGTGAAACAGTCAGAAATAAATGCTGAATTGAAAAAAGCAGAAATCTCAGCTCAAAGCAAACGAGAAGAGCTTGAACTCCAACTGAAATCAAACAGCTTGAAGCTGAAAACAGCTGTTGAAAAAGAATCTCGTAAATCTGAAAGACTGGAAAAAGAAAACCAGTACAAAAAGTACCAAGGTATTGTCAGAAATTATACCTCGGGGGACTGCATAGCAGCCTTCACCCAGAACTTTGAGACTTTAATGGACCACTACCAGATCCCAGTATCTGAGTGGAACATCATTTATATGAGAAGTTTGTCAGGGGAACCTCTAAAAGTTATAGAGACTATCCCTAAAGATCTCAGAAAAGATTACCATTACATAAAGTCAAAAATTATGTCACACTTCCTGTTAGATGAAGCAGGCTACAGAGAACAGTTCAGTAAATTAACTCCAAAACCTACTCAAACGTTCTCTGACTACATCTCTGTAGTACAGGATATATTCAGTAAATGGCTTTCAGCAGCCAAAGTTAATAATGACTTTAACAAATTGAAAGATCTCATCCTCAGGGATAAAATCATCACATCCCTTCCACCATCATTTTCAAAATTTCTACAAGAGAAGTGAGTGTATGAATGTAGAGCAGATCGAGAAACGTGGGTCGGCGTATTTTACAGCCAATAAACATTGTTTTGCTAGTGGAGCAACTGACATAAATTCGTAGCAGCTGCTAGCTATGATAAATCAAAATCAGATACATACAATAGGCAAAAGACATTTAAGCCTACTACTGAGAAATGTAGGTTTTGCCAATTTCCTCACCACCGGAATGAGATGTGCGACAAGAACCCTGCATATCTAACATACTTGCAAAACTATGTAAATAACCAAGATAAAGAGCGAAGAAGCTTCAAACGGCTAACCAAATGCTTCCTTTGTAAAGCTTATGGCCACTGGCGTCATGCTTGTAAAGGGAAACAGATGACCAGGAAGGCGAATGCCGCCTTGTTTGATAGCTCTTCATCAGATGAAGAACATCTTGAAAATCATCCTGTGAACTCAGCACAGGCCATAGATATATTTAATCCACAAAAATGTACCATCTGTAATCAGTTCCATGAAGATGGCCTATTAACATGCGGCCACTCGATACCTATTGCCAATGAGGAAGCTAATTTGGTAATAGATTCCAAAGGCAGAATTAACATCCACCATGGGTATGTGAATGGCAAGCCTGCTACAGTCTTACGAGATAGCGGAAGCACTCTTATAGGTCTTAAAAGAGATTTCATAATGCCTACAGACTATACAAGCAGGCACGTAACATGCAGAACATTCTCGGGTAATATCGAGAAGTATCCATTGGCATGGACATACATTGAGACTCCATTCCTCACTGGGAAGGTCAAATGCGCAGCATTAACCAATCCTTGTTGCGATGTTATCATTGGGAACCTTCCCGAAGTGAATGAGATGCCTCATAACATCATAACATCTCTATGTATTGATGATAATGTAACATAATCTCCATCTAATGTCATCATGGAAAGTGTGGTACCATCAAATAATTGTATGCTAGCTAATGCAGCACTATCATCATATGAAATCATTGATCCAATTGTTTCACCACCACATGAAATCATTGATCCAATTGTTTCACCACCACATGAAATCATTGACCCAATTATTTCACCATCAGCTCATATCACTGAAAGTGTGAACGCAGTAACTAGATCTGCTGCTAGAGTGCAAGAACAAATTGATCAAACTGAGGCGATAGAAATGCTAAGCCCAGTATTACTACCTTCGAAAACCATGAAGGAAAATTTTGTAACAGCCCAAAAGGCTGATCCTTCATTATATAAGTATTTTAATCTGATAGGCCAAAAGCCAAGGTTAACTAAGAATGCAAGATGGCATTTTGCTCTCAAAAATTGCATCCTCACTAGGTACTATACCAGAGGTGACACCACCACAGAGCAAACTGTTTTGCCACTAGAATACCGTAAGCATGCCTTACATCTTGCCCATGATATACCTCTTGCAGGGCATATGGCGTATTCAATGACCAGATCTAGATTGTTGACACAGTTTTATTGGCCAAAATTCTGTAATGACATTAAACAATATTGCAGAAGTTGTGACATCTGCCAGAAACTAGTGAAAAGGGGGAAACACCCACAGGCTGAATTACAGGTTACAGATTTAGCCAGTCGACCCTTTGAGAAAATATATGTTGATATCGTAGGTCCTCTAAATCATGTAACATCTAGAGGAAATAGATTTATAGTTACAATTATTGATCTATGTAGCCGCTGGTCTGAAGCTATTCCTCTCAAGAACATAACTGCCAATGATATAATGGAAGTCTTTTTTCATGTATTTTCAAGGATAGGTTTTCCTGATACTATCCTATCCGACCGTGGAAGTCAATTTATCGCTGCATCCACTCAAGCTTTCACCAAAATGTTAGGTGTGAAACAATGTTTCAACTCACCGTACCATCCTCACTCGACCGGAGTAATAGAAAAGTTTAACGGGGATCTAAAGCATATGCTTTCCAAAGTCACCCAAGAATATCCCGAAAATTGGGACATCTATTTGCCTGCCATACTATTCGCATATCGCGAGGTCCCTCAGTCAAGCACTGGGTTCTCTCCATTCGAACTTATCTATGGTGCCAAACCACACGGTCCATTAAGTATATACCATTCCATGTTAACTGAATCTACTCCTGTACTTAAATCCATATCATCAAACGTATATGTAACATCATTGCGTGAAAGGATAATTAAATCTTGTATTATTGCCAAAGAAGCACTGAAACAATCTGGTGCGATGTATAGACAATATGCAAACAAAGGAAACAGGACGATAACACTGACACCTGGACATGACGTACTACTGTTCCTACCTAGCGACCGACAATTACTGACCGATTCTTGGCAAGGACCATTTAAGGTACTAAGACAGATTTCACCGGTTGACTATGAAATTCAAGTTAAAGACAAACACAAAATATTCCACATCAATATGCTAAGACCATACTACAACAGGGACAACGAACAAGACGATACAGCAGCCAGTGCAACAATAATCGACCATGAAGGCGACGAAGAAAGCGACGAAATACCAACACCAGCACTAAACACGACGAACTGCTTACAAGACATTAAGATAAACCCCCAGTTAACTCAAGCAGACACCGACAGCTGCAAACAACTCATACAGGACTACAGTACCATCTTCTCCAACAACCCAGGACAAACAGAACTGGTACAACACCACATTACTCTGACTTCCAACATACCAATAAAATGCAGACCCTACACAATTCCATTACATTACAAAGAAAAACTGCATCAGGAAATCATTGACTTAGAAAAGAACAACATCATTAGACGATCGCATTCACACTTCTCTTCTCCAATAGTCATTATACGCAAAAAGGACGACACAATAAGACTCTGCATAGACTATTGGAAATTAAATAAAATTACACAGTTGGATTTAGAACCAATGACCAACTGCGAGCGAGGAACTGCTAACAGAGCTGACAGACTCTAGGTACTTTACGAAACTGGACATGACAAAAGGTTACTGGCAGATAACGGTTGACGAACAGAGCAGACATCTGACAGCCTTTGCCACACCTTGGGTACTGTACAAATGGTGCAAATTACCATTTGGGCTTATTAATGCACCTGCAACATTCGTAAGCATGACAAGACTATTACTTACGGACAAAAAGAATATTATCTCGTACATGGACGACATATGTGTACACACAATGACAATGAAAGAGCACGTAACGACATTACAGCAGACGTTTGAACGGATCAGACAGCATGGGCTTACTATTAAACCTGCCAAAGTTGACATAACCTACCAAGAAATCTCCTTCTTGGGTTATAAAATCTCTAATGGCTTTGTCACGACTGACGACAACATCGTGTCAAAAATTCTAAAACTGTCACTGCCGACTACGAAGAAACAAGTCAGAATGTGTATTAGGACTTCTAAATTATTACAGGCAGTTCATACCAGATTTTGCTGAACTGACTGAAACGTTTTACTAACATACTAAAAAAAAGAACACCCAACCAAAATTGTAAACAACGAATGCCTAAAATTTGCATTCCAGAAAGTATTGTCCTATTTTTCTGAGAATAGTTTAAAGAATCCCATTCTCAAATTGCCAAATTTGCATATTCCTTTCAGATTGCGCACAGATGCGAGCTCCGTGGCGATTGGGGCGGTACTATTACAGGAGCATGACGGCATTTTGCATCCTGTATATTACCTATCCAGAAAATTGAAACCAAGAGAACGCACTTGGTCGACCCCACAGAAGGAAGCCCTCGCTTTAGTGTTTGCAATAACGAGATTGTCTAGATTCCTCCTTGGAAGGCACTTTTTAGTAGAATCTGACAACAGTCCATTGACATTTATTACATCTGGAGTGCCAACTAACCATATGATAGCTCGATGGTCACTTTTGCTTCAAGACTACAGCTTTGAAGTGAGACACATCCCTGGCAGATCGAATACACTGGCTGATCTTTTGTCGCGTTGTCCCAATGGTACCCAATAGCCACATATGTCTGAGTGCAGTGTGTCAAAACACTCAGACCAGCACAGCCATTAATGAAGTTTTTTCCCCAGAAAAGCTGTGAGTGTCAACTACATCATTGTGATAGGGATCATTTCCCACTGTACTAGTGTTTCTAAAATAAGTTGACAATTGTGTTGTATAAGTGCATAGTATGTGTTAGAAAGTGAACAGTATTAATTATAAAGATGATAAACTAAGAACAGTGCCACATGCCAGTGTCGTAACTTACCTCAAGTGAACAAGAACAATTTAAGTTATCCGTGGTACCTGCAAACTGGAGTTATCCAGCAATATTTTATCCCGTGTGAATTGAACGATTGATTGAAATAAACAGGGACAGTTACTCCACTGCATAAGATCGTAATCCAGAAGTCCAACGAAACATCGAAAACACCAGCGAATAGCACAACGTTACATTCCGAGTATTCCAACATCATTACGGAACAAGTGTGTAAAAAAAAAAACTATCGCTTACATCAGCTGTTCGTGTGTACTTCCGGAAAGTTAGAAATTTAAACAAAAATCTAGCAGACTATGAACAAAACCTTAAAAATTAATGACGCTTGTAAAATATTTGTGAAACACGAATTTGAAATACACAAATTGTGTATTAATATTTTTGGAAGTAGTGTAATCTGAGAATCATATCTTGATTAACTAATTCACAGTAGCAACATTTTTTCACTATTGTAAAGAAGTATCAAGCTATGACGCTGAGAAATATATTAATAATTGTAATTTATTAGGTTTAACATCTGTTTAAATTATTTCCCTTTCATTTAATTGGTGTCACAGATTACACCAAAGGGCGGTAAATCGAAATAGATAGTAAGGTGTAATTTATAAAAATAGCCATTGGTTGCCAGATTGTCGACACTGCAAGAGTGCATCAGCTGGGCATGGAAAAGATTGCCAAAGTTGTAGACCAACATGAGAGCTCCCTACCAAATTTGGTTGGAACTCTACAGTTGAATTCGTCTCACATTAAGACGTTTTACGGTCTAACCTGATGTCTAAGGACATATTATACGTTTTTTTATTGTTGGATGCGAGGTAGTTGCATGGATTGCTGGTGCTACCGGTCTGACTGGGTCAAAATTGCAACAGAAGTGATCATCCATCGAGAGGATGGTACTTCGCAAGTGTTGAAGTTTGAATACCGCATGACTTAATATGTATAATTTACAATACGTATGTAATTTCTATTAAACCTAGGCCATGGTATATGACAACCAATGGGAAGATTCTGACTTGGTTAAAAAAATAGTAACCCTGAATTTACAGAGAGTACACATGAAAGATAGAATCTTTCATGAATGAAGCGAGGGGAGGGTGTCATAATCTCCCATTGCTATGCCGCGACATCGTTACGCCCGCCAGGCGAACACCAGTTACATATTCACCGGTTTCGCTGACGAGAGAGAGTGACCGTCAAGGGTCAAGCCAGTACAAGCGTGACGCATGCAATTCTCGCTGCGCTCGAATCCACAGGGCAAGCACTGTGAGCGGAAAACGCCAGACACGGCTAGGGGATCGGACGAGACTGACGTGTATGAAAGCGGCTCCTGTCTTTCTGTGCCTGAATGTCGATTGCTCGTATCTCTTGTGAGAAGATGAAAGACTGCATAGCTGTGGGTTTGAGTTTGTGAGTGCATTGATGTATTGTGTATGAGTGTGATATTCACCTTGTGATGGTCACATGCCGAATTAGATTGTGTTGCATGTGAAGTGTAAATAAACCCATCAAACTTAGTGTTACCTTGTGTCCCGTCAAATCATTCTGTACTTGTGTATGTCTCGCATATGTTAGGTCCAGCGAGCCAGATTCATTAGATTGTAAGACCCTTACATCATTTATATCATTCATTTTATCATATCACATTTATAATTTACCAAACGCAAAACTATGATAAGTAAATTGATAACAACTATGTATTTTGTAACACATGCCATATGATAATTGTTGCTGTTCTATAAAACAGAAACAGCAATCATTCAAGCAAACCGTTCCATTCTGTGTGTGCAAAACAGCAGTGTAACAGCCAGAGGGTCCGATTTGGTACATCCCGAGGACCCAACTTGGTAACATCACGAGTGGCCGTATTTTCATCGGATTAGATGAGTATATTTTTCACATTTTGATAATCACACGTAACATCTGCATCTTATTTTTCAGTGAGTGAGTGTGAATTTATAACACATTAATTGTAAAAATTATTTGTATACCATTTGTGTAAGATCATAAAGCCCTACAATGTCAACATTAAATGATTATATCCAAGCTGGCAAAGAGCTAGGCTATAGCGGGGAGAAATTAGAAAAATGGGCAGAACAGAAATACAAAGAAGAAACAGAAAGAAAAGCTACACTAGAGAGAGATGAAAGAGCACGTGAAAGACAGCATCAGAAAGAGATGAAAGAGTTAGAGGAAATGACTAAACAAAAACAAATAGAGGCAGACTCACAAACAAAGTTAAAAATGAAGGAAATGGAGGTTGACTCACACATTCAGATAGCTTTCACGAAACAGAAAAGTCAGGAAGAGCAAAATAAATTTTCTAAATACAAAGGAATCATCAAACCCTTCAGTCAAGGGGATTCAATCTCAGCTTGGACCGAGAATATAGAGTTCCAGCTTAAATTCCAAGAAATACCTTTAGAAGATTGGGCAATGATTTATATGAGAAATCTCTCAGGGGAGCCCTTAAAAGTTATCGAGTCTATACCAACAGAATTAAGAAATAACTATCAGTATATTCATGACAGAATCATGCAGCATTTTCTACTTGATGCTCCTGGATATCAGATCCAGTACTCTCAAATCAAACCAAAACCGAACGAAACATTCATAGATTACGTATCTAATGTTCAGAGTGTATTCAGTAAGTGGTTGAAGGCGGCTAAAGTAGGGAAAGACTTTGAGAAATTACAGGACTTAATGGTGATAGATAAAGTGATATCCACAGTCCCAACTCCCTTTGCTAAGTTCCTTCAGCAGTCAGACATTGAATCTCTTGAGCAATTAGAGAAACGTGGTTCGGCATATTTCTCTTCGAACCGAGAGATATTTAAATCCTCTTTACATGATTCTGAAATTACATCTTTTGCTAAGAGCCAACCAAACAAATCTGTCAACCAGAAAGCGTACAATAAGAAAGATAAACCATACCAAAAGTCACCACAATGTGTGTACTGCCGTTTATTTCACCCACAATTCTCGATATGTGACAAAAACCCTGGATATCCTGCACATCTTGAAATGATGATAAAAAAGCAGGAAAACAAAAGGACTGCATACCGGCGTGCTGTTAAATGTTTTTATTTGTTCTTCTTTTGTCCACTTTAGCAGTAAATGTTTGGGCAGACAAAGAATGAGAGCCAGCAACGCTGCGCTCATTGATACATCTTCAGACAGTGGTAGCGAGACAGAGTGCGAGAATGAAAATGTATTACCATTCAATGAGTGTGAAAGTGTAGCTGTTGTTACAGATATTTTAGACTTTAACAAATGTGATACTTGTCATCAGTTTCATGCGGACGGTAAACTCAAATGTGGTCACATTGTACCATTTTCTAATGAAGACGCAAACTCAGCTTTAGCCTCCAGAGGCAATTTAAAGTTCCACGATGCACTGGTCAATGAATATCCATGCCAATGTTTACTTGATAGCGGGAGCACTTTAGTCGGGGTAAGGAAAGAACTAGTTAACCCAGAGGATTATACGGGCGATTTTGTTAAATGCCGCACTTTTTCTGGTAACATAGAAAAATAACCGCTGGCAAAAGTCCGTATAAACACCCCGTTCCTTTCCGGCACATTTACGTGCGCTATCTTATAGAACCCCTGTACTGATTTGATTTTAGGATGCCTTCAGGGGTTAAGACACTGCACTGATGACGAGATATTAGCCTGGAAAAAACACACACGGCTAATGCAGTAACTAGGTCAGAGACCCAAACACATCAAACTGACCTACAAGATGAAATGTTACAGTTACTAACACCCTCCGGTACTATTAACAATACCACTCGACAAGAATTTATCGAGGCACAACACGCCGACCCAACCATTGCACCTTATTTTAAATTATTAGGTGAGAACGCTAAATTAACCAAAAATGCCTCTTGGTACTTCAAACTGCATAATGGAATTCTTATGCGGTATTACACGACCAATAACCATGAAATTCAGCAGACGGTGCTACCATCGAAACATCGAGAAAACGTGTTAAAGATAGCACACGATTCACCGTTTGCTGGACATCTGGCTTAAGACAAAACGAGAGCCAGAATTTTAGCACATTTCTATTGGCCTAAGTTTTGTACCGATATTAAAACTTTTTGTCGGTTATGTACCATTTGCCAACATTTAGTGAGAAAGGGAAAGCATGTAACAGCGGAGGTCCAGCCTTCAACATTGGCCTCTAGACCGTTTGAAAGTGTAGCGGTGGATATTGTTGGACCCCTGAATCAGGTGTCGAACAAAGGAAACCGGTTCATACTAACCCTCGTGGATCTTTGTACGAGGTTGGTTGAGGCGGTAGCCCTAAAATATATTACCTCCAAAGATGTGGCAAATGTATTTTTACATCTCTTTTCTCGCTTCGGATTTCCCCGAACCATTATATCCGATCGGGGAACGCAATTTATATCGGCTGCAATGCAAGCCCTTACAAAATTATTAGGAATTAAGCAACATTTCACTACTCCGTATCACCCTGCGAGCAACGGAATCATAGAAAAGATTAATGGGGATCTAAAGCACATGCTGGCAAAGGTAACAGCAGAGAACCCATCTGATTGGGATACTCTATTACCAACGGTGCTGTTTGCCTATCGAGAAATTCCGCATTCGAGTACGGGTTTCTCACCATTTGAGTTAGTTTATGGGGCGAACCCTCGTGGACCCCTAACAATTTACCATCAGTTAGTCACTAGCACAGTAGATAGTCCAAGCCCAGTAACACCGTACGAGATGGTAACAGTGACACGCGATAAAATTATGAAGGCGTGTGCATTAGCCAAATCATCTTTGGAGAGAAAAGGCCAAATCTACCGCCATTATGCCAACAAGGGTGCCAAAACCCTACACCTTGAGCCCAATCAAGAGGTGCTACTTTTACTACCAGATAAACGTAACCTATTATTAACTTCATGTTATCTTCAATCTCATCCTACAGACTGTTATGTCTTTTAAAATGGACTAAATATTTAACTTGCCTCTTTTTTATTTCTTTCACCAACACTTTTTTCATTCTCAGTTTTTGTAGAATCTCGGTATTTTATTGGTTTTATTTTAATTAAATACTTTATATTCTTCTGTATATCCATATCTCTATGGCCTCTATTCAACTTTCTAATTGCTTGTTCAGTCAGGTCTTAGTAAGATATTGAATGTTGTTTGTCCATCAAGAATGATGATGACCATTCATTTCATCCAGTGGGGTTAAAAGTATGGAGCCGGGAGTTCTAAGATGGCTTTTTGGCTCGAAATGTTCTTTAACAATATGGACAAAGAATGCTTGACGTTTCTGGAGGAGGATTTTCTGCAGTGATTTTCTGTTCTGTCAGATATGACTAAGCTACTGTTTGACAGTAGACGGTACTACCTGCTTTCTGGTAGCGCCGAATGTTGGGCGACGCTTACCAAACCCGACACCCCACATTGTGTCAACGGCTTCAGGGGGAAGAGAGGGGGAGGGTACAAGCCTTATCCTGGTGTGAGGAAATGCAACCTAAAGACAAACTGTCATAGCAGGGCAGACGAAGCCCTAAGCCGTGGTTGGCAGCTGGTCTAGGATCGAAGCTCCGACACGTCGACAGTTAGAGCATTGCTTTCCTGGTCCGGCAGCTTCTGTAGCTTGTCTTGTTCCAGATGTATAGGTGTTACTTTTCCTCTGGAGTGAACTGGGCAGGCCGAGAGAGGGATCATGTTGCATGGGCGACACATGGTCTCTATATTTTAGCCCAGGCTTTGTGCTATGGAGAGGCAATAACTCCATCCCTGGTCTTAATCGGTCTCGAAATCAAAGCGAGAGGTAACTGTTACGGGTTATAAGTCCTTGTCAATTGGCGTAGACATGGGGCGCCAGGCGTTGCCTATGACAGTGGGAGACACCTACAGGTGTCACTGATCAGCTGCCGCCCGCATAAAGCTGGGCAGCCCCCGGCCAGTTGGGTGCTAATCCGCCACAGCCTACCTGCTTCAATGGGTGCTTGGGGCTAGGACAAAATCTGAATCGCAAGCTATAAAACCAATGCGCCAGGCACTAATAAAAAGGAAAATAGAAACCTCAAGCTACGGCTTACAAAATGGAACGTAAGAACCATGTGTACGAGGATTTTCCACTGACTTGACAAATATTGACTGAGGGGAGAAAAACGGCTGTGATTGCATGCCGAACGCAATTGTCTTAACAGTGATATTGCTGGCCTGCAGGAGACTCACCTCGCTGAGGAAGGGCCACTCAGGGAAAACAATTACACCTATTTTGGAAGGGTAGAGAGCAAGGCAGAAAAAAAGGCAATATGGTGTGGGCTTTGCAGTGAAGAATTCGTTACTGGGAATGATTGATATTCTAGCTGGAGGTAATGAAAGACTATTATCCCTGCGCTTGGCAACGTCTTGTGTTTTTGCCATCCATTATCGCTGCATATGCACCGACACTCGATTCCTCTGATCATGTGAAGGATTCGTTCTATGAGGAGCTAGACTCTGTGATCAAGGCAGTTCCAAAATCCGACTACATTTATATGCTCGGTGATTTCAATGCTCGTGTGGGCAAGAACTCGAGTTCATGGCCAGTGTGCCTTGGAAAAAATAACATCCGTCGCATGAATGAAAATGGGCAAAGGCTGCTGGAGCATTGCACCAGAAATAACCTATGTATTACAAACTCCTTTTTTTTTAAACAAAAGAGCTGCATAAGGTCACATGGAAACATTCAAGATCCGGCCATTGGCACCAACTGGACTTCATCATCACACGGAGATAACATCTGAACCATATATCATTGACTCGAAGTTACCACAGTGCTGACTGTGATACGGATCACTCTTTGGTTGTTGCAAGGGTTAGACTAAGACCAAAGAGAATCTACACAGCTAAACACAAATCTACGGTACTGTGGATCATAAGAGGCAGGACTCGTTTGCGGCAAACAGCCAGATACTGCAGCCCTTGGTTGATAAATAGAAGATAGCTCTCTTAAGAAACAAGGAAAGAACAACGCGTAACACTCTCAGTGAGCTGAAGCAAGCTAGGAAGGATGTGCACAAGGCTGCCAGGCAGTGTGCGAATGACTATTGGATCAAGTTATGTGAGTCCATTCAAAATGCAAGTGATAAGGGAAACGTCAGAAGCATGTATGAAGGGATAAAGAAAGCCTGTGATCTAATGATCAAAAGAAGTGCACCACTGAAAACCTTGACTGGAGAAATCATCACTGATAAGAAACAGCAGATGGATAGATGGGTAGGGCACTATTTGGAGATTTACTCTAGTGAGACCAAACTAGCGGATGATGCGTTCAACGCCATAGAGGCCCTGCCAACTCTTGACCACCTGGACACACTCCCCACCATAACAGAAGTTAAGTGTGCTATAATGAACTTGCATCTGGCAAGGCTCCAGGTAAGGATGGGATTCCAATAGAGGTTATCAGGAGCGGGCAAGACACACTCACTCTTCAGATCCACCAGCTAATAGAGTTATGCTGGCGAGAAGGACAAGTCCCACAGGATTTCAAAGATTCAAGCATCATAACACTGCACAAGAACAAGGGCGATCGAAGCGACTGCAACACCTATAGGGGTATCTCACTTCTGTGTATTGTTGGGAAAGTATTTGCCAGAATTGTTCTGCGCAGACTTCAAGTCCTAGAAGATCAAGTCTACCCCGAATCACAGTGTGGCTTTCGACAGAACCGGTCTACCATTGATATGATATTCTCATTGCGACAAATGCAAGAAAAATGCCGGGAACAGAATCAACCACTGGTTTATTGCCTTCATCGACCTCACAAAGGCATTTGATTTGGTCAGTCGTGAGGGTCTGTTCAAGGCACTAAAGAAGATTGGCTGCCCACCAACTCTTCTGTCCATTGTGGAATCGTTCCACACAGGCATGAAGGTACATAATCAAGTTTGATGGTGCAACTTCTGAAGAGATTTGAAATCAAGAGTGGAGTTAAGCAAGGTTGTGTACTAGCTCCCACCCTCTTTGGAATATACTTTTCACTTCTACTGAAATATGCCTTTCGTGATCAGGATGCCGGTATATACATTCACTCACGTTCAGATGGTGGCCTCTATAATGCTCAGAGATTGAAGGCCAAGATCAAAATTAGGAGGGTACTGATCAGAGAATTGCTTTTTGCAGATGATGCTGCAGTTACGACCCACTCTGATGAAGAATTGCATTGTCTACTATCTGCATTCTCCAATGCTTGTTCTGAATTTGGTTTAACAATTAGCAAAAAGAAGACACAGATTATGTCACAAGGTGCACATGGGGTACCATAAATTTTTATTGAGGACTCCGAACTGGAGATAGTAGATCATTTTACATATCTAAGATGAGAGGTAAATAGCAATTTATCCCTAAATTAGGAAATCAACATCAGGATTGGTAAGACAGCAACAACAATGAACGTTAGCAAAAAGAGTCTGGGAGAACAGGAAGCTTACTGCCCAAAAAAAAGTTCTTGTCGACCAAGCCTTGTCCTTAGTACTCTTCTTTATGGCAGTTAAACCTGGATAACTTACTCACACCAAGAGAAACGTTTAAACCGCTTTCATATGCGGTGTCTGCGAAGAATACTTGGTATTAAGTGGCAAGACAAAATCACAAATACTGAAGTAGTGGAAAGATCAGGTTGTGTGACGGTGTGTTCCACGCTCAGTCTTCGTAGACTCAGATTGATAGGACATGTTAGGAGGATGGATGATGGTAGAATACCAATATACATCTTTGTTGGTGAATTAGAGATGCGTAGGAGATCTCAGGGTTGGCCTCTACTACGATACAAAGGTGTGTGTAAGCGGGATATGATTGATACAGGCATTGATAATGCACACTGGGAGCAAGTCGCCGCTGAACGTGTTGCATGGAGGGCACATATCAGAAATGGAATAAAGACAAAGAAGAAAATTATTGCAGATAAAGCACACACCGAGTGTGTGAGACGTAAGATGGTGCATGATGGTGGAAATGATCATGTTTTCACATGCATCCACTGTTGTCGAACATTTACAGCGAGAATTGGCCTAATCAGTCACATTCGCCACCGCCATGGGTTGTAGTTATTGTGTCTTTTCGAAGCATAATGTACCAAACTATCGTCTGTCAAGACGGTAAGGTGCCAATGAATTGCTTGTTCATTGCCCATGATTATAACGGGCTTGGTAGAATCAGCGGGGAAAGACCTTGTTGAGCTTGACTCTAGTCTGACTTTGTGGAGACACATGAAGGGTGTAGCATAGGTGGGAGCGCAAGTGCAACTGAAATACCACTACTTTTATCGTTTCTTTACTTATTCAGTCAAGTGGAGATATGTTCGCAACATAGACGAGTAATATCTCATGCGGGCGGTATCTCTCTGATCGCGGTATCCGCACTGAAGACAGTGTCAGGCGGGGAATCTGACGGTAGTACACGCTTACACAGGTCCAGACACTTACGACTGAGATGTACACGCTCATAAAAGTCCGGGCACTTGGTATGAGGCACTCAACTGAGGGATATGGCTGACCGTCTGTAAGTCAAATCCCCGGGATGAGAGGGCCTGGTCGCTACCCACTTCCTGCTCTGCAGCCTACCTTGTTCCAGACGTACTGGTTATCCTTTCCTCTGGAGAAAACAAGGCAAGGCCGAGAGAGGCATCATGCTGCATGAGCAACACATGTTCTCTGAATCAAAGCCCAGGCATTGTGCGATGGAATTCTAGCTCTAGTTCCAATCCACATACTTTCTTCTGTAAAGACGGCAAGGTGCCACTTACTTACTACACTTGGTTAAATATAAACAGAGCAAAACTCCACCCGTACTGCTTTGTGCATGCGAAACTTAGAAGTGTAACAGTAACAGACCCATGCAAAGAAGCTGATACGTTTTCGCATGACTTGACTCACAAAAGTGTTGAGGATTAAATGGGAGGTCATTATAATATTTCAAGTGCAATAGTTCTTGACAAGCAAGACACCTGTCAACCAATCAATTCATTCAGTCATCCATGTGCCGTGCCGATAAGCGTTGGCGGTCATGATACTGGCGATACACCTCCTGAATTATGTAATTCTATATCGCACGCAATAAGTCACTATCATTGAATGTAAGAAAGAGAGAGCTGAAGTGCTATGTAGAACCAGTTTTGCTGTATGGCAGTGAATCTTGGAATGTAAATGAACAAATTAAGAAGAAATTAGAAGCAACAGAGATGTGGTTCCAGAGACGAATGTTGCGAATTCCTTGGACTGCCAGAGTAACTAACAACAACTGCCTGAAATAGGCTAATGAAACTAGAACACTATATACAACAATAAGAAAGAGACAAACAGCTTTCTTTGGTCATGTAATGAGAAGAGAGGCATTGGAGAACATCGTGACACCTGGAAAGATCGAGGGGAAGAGAGACAGAGGCTGACCAAGAGAAATGATGCTGGATGGATTGAGACGGTGGCACAGAGTAACATCAGCAGCAGTTGATTCAGAAAACCAAAGACCGAGATCTGTGGAGAGCCATGAACGCCTACGCCAGCTGGCAGGGCACTTGATGATGATGATATCACACGACTCAAAACAAATACGAAATGTGACAGGCTGGATATCAATCCTCCAGATCATCGGCTTCTAAATATAGTTTACGGCGGTTTGAAAAATAAAATCCGCAACACAATTGGGGGAAAAAAATTTACTTTGCGTCAGTCGGTAATCGAACCTGGGTCGACTGTTTGGAAAGCAACCTTGCTAACCTTTATACCACCGACGCCTCTATGTCTTCTTCTTCTTCTTCTGCGTTCATCCGGATTTTTTTTTTCGGACGTGACTGCGTTGTGCCTGTTTACAGCAGAGCTGCGTTCTTGCGCCGTTAGGCCGACACATCCGACTTCTGCGGGCATCTGTTGACCGGGTTAACCTTCCCGGGGGCTTCTATGTCTGAGTTTAGTTATTGTTACAAAAGTGGTTTCCTGCAGCAGAGAAAAAAAGACCAACTGGCCTGGAATCAATCACTCAGATCTGTCAACAACAAACAAAAACTCATTTACTGCCAATATTGTTATTTTGCAGTGTATGGCGGTGTGTGTGTGTTGGGGGGGGGGGGGGGGGGAGGTGTCTTGAGCCTGAGTAATTAAGGTCGACTGGCTATTGCATTGCAGTCGCCGCGAACTGTGCAGATTAGGGATTTATCTTTGCACCCGACAGAAAAAAAACTCCACACCCTACTGAGGATTCGAACATGGGTCTACCGATGGAGAATCCGCCATTCTAGCCACTCGGCCAGCCGGTCCTCCTTCGGAACACTTTATACCCATTGCCCAAAAACCTTCAGGGCTCAATTCGGCTTCAATGACCTTCTCTCTAACAAACATTGAGTTTCGTTGGATCACGGACGACCTTTTACGAGGGGCTAACAACAATCATTGCACACGCTCATTATGCGTCGCCGTATTTTGCGTTTGCGAGCGCTAACAAGACAAGTCACCTGAAAAGTCAAGAAGCCTGATACGAGGGGAAATGGCACGTTGAAAGAACACCAAAAGACACGCGGTATCCAAGATATGCAGCGTGGGAGTCGACAAAGCCGTAAAGAAGGCGGGCGGAGAGGAACTTTCATATGAGCTGCAACAAAGAACCTCAAACTACAGTTACTACTGAAGCCACCACGAGGAAGATCGACGACAACCCACGACAGACAAGAGCCAACACAGCTGAGAAGAAGGAGAAAGACACCAGAGAAGGAAACACAGATTCAAAAACAGTCAAATGGGTTGTCAAGCGTATTCACGTGGAGCTGTCAGACGAACACATCACGAAGCAGCTACAAGAAGAGAATCTCAACATCCAAATCTTCAAGGCGGGGCAGATCCTGCCGTACCCAAAGATCCCTACCACGCTGGCGGTGGAGACGACTGAGGGCAGCGAGATACCAAGCCAAGTATCGACAGGCAAGAAAATACAACAACCTGAAGGATTCATACCAAGAATCACTCAGTGTTCCAGATGCCAGAGGGCCGGTCACAGCAGAGCAACATGTTCCAGCAAGACGGAAATCTGCCGTTACTGCACCGATCACCATGCTTTCAATGATTGTCCGTTGGCCAAGCTGGACACGGACTTCCGAGCACCCAACAACAAGAGAAAGTGCGCAAACTGCCTGGACAAGCATGGAGCAAGATACTTCGGCTGCCCGCACCTCCAAAAACACGAGTATATCACAAACTGAAAGAGATCAACTGCAAAACCAGATAGACGAGTTGAAGAAGCAAGCCAAGGCACTGCTGACGCCGACTCCGACCAGCGACAATGAGAAACTGCTAGCTGAAATAAAGGAGATCCATCAAACACCAAGCAAGAAGTGAACTGATAAAGAAGGAGAACGAAGAAATCCTACAAACTATTAAATCAGAGCGAGATCTGCAAAAAACTGAAATGGAACGTCTCCAAACCAAACCAACAGAAGCCATACAAGAAACCACAGAGAAACCGCAAGATCAAAACCAAGAGACCGAGTCTGAACCGTAAGCTAAAGCCAGCAACCCAACCACGATGCCCGAGACATACAAGGGGAAACCAGTATCCCGCCAGACATCGGAAGAAAACGAGATGAGCACCCTGATGATGGCGCGGAGAGGCCCCAGGGACCTACCTTGGAGGAGTGCCTAGAATCGATAAAATTGCAGGAAATTAGAGATGAACTCGGGCGCAAGGAATTCAGAATGCGCTGGAGAGAAAAAGGAAAGAAGAAGCCCAAGAAACTCGGGGCAACCAATACTCCAATAGAATACCCAGATATACACTATCACCCTGAGTCCGGCCTCGAGTGCTATATAGATGACGGAGGGATCATCCGTGGTTGTCCATGGAGGAAGACTGCGAACGGAAACATAAACTATTCATTGAAATAGAAAACATGTGCAAGGAGGAAAATGACATCGAAAAGCTTCTACGAACAATATACAAAAAAGGAGGCAAACAGACCAAATAAAAAGTCCTTATAAGGACTGCACCCAGTCAAGCCAGGCGAGCCAGGAGCCTGCACTAACAAATAAAACCCCAAGAGGAGACGTGCACAAAGAATAGCCGCCGACCGATCCCCCAGCTGATGTCACAGACACAAAAGACGACATAACCAGTCGGAGAGAGGACTCACTAGTAAGAGCGCACAAGACAAGAAACAGGGACTAAAAGCCCACAAAAACCACGGCTCTCAACAATAACCACCGCTGAGGAAGCAGGTTAGACGAGACCGAATTTGGAATTATTTTTTGGGGGGGGAAAATTGGAATTGGAATCAGTGCACGCACTTAGTTTAGTTTAGTCGACGGATCAACATCACGGCACACGGGTGTAATCCATAAGTGCTCCGTTGTACTCTTAAATGAAGCCTGAATCCAGAGAATCTCAGCTCGGTACACGAACTCCGTAACACCGGCGAGGATCCTGAAATACTCAGTATGCAATTTTAGCGAAATTTTAAAAATTGGTTTGATATTGATTAAATCTGGACATGTGAATAGAACCTGACAAATGATTTCAACGGTACCTCATTCAAATCTGTATGTTGATTCTGAGCCGAGATATCCAGATGTGTGTGTAAAATTATGTCATAAAAGAACATATAGGAAACTACTGATTTAGCTGATTTTGACTTGCTGCCCAGAAACAATAATTGTTTACAGCGTGTTTAAAACTGCTACTTCTTTGATTTTGAGAAAACCACTTAGCCCTTAGCAACTATATATTCTCGCGTTCAGAACAGCGAGGTCTAATTGCTTAAAGTAGAAAATTTTTGATGTTACGCAATACCGACTCATTAACACTCAAAATGGCCGCTAATTAATTATTTAATAATTATTAAACTTAGCTAACGAACCTTGAAATGCCAATTATGAATTTTTTTCCCCCCTTCAGTTTGATAAAACAAATAAAAAGGCCATGTTGTGATGTTGTAAATATGTTTTGTTACTAATTTAAATTCTACTTCTTCCTCTTCAGCGTTCATCCAGAGAGTTTTTTGGACGTGACTGCGTTGTGCCTGTTTACAGCAGAGCTGCGCTCTTGCGCCAGTTAGGCCGACACATCCGACTTCTGCGGGCATATGTTGACCGGGTTAACCTTCCCCGGGAATTTCATAGGACGCTTGACTCTCACTGTTGTGGTGTTATCCCCCATCCCAGCTGGCCCATTTAGAACAGCCGAAGACATCCCGGTCAGCCCTCAAGGGAAGGCAGGGGCAGACCATGGGCATCCCCCGCCATCCAAGGAGGCTTCCATAATTGCAGAGCCGACACAAAGCGCTCTGGTACTGGGCTCACCCAAGGGATCGTCACGTCCTGCACGTGGCTGCTTAGCCTCACTTCCGTATATTGGGCCTTCCGTTCACAACAGTCTGTTCTTCCAGAAACCAGAAGAATGCAGCCTGCAGATGACACCCACATATTGAGCTTTCGATTCGGACTTCCCACGTTTTTTGACAGGGTTGGAGTGTTTTATACGACTTATATAAAGTCGTATTTCAGTCTGGCTAGATGGTTTTTGTTCCAAGAACCATATTATTATTTTTTTTCAAATTGCTGCGAGGTAGATGCGTGAAGCTGGAACTACTGATATGACTGGGTGATAATACAATTGAGGTAACCAGCCATCGAGAGGGTGAAGCCTGATATGTGTTAAACATGAAACACCACATGTCTTTGTACCCAACTCCCAGTTCTTATATATTTCTATGCCATGTGTTGTATTTTTGATAACGTTGTGTATAACAATAGAAAGGTAGACTCTGACAAGGGTATACTATTAACCCAACAGGTACAGACATTATACATGAAAGACGACATCTTTCATGGATTTTACCGGGGGAGCGTGTCAGAGTCCAACAGGGGACAGCGATGCAGGGACATCTTTACGACCGCCAGGCGACTTAGCTCCCAGTAAGGGATGCAACAACTGCGTTGCGCCGCCAGGCGAATAGTAGTTACCGGCCTGCGAGATCGCTGGCTGACCAGCAGTCAGGCCGCCAACGCAAGACGCACGCCTGCCACGTGACGCCACGTCAGGCAGGAGGCAAGTTGAGAACCAGGTCCAGACAGCTCTGGGGACACGGAACATGACGGACGTGTGATTGAGAGAAAGGCGTTGTATGGTTTCTGTATTGAAAGGCGAGTGTCTGGACATCTTGCGAGTCAGAACTTGTGAACTGTATTGTGGATGTAAGTTGTAAAGTATCCATTATATATATTTGTGTTCATCGTTCTGTATTTGATATGTTAATAAATCCATCGAACGATGTGTCGTTGAGTCTTACGTCAAATCACGTTGTATTTGTACTGTCTCACACTTGTTAGGCAAGCGAGCCAAGTTTAAGACCCTGACATGTGTGAACGTGGGGACAGCGATGTTATTCTCTATATTTCATGCCACTGGGACGCTTATTCCACCTTAGATGGCGCCCACACAATGAACTTTTCATGCCGACTTTCCATGTAATGGATTTGCTAGCCAAGCAATATTACATTTCATGACTCTGGGACGCGTTTGCTACCGACATATCTGTGGTATGAAATGTGGCAGTCTAAGTACTTCTTCATGCACCTTTAGATGTCAACCTGAATGCCACACACGCCTGCACAGACTGTTAGAATGTCTGGCCACTATGCCCCACTTGTCTGTCGGGACTGTTAGAATGTCTGGCCACTACGCCACCCTCGCCTATTGGGACTGTTAGAATGTCTGGCCACTACGCCCCACTTGTCTATCGGGACTGTTAGAATGTCTGACTACACACCACCCTCATCTGTTGGGACTTTTAGAATGTCTGGCCACTACACCCCACTTGTCTATCGGGACTGTTAGAATGTCTGGCCACTACACCACCCTCATCTGTTGGGACTGTTAGAATGTCTGGCCACTACGCCCCACTTGTCTGTCGGGACAGTTAGAATGTCTGGCTACACACCACCCTCATCTGTTGGGACTGTTAGAATGTCTGGCCACTACACCACCCTTGTCTGTCAGAATTGTTAGAATGTCTGGCCACTACGCCACCCTCGCCTACTGGGACTGTTAGAATGTCTGGCCACTACGTCCCACTTGTCTGTTGGGACTGTTAGAATGTCTGGCCACCCACGTCTGTTGGGACTGTTAGAATGTCTGGCCACCCGTGTCTGTTGGGACTGTTAGAATGTCTGGCCACCCACGTCTGTTGGGACTGTTAGAATGTCTGGCCATCCTCACCTGGTGGGACTGTTAGAATGTCTGGCCATCCTCGTCTGTTGGGACTGTTAGAATGTCTGGCCACTACGCCACCCTCATCTTTTGGCACTGTTAGAATGTCTGGCCATCCTCATCTGTTGGGACTGTTAGAATGTCTGGCCATCCTTGTCTGTTGGGACTGTTAGAATGTCTGGCCACCCTCGTCTGTTGGGATTGTTAGAATGTCTGGCCACCCTCACCTGGTGGGACTGTTAGAATGTCTGGCCACTACGCCACCCTCGCCTATTGGGACTGTTAGAATGTCTGGCCACTACGCCCCACTTGTCTGTTGGGACTGTTAGAATGTCTGGCCACACACCACCCTCATCTGTTGGGACTGTTAGAATGTCTGGCCACCCACGTCTGTTGGGACTGTTAGAATGTCTGGCAACCCCTGTCTTTGGGAGTTAGAATGTGGCCACCCTCGTCTGTTGGATTTTTAGAATGTCTGGCCACCCCCCTGGGGGACTGTTAAAATTTTCTGGCATCCCGTCTGTTGGATGTTAAAATGTCTGGCCACTACGCCACCCTCATCTTTGGGATGTTAGAATTTTGGGCCCATCCTCGTTGGGACTTTTAGAAGTCTGGCCATCATTGTCTTTTGGGACGTTAGAAGTTGGCCTTCCTGGTATTTTGGGATTTTGAATTCTGGCCATCCTCATCTGGGACTGTTAAAAGTTGGCCATCTGTGGGGGAGTTAGAATTTTGGCCATTTGTAACAGTGAAAGGACTAACAACACTTGGTTTTAATACAAAGACTTTTTATTTTCTTGATGGTGACAACAGGTTTCCCTTTCCAGTTCCAAGCCGGGATGTAGACTGCCCCTGACAACCCCTACGTCACGACTTTAGCATCCTCCTCCTTTCACTCCGATGCTCAATCGTGCTGTAGCTTTTTCCCCCTAGATACTAATACTCCCCTACTGTTTCACCTCCCCATGTTTTCTAAAGACTTTTCCTATAAAGGAAAAAATCTTTACTCCTAACCCCCCACTCTATTCCCTCTTTTCTTTCCTCTCACAGTTCCTCTAATCCTCCCAAACCAACTCCAACTTTCGTAACTATTCTATTTCCTCAACTTTTCCCCCTTTCTATTTAGATCATAGTTATCCACTATACAGTTATATATTCTTTGGTCGTTCTTGGCTCTTTATTTTTGTTCCTGATAAAATATACACATCATAAGACAGCTCGTAAAATCGTTATCATACCTTTTGACCTTATAAAATTCCTCACTCTTCCAGAACACAGGATGTACAAAAACAATGTAGTGAGAGAAAGTAAAGAAGCGGTGCGCACCCAGTGAGAAGTATAAAGGGAAAGAATACTCAACATGACCACATTTACATACAGTAATGAATATTAAGACACTCACATTTACCTCCCCTTTCCAATAAAAAATTTTTTTTAAAATAATTTTTTTAAATACACTTATGAAATAGATCTTTGTTTATTATAAAAAAATTTGACATAAGTTTTCACAAGCCTTATATATTCAACATTTATATTGCCCTCCCAAAAACTTGTCTATATTTCATATTCCCTCTTTAAACCCCGAGCCCATGTTCAATTTATGAACATTTTTAATAAATTAACGCTGGTTTTTTACAGCACCTATATCTTGCCCCCGTACATCCCATACTTATATACTGCCATTTACAGTCTTCCCCAACCTTATATCAGTGGACAAAGAGAATATTCTTATATTACCCTCAGTAGTTTTTATTAAATCTTTTTTGAACGAAAAGCCTTAACAAAGCCCATTATTTGAAAATTTAAATTACTTAACTAACTTTATAACTTATTCATTAACCATGTAATTTAAAATACAAAAACCCTTCATGTAATCGAAATAAAAACAACACAAGACGTCATACCCCCAATTAATTAAAAAAAAAAACACATTTTAAAATGAAAACATGCATTTTTTCAAATCAGAATAAAAAAATTCTATTATATATCACTATTTGGGCTTTTTTCGGACAACAGTTTTTACCCAAAACTCTAGGAACACAATAACCCCATTCTAAATCAATTAAACAAGTAACATTTTACAAAACCAAATCAAGAAAAAAAAAAAACATTTTAAAATATAGGTCTCATGACTCATAAAACAATCAAATAATAGCCATCTTTTTCCCAGTACCAACTCAAGCAAAAAAAAAATATTATATATGACTCATGACTCATAAAACTTAGACTCAATAAAACACATTTTTCAAAACAATTATAACTCTCTTAAAATTACTACGTACAGTGGCCCATCCACATTGGCCTCTTATACGTTTTAAGTAACCCTATTCATTCGACTTTTATAATCGTGAAAACACAAAAACTCACTGTCCAGTATATGTATCTGTTATTTACAGCCCAAATATCCAAATTTTAGAACAATATCTGTTCTCTTTTCACAAGAAAATCAATAATCAACACTAACCGTACTATTGATTCTTTCCCCTTTTAAACTTTCTATCTTTTTCTATCTTAACTCCTAACACACTATAACCTCTGGAATATCATCTTAAGTAAGCACTGTAAACTACAGGTTGACTCCTTTTATCTTTTCCCTAATGTGGCGACTATTCCAATGTCAACTCAATGTAGCAGCCATCCTCTACTTATCAATTAACTTGGGGACTGGGCCCTGCTAATTTTTTCCCTTGGACCAACCATCACTATAACTTCTTAATTATTATCGTTAAACACGGCATTTCTAGAAACCAATACAAAACTTGTCTATTTGCTATAGAGTACAATACCTAATTCGTCCAATCTACGAAAAGTCAAGAAGTAGAAACCTAAAATTCAACCAGCAATTCTATCACCAAGAGAAAAATTATATATGCCTCCCTCAACCTACCTCTATTTTAGTTATCTCACTGTTTAACTAGTCTTCAAGACCACTTAAAAACAAGTACTCATAGAATCCTTTCACCGTTTCCTATACTTCTTCAAGCACCACTTTCAGTTCTAAATCCTAAAACTTATAACTTGCCATCTGCAGTATTCTCCATCTATCTATCTCCTACGTTTCCACTTCTTCAATAACTCCAAGTTTCTTTGAATAAGTGCTAACTCTACATCAATATCCTCTTTTTCGTACAACTTATTAGTTTCTTCCATACTACTACTTGATTCTGACTTTTCATCCATTTCTTCTTCTTCTTCTGTATGTCTGTCGTTAGCAGCCGCTAATCTCTTCTGTTCAACATCCCATCAAATTTTGTCTATCATCATTTCTTAAGGACCTTTCTAGTAGAGGCATATCTTCACCGCTTGTTGAATAATCTCTAATTCTCCTCTGTCTTTTCACTTCTCTATTTTTTTGTTTATCCATTCTTCTTTTCACTGCTTCCCTAGTATTCTTAAATGGAGCACCTATTTCTTCTTCCATACTATCATAATAATTTCCTTCACATTTTCTTCTTCTTTTGTTTTCGGAATCGTCTGTTCTTGAGTATCTTCGTAACTTGGAGTTGCTAGTAACTGATTTTGTGCTGGTTTTTTTCAAAAACTTGGGGTTACTGTAGCTCCTCTGACAACTTGTTCATCTAAATATCCGGTGTCTGAATCATAATTATTATTATAATTCTCTTTTCTCTTCTCCTCCTCATCTCTTCTTAAGTGCTCTACATGTGCCCTTGCCACATGTCCTGTGACCTGGTTCTTGATAGTATACGATACATTACCTATTTTTTCCCAAAACGTAATAACCTGGGATCCAACGAGCATCAAACTTAGAGTTTCTTCTATGCTTCTTGTAATAAACTCTATCACCTACTTTAAACTCCTGTAATTTTGTATTTACATTTTTGTACTTTTTTGTTTTTCCCTAGTTTTAAAATATATTATTCTTTAATCTTACGTGTGCTTTATGCATTTCCTGTATTATGGTCTCTTGAAATTCTTCTCCCATATATTTCCGTCTGGGTTTTTAATAGATTATCTATAGGTAGTTTTGGTTCTCTCCCGTGTATTAAATAAAATGGTGAAAATCCCGTGCTCTCATTTTGATTTGTACGAATAGCGCTAAGGGCAGGTCCTAAGAATAGATCCCAATCTTTTTCATGTTCATCAATAATCTTTGCTATAACGTCGTAAAAACGTCCGATGTTGACGTTCGTTTCTAGCATTTGAAGAAGGTCTATAATATGAGGTTTTTATATGTTTTATATTCAAATTTTTTAATAACTTTTCGAATTTTTATTTACAAACTCTCTACCATTATCCGTAAGTATACTTTGTGGGCAACTAAATCTTGGTACGAACTCTTGAAAAAAAAAATATTAATGACTGTATCTGCGCTCTTATCTGGAATTGCATAAATTTCGGCCAAAGACTGTAGACGTCTACTATATGAATTAAATACACGTTTCCTGACAATGTTCTAGGGTGTGGGCCTGATATATCTAAACTAATCTTTTGCATTGGGAACTGAGGAATATCTGTATCTTGTAAGGGACACTTTATTGTTTTCATGTTCCTTAATCTGCATTTTTCACACGTATCTACATATTTGCATGCAGATTTAAACAAGTTTGGCCAATAATATTTGCTCGTAAGTGCTTTCCCCAAACTTGTCCCGACCGAGATGTCCTTTTTCATTGTGATATGCTTTTAAAACTTCATTTTCTAAATTTTTTGGAATATATTTCCTTAGCTGTTCGTTCCTTTCACACATATAGTAAAAACTGTCCATCCTCTTGTAAAACCAAATAATTTTTTTTATATTTGTTATCTTCCGTTTCTCTTAATTTTTTTTTTATTTGTAGACTTTTGGATCCAATTTTTGTTTTTTTTCATATTAAATTGTGCAAAATGTAGGTCTTTTTCTCTATGTTCAGACTCTTGATCCGATGGTAAACTCTCAAATTCTTCCCTATTTATTATGGCAGAATCTAAAATTTTTACTTGCCAGTTTCGGTCGTCTATCTCTGGTTCAGCTTCATCTTCTGTGTCTCCTGATGACTGTGGGTACGGAATCCTAGATAACAAATCAGCGCATGTGTTAATCCTACCTGGAATGTACTCTATTTTCGTGTTGTATCCCTGTAGATTCAATGCCCACGTCTGTATTTTCCTGTTCTGCACTGGAGTTTTAAAAAAAGACTTTAAAGGCATATGGTCAGTTCTAATAACAAAATTTGCGTTATGTAAGTAGTAATTTAGTTTCTGAAGAGCATAATGAATGGCATATGCCTCTTTCTCAATAGTCGTCCATTTCCGTTGTGATTTGCTAAGTTTATGAGATAAGAAGTAGTTTGGGCCTTTCTTTTTTAACCCCTGGTATTCCAGACTTTTTTCCTTCATATGGTTGAACCAAACATGCTCCTACTGCATTGTCCGAAGCATCTGTGTACAGTATTAACTGTTTGTTTAAGTCTGGATGCGTCAATAGTGGTACCAGTGTTAAGCTGTTTTTTAAATACTCAAACCCTTTTTGACACTCATCACCCCACTTAAATCTAGCGTATTTGCCTGTTAAATTTGTAATAGGTTCTGCTATCTTTGAAAACGCTGGGACAAACCGCCTATAATACGCACAAGTTGCCTATAAACGCACGCACTTCCTAAACGTTAGTTGGAGGAGGTAATTCTTTAATAACCTTTATCTTTTCTGGTCTGGTTTAATTCCGTCTCTATTATAATATAACCCAATATTTGTTTCTGTCTTTAAAAACTGGCACTTACTAAGCTTCAATTTAACGTCATGTACTCTTAATCTATCAAATACTAATCTAATATGTTTTTAAATGATCATTCACATCTCCTTTCGTAAAAATCAGAATATCGTCTATATAGGCTAATGCAAACCTTTGCATACCTTCTAATACTTCATTTATTAAGAGCATGTAGTGAGATGGCGCAGTTTTGACCCCAAAAGGCATTCGTAAGAATTCGTAAGAGCCCATATGGGTACAGAAAGCACTCTTCTTTTGAGCATCCCTCGACATAGGTATACACCAGAATCTGATCTTGCGGTCTAACGTCGTGAAGAATGTAGAACCATTAAGCACCCCAAAATTCATCAATTACTGGTAGTGGGTACGCTACATTCTTAGTGATTTTGGTTCAACGCCCTGTAGTCGCAGCAGAATCGACTCGAACCATCAGGTTTGGCTACGATGACGACCGGAGATGACCATTCTGACTTCGATCTTGTTATTATTCCTGCTTTCAACATATCTTCTATTGCCTTTTCTACAATTTCTCTATTTCTCAATGAGTTTCTATATGGTTTTAAACTAATTGGTGGATGGTCTCCCGTATCTATTTCCATTGTAACTGTTTGTGTCTTTCCCAATTCCAAATCATTAATTGCAAATACATCTTGATTTTGCCTTATAAGTTGTTCTAATACTTCCTTATTTTCTGGCGGAGCTTTTAACTGTGCCAACAATTCTTGTTCCCTTGTCGCTGTATTTCTTCTGGATGGATGGATCAATTCATCCATTCGTACGTTCCCTCTTCTCCCGTGTCCGCGTCTGTTATTAACTCTTTCACTAGAAGTTTCTGAATAACTTGTTCCCGACCTTTCTACTCTATCCGTTGCCAATATGTCACTAATGTTATGATCTAGTTTGGCTATCACACATCCTCTGTATAATTTAATTTCTCTACCTGTGTTGTTGATAACCATCACTGGAAAGGTTAAGTGTTTATCCAACGCTATTATTCCATCTGGAACTTCCAAACCAGGCTCACCAATTACTTCCTCTTGCAACTCAGTGATTCTGACTGTTTTTCCTGCCACATAATATGGGTTTCTCTTCAGCTTTGCTTGTATCAAATTAACCGACTGTGGTTTTAACGTCGTGGACATTTTAACTCTAACTAGTGCTGATATATGCATGTCTTCTTCCATATCTATATAGACGTCTCTGAATTTTAATTTATGTAAATCAAAAAAGTCTTACTCCATTTTTTATTAAAAAATCTCTTCCTATCAACATGTTTCTATTTAAATCCTTCACTACATGAAAAAGATGTCTTATGTTGATCCCTCCTAACTTAAAATTTATCATTGTTTGTCCAATTACTTGTAAATTCTGTCCAGTAACAGAGTGTAAATTATTATGGCTCTTAAATACTCTACAATTTCTCACTATTTTGTATAGAAACTTTCTTTTACTACACTAACCTGAGCTCCCGAATCAATTAATGTACGAACTCTATACTTTCCTATTTCTATTATACAAGAGCTATAATCTGTTTTATTTTCTATAAATTGCTTAACTTCATCTACTTGTGAGCATTCTCTATTCGTCCCCCTATGTCTATTATTAACATACTCTTTAAACCTTGGGACCTTATTATTTACCCTCCTATCATAGGTCCTTTCTAATAGGTAGGGCGCCGGTTTTCCTGCGTTCTTGTACCTGTAAAATCCCTGTGTCTACCTTCAACATTCCTATTCAATCTGTTATTGTCATGTCTACCCTGTGTATTCGACTGGACACGCCTGTTCTTACAAAACGAGAAAACATGTCCGCATTGGACCACAAAACCAACAGACAATATTTGTGTATTTGTGTTGCCTACTGTCTCACTTGTAGGGTATCTCATATTTCTTCTTTCATCATAATCATTTCTATTTCTACCTTGCAACGTCTGTATACCTCCTCTCCTATTCCATCCGAATCTTGTTTGTCCTATTTCGATGGGCTCCTCAACTCTGTCTTCTCGACTAGTTCCTATTTCTCGTCCTGTTCTCAATCTGAATCTACGTCTCAAATTTTCTTCTTGTACCGCGATATCTACCGCTTGTGATAACCTCTCAGGGTTTTCTCTCATCAGCTTAAATTTCAAACCATCGGATTTTATGCCATCTACAAAAATCCCGACTAACATCCTCTCCACCTCTTCTCCTCGTACATTCTGTCCTAAGAATGCCTCTTCAGCCAGGTTAATCAACCTATCGCTGAACAATTGTACCGTCTCTCCGTTATTTTGTTTAGCCTGTCTCAACACCGAAAATGCATGTTGTGGATCCGTTATTTCTGCATACTTCCGTGCTAGGTCTTCCTTGAATTGTTCCCATGTCTCATCCACTCTAGCCTCTAACTTTCTTCATATATGATCCGAAACCGGTTCCGTTGCCGTCTGATACGCAAGTCTCATTCTCTCTTCATCTGTTGCTGAGACTAAATACGCATATTTTTCTATGGAAGTGATCCATTTCTTAAACTCTCTGGCCTGTCCACTAAACTTAACAATTTCTGTTGCCATTCCCTGTTGTTTTATTATCGTATTAAGTCTACCTACCGCTGTTCCTACCCCCGTCAAAACTTGTGCTAAGGTGTCTTGTTCCGCCATGCTGAAATATTGTTGTACAGAGCAAGCAAACAACTTCACATTTGTAATTTACTAATTTAAGAAACACAAATCAGTTATTCCATAAGAACAGTTCAATCAGTTACTAGGTTTATAAATTACCCTACTTCTGTTTCTCGATCCAAGTACGACGTATTCTCCTAGGCTCGCCGTCAGGTCAAACTCAACGCTGTATTAGTTGAAACCAATCGCGCACTGCAGGTAGTTCGTTCGTTCTTCTCAGGTAGTTTCTCTTCTTGGGATGCTCAGTACAGTACTTCAACCCTTGGTTGGGTCCCTTCTGAGATGGAGTACATCAAATCGACGTCTTGAGATAATCTGACACGCAACAGAGCCCAAAAGATTAGCGAGCGGCTCTCATTTGCAGTAAAGCCTCGAGATAGTCTGGCTCGTCAAGAAAACATTGGGCAATCCATGAAGTAATGAGTTATTTACTTGCGGTCTCGACTGTCTTTTGCCAACGTTCTTTTTTTCTAGTTGTGAGCGCTCAGAACGAAATCTATTAACATTGAGGCTGAACTTGATTGTCTTATTGAAAAGTTCTTGCTCACCTGACACAACGATCAGACGACTGGATTGCTGGATTGCCCTTCAGCCAAACTTCTGCTTGCTCAAGACATGATCAAACTGGGCCGACTTTCAGCACACTCCTGCTCGTTCGAGATATTGATTTACTGACTTGAACTTGACACGTTCGCCAGAGTAATGTACAAGAGGAGTCGTTAGGATGGTGTTTACAGTTGATGCTCGCCGGTTTGATAACAATCGCAGGCGCTGCAACCTGTTATGGCAAGTTGGTCTTCAGCCTTTTCTTGACGCCAATTAAATTGTTATATCAAGTCTTGAAAAAGACTTACAGACAACCACCCCTGGCCGGGCTTTTGGTTGCTGTACTCACAGATAACTTATTGGCCATCTTTCCAACCGCACTTTTTTACGTTCAATTCTTGTTCAAAAGCATGCCGCAATTGTTTCTGGCGATCGAGACAAACGGAGCAAGGATCATCTTCATAGTTTTTAGAGTCCGCGACGTTATATAGTAGGCGGCATTTGAGACTTCGCGTTGTTACTCTGTAGACCGCATTTTGCGACTCCGCATTACACCAGGTTCGAATCCTGTGTCTAGGGCTCCATAATTAGTCCTGTAACAGTGAAAAGGACTAACAACACTTGGTTTTAATACAAAGACTGTTTATTTTCTTGATGGTGACAACATGGCTTCCTTCCAGTTCCAAGCCGGGATGTAGACTGCCTCCTGACAACCCCCTACGTCACGACTTGAGCATCTCTCCTCCTTTCACTCCCGATGCTCAATCGTGCTGTAGCTTTTCCCACTAGATACTAATACTCCACTACTGTTACACCGTCCTCGTCTGTTGGAACTGTTAGAATGTCTGGCCATCCTCGTCTGTTGGGACTGTTAGAATGTCTGACCATCCTCATCTGTTGGGACTGTTAGAATGTCTGGCCATCCTCGTCTGTTGGGACTGTTAGAATGTCTGGCCATCCTCGTCTGTTGGGACTGTTAGAATGTCTGGCCACTACACCACCCTTGTCTGTCAGAATTGTTAGAATGTCTGGCCACTACGCCACCCTCACTTGTTGGGAATGTTAGAATGTCTGGCCACTACACCACCCTCACCTGTTGGGACTGTTAGAATGTCTGGGCACTATGCCACCCTTGCCTGTTGGGAATGTTAGAATGTTACTTAAGCCATCTACCCTCGTTTGTTGAGACTGACATAACTAACTATGTGGCTAGAATGTTACATAAACCATTTACCTTCATCTGGTGCAATTGCTAGAATGTTACGTAAACCATGTACGCTCATCTATTGGGACTGTTAGAATGTTATGTAAATCATTTACACTCATCTATTGAGACTGTTAGAATGTTACATAAACCATTTACCATTATCTGTTGAGACTGTTAGAATGTTACATATACCATTTAGTTCAGTCTAACTCCTGACACTGTTGGGTGAAATCTTGTTTCATTCACCAAGTGACCCGTCTCATATACCTACAACTATTCAGATTAATGGACAAAGGGTTGAGGTGAGTCGAGAATCCGGAACATTCCCATCCCTGCTCCATCCTCATCTGCAACAGCCAGCGAAGAGTCCTAACAGTAGTGGTAGCAGTCAGATTGTGTGTCTGTCTGGCCTTTTCTCAAGAGTTAGGGTGTCGGTCAGATCCTCTGGTCACTCCCTGCAGCACCATTCTCTCCAGACCCTGATGATCTTTCTGTTCTTCCACACTATTCAGATGATACCAAAGGGCCCCGAGCACGTCTGCCTTATCATGCACCAATACCCCACCAAGGGGTACAGACCCAGCTACTCTACCCGCCACACCACATCAGCATGTCCTGGGGTGGACAAAGGGTACTGAATACAAAACGTTTTCCTGTTGTGAATTTGAACAGTGAAGACACAAACAAAAGAGTATCTATTGCTGGGTATATTCGCTGTATCTCGTAACACAAACAATAGGTCATTAACCTACAGTAACTAACCTTTCTAGACGATGATGTAATGGTTTATAGCAGTGGTTCTCAACCAGTGGGGAATTTCCCCCCCCCCACCCCCAGGGGGGAATTTTGGGGTTTCCAGGGGGGGGGGGGGGGGGGGGAATGAAGATTAATTCAAGATCGCGTTAATACAAGAACCAATTACTTGATCTTGTTTTTCCCTTCATACTTTAACGATTCTGTACGTCTCACCCTTCTAAAATTCATTTTATAAAGTAAGTAGACCCACAAATCACGTTTTATGTGAACGTCTAGACTTGTTTTAGTATGTGCTTCCATTATTACGTATACTGTGTAGGGGTGGGAGGAGAGTTTTTAGGTAGGAAATACGAAAGGGGGGAAATGACGTTCTGAAAATATGGTGAAGGGGGGCACGGGCCAAATTTTTAGGTAGGAAATACGAAAGGGGGGGGGGTGATGACGTTCTGAAAATATGGTGAAGGGGGCACGGGCCAAAACAGGTTGAGAAACACTGGTCTATACGATCCATATTTGTGATTCTGACAGACCACCTGAACTATACGAGTGCTACATTAGTTGATTCTGACTGACCACCTGAACTCTAAGAGTGCTACATTAGTTGATTCTGACATACCACCTGAACTCTACGAGTGCTACATTAGTTGATTCTGACATACCACCTGAACTCTATGAGTGCTACATTAGTTGATTCTGACTGACTACCTGAACTATATGAGTGCTACATTAGTTGATTCTGACTGACCACCTGAACTCTATGAGTGCTACATTAGTTGATTCTGACTGACCACCTGAACTCTATGAGTGCTACATTAGTTGATTCTGACTGACCACCTGAACTCTAAGAGTGCTACATTAGTTGATTCTGACTGACCACCTGAACTCTACGAGTGCTACATTAGTTGATTCTGACTGACCACCTGAACTCTATAAGTGCTACATTAGTTGATTCTGACATACCACCTGAACTCTATGAGTGCTACATTAGTGATTCCAACAGACAACCTGAACTCTAAGAGTGCTACATTAGTTGATTCTGACATACCACCTGAACTCTATGAGTGCTACATTAGTGATTCCAACAGACAACCTGAACTCTAAGAGTGCTACATTAGTTGATTCTGACAGACCACCTGAACTATACGAGTGCTACATTAGTTGATTCTGACTGACCACCTGAACTCTATGAGTGCTACATTAGTTGATTCTGACTGACCACCTGAACTCTAAGAGTGCTACATTAGTTCATTCTGATTGACCACCTGAACTCTATGAGTGCTACATTAGTTGATTCTGACTGACTACCTGAACTATACGAGTGCTACATTAATTGATTCTGACTGACTACCTGAACTCTATGAGTGCTACATTAGTTGATTCTGACTGACCACCTGAACTCTATGAGTGCTACATTAGTTGATACTACTGACCACCTGAACTCTAAGAGTGCTACATTAGTTGATTCTGACTGACCACCTTAACTCTATGAGTGCTACATTAGTTGATTCTGACTGACCACCTGAACTCTATAAGTGCTACATTAGTTGATTCTGACATACCACCTGAACTCTATGAGTGCTACATTAGTGATTCCAACAGACAACCTGAACTCTAAGAGTGCTACATTAGTTGATTCTGACATACCACCTGAACTCTATGAGTGCTACATTAGTGATTCCAACAGACAACCTGAACTCTAAGAGTGCTACATTAGTTGATTCTGACATACCACCTGAACTCTATGAGTGCTACATTAGTGATTCCAACAGACAACCTGAACTCTAAGAGTGCTACATTAGTTGATTCTGACTGACCACCTGAACTCTATAAGTGCTACATTAGTTGATTCTGACATACCACCTGAACTCTATGAGTGCTACATTAGTTGATTCTGACTGACCACCTGAACTCTATGAGTGCTACATTAGTGATTCCAACAGACAACCTGAAGTCTATGAATGCTACATTCATTATTCTGGCACACCACATGGACTCTTCCTACATTAGTGATTCTGGTATAGCATCTGAAGTCTTTCAATGAGTTTTACATCAGTTATTCTGGCATACCACTGAAAACATTAATGCAGCAAATAGCCAAGAAGGGAAATAAGCACAGAGATTTGGATCCAAGTTGGTGCTACAGAGTTCATGCACTGTGTCAGAGCCTCTTTAATTAATTGTGGGAGAAGACTGTAGCATTTACAGAGACACCTTTGGGCAATGAACATGATCCTCTATAAAAACAAAACCAAAAGCCAGTATGAACAATTATTAGTACAGGACTTTTTAAATGGCTAAATACAAAGTGGAAGTAAATACATGGTGGAATGGTCAAAGGGAAGCCATGTTTCATGAGTATCTTAATCAAATTTCACAGGAGACTGTCTGTCGCAGATTACTGATTGCTAGTGTTCCATTTTCTTAAACACATTTTAGTAAGCTTCAATTTCATTGGTTTTTTAAAGACTTGCTCATAGCTGATTGGTAGAAATGGTTCTAAGACATGAAAACCAAAACAAAGAAAATGTTTGTGAGTGAGAGAAAGAAGGAGAGAATTTAGTGAAAAAGAAACAAATCCGTGGCTGCATTACAAATATAATTTTCAAATGGTTTTACATTCACTGCGATTTAGCTTCTGTGAACAAAATAACAAATCCACATGCATGATACACATATGATGCGAGTCATATAGGGTAATAAAGTTAGGATGCCAGTCGCATGATAAACACGTGAGTAAAATGATAGGCATGTCAGTCACATGATAAACATGTCATTTCAATCACATGATAGTCATGCCAGTCACAAGACAAACATGTCATTTCAATCACATGATATACATGTCAGTCACATGACAAACACGATTTCAATTACATGATAGCCATGCCAGTTACATGACAAACATGTGATTTCAATCACATGACAAACATGTGATTTCAATCACATGACAGACATGTCAGTCACATGATAAACATATTATGCTAGTTACATGAAAAACATGCCAGCTTCAAGGGCAATTACTCTAAATTTATCTGGAAGCCATGATTAAATTAAAATGAAAAGTTACTCTAATGTAATGAAAGATTATCATTTGTTTCCTGTCAAACTTGGTCTTTGTCCCAATCAAGCACAAGACTAGAAGATGTTATGTCAAGGTCACTATCACTCAGAAGCTTGTCCTGTGTAGAACTTGTCCCCCATGACAGTTGGGAAATGTCTCTCTATCATCACATCCGCTAGTACCATGCTTACACAGTCACCCCCATCATGTACATAAGTTTCTTAGCCTAGTGTTCTCACCAATGAATCTTTTTTTTTTTTAAATTTAATTGTTAGACTGCTAAAGCTTTCTAGGCGTCTATGAAGAAGTTAGTCTTTCCCTCTTGGCAGTAACTATACTGGTTTTTACCGCAGCCATTGTCTCTATGAAGAGATGCTCTTCCTGGCACGATAGACTTGAGACTATGACTAACAACCATCTGTCGGCTGCTCTCAACATGTCTAGGCAGATCTGCAAAAACCACTCAACACTGACAGATAATGTGGGAAAATAATGTCTGCCATAATAAACTTGAGACCATAATCAAGAACTATCTGTCTGCTACTCTCAACATGTCTAGGTAGATCAGCAAAAACCACTCAACACAGACAGACAGACAGACAGACAGACAGACAGACAGACAGACAGACAGACAGACAGATTTGTGGGGAACAACACATTAGTCCAGACTGTCTCTACATCCTAAAGGGGGGAATCTTCTTCTTCTTCTTCTTTCGTTCGCCTGAAATATGTCTATAACTGCATTGTTGTCTCTTGTATGAACCTAACAGTCTTTTTTTAGTTCACTCAGCAGTCCATAGAGTTTATCTTCCACTGTTGTCTCTCTAGGCTAGAGTGTTCGCCTGGATATGTTGTAGTTTGGGCAGTCCTGGAGTATGTGCTCTGCTGTCTGCGACGCCAAATCACATGTGCACATGGCTGAGTCACCAATCTTGAATTTTGTATACATGTGGTTGCGTAATCTATTGTGTCTTGTTCTGAGGCGCAGAATAATGACCTGTTCTGTTCTGCCCATAATGCGGTAGTCGTCTTGAGTAAGGTTTGGTGGCCTTCTGACTGATTTGATCATTCTTTTCTTTTGGTGGTATGTAATGGGCACATCAGGTTGTTCAAGATGAAACTATTCTCATCCTGCCAGTCTTCCCGTCTCTCTTCTCTCTGGTCCATGTGATCATAGCCTCAGCTCTGCGAGTGGCTGTTGAAATCACCACACACAATCATTTCTCCTTTTAATGTTAGTGTGTCCAGTGCCTGTGGGCGGTCATTTGGACAGTAGTAATTGATCAGGTGAAGGTCTGTATTGTCTGTCTTAAGTTTAAGTGCCTGATACTCAGCCCCTTCCATGTAGACTTCAATTTAGGAAGCAGGGATGTTATTTTTGACAAGGGTCAGTATCCCACCCTTTCGCCTGTCCTTTCGGCCAGATCAGCAACACTGGTAGCCTCTGGTTTTGAAGGCTATATTTTCGTTGAGGTGAGTTTCTTGCAAGCAACATACGCTTACATTTTCTTGGGCCAAGATGTAATCTAGTTCTATTCTTTTTTTTTTGTTGAAACCCTCTGCATTCCAGTGCATTATTTTAAGTCTTTGTTTGGTATGGCCAGACGCTCTATTGTCAGGCCCCCTGGCTCCGCAGGACATCTGAGAAGTAGTTGTTAGACCCTTACGAGGCATAGGGCCTGGCACTGTACCTGCCTGGGGGTCCAGAGCAGGGCAAGCAGCATAACATGTAGCAGTTGTCGACATAATTCATGACGTAATTGCGTGGCAGCCTGATTTCTGTGGTGCGCCTCCTGGCTGGCTGCCTCCGTCTTCAGCACCAATCTTTTCAAGAGCAGACTATGGTCTTACTCGACACTCGAATACATAATGCTGTTCTTCCGATGTTTGTTATTTATAAACACCACAGGGGGGATTAGAACAGGGTTGCTGCACCCACCTCTGGCCCCAGCAGACCCAGTTTGTAGTCATGGTGTTTACAGAAACAGAGAAAGGGTGATATACATCCCCAGACCCTGGAATCTTCTCAGACAAGTGCGAACAACTCGGTGGACCCATACTGACATTATAAATATCTTGGTAGTTGGGCATCACAGAGCGGGCCAAACAAGTCACCGCCCAGGCTACATTCACAATGAGAAAAGCAACCTATAAAATGTGACACCTTGCGTGATGCGTCCACACATACTTGGATCCTCGCTGCTATTATGGAGTTTGTGCATTGTGGTGAGATTCTCCTTATATGATCTATGGGAGGAAACTAGAGCACTTATGGAGATGAACGTGTGCAATGGAAATGATCCTTTACAAACCAACCAACCATTCCTCATCTGTCCTGAGCCATGGAAGCACTTTAGAGTTCTTGTTGAGATTTCCCATGTCTATCTCCAGACTTCCCATGTCTATCTCTAGACTTCCCATGTCTACCTCTAGACTTCCCATGTCTACCTCTAGACTTTCCATTTCTGCCTCTAAACTTCCCATGTCTATCTCTAGACTTCCCATGTCTATCTCTAGACTTCCCATGTCTATCTCTAAACTTCCTATGTCTATCTCTAAACTTCCCATTTCTGCCTCTAAACTTCCTATTTCTGCCTCTAGACTTCCCATGTCTATCTCTAGACTTCCCATGTCTATCTCTAGACTTTCCATGTCTATCTCTAGACTTCCCATGTCTATCTCTAGACTTCCCATGTCTATCTCTAGACTTCCCATGTCTATCTCTAGACTTCCCATGTCTATCTCTAAACTTCCCATGTCTATCTCTAGACTTCCCATGTCTATCTCTAGACTTCCCATGTCTATCTTTAGACTTTCCATGTCTATCTCTAGACTTCCCATGTCTATTTCTAGACTTCCCATGTCTATCTCTAGACTTCCCATGTCTATCTCTAGACTTCCCATGTGTACCTCTAGACTTCCCATGTCTATCTCTAGACTTCCCATTTCTGCCTCTAAACTTCCCATGTCTATCTCTAGACTTCCCATTTCTGCCTCTAAACTTCCCATGTCTATCTCTAGACTTCCCATGTCTATCTCTAGACTTCCCATGTCTATCTCTAGACTTCCCATGTCTATCTCTAGACTTCCCATGTCTATCTCTAAACTTCCCATGTCTATCTCTAGACTTTCCATGTCTATCTCTAGACTTCCCATGTCTATCTCTAGACTTCCCATGTCTATCTCTAGACTTCCTATGTCTATCTCTAGACTTCCCATGTTTATCTCTAGACTTCCCATGTCTATCTCTAGACTTCCCATTTCTGCCTCTAAACTTCCCATGTCTATCTCTAGACTTCCCATTTCTGCCTCTAAACTTTCCTTGTCTATCTCTAGACTTCCCATTTCTATCTCTAGACTTCCCATTTCTACCTCTAGACTTCCCATTTCTATCTCTATACCGTCCATTTCTACCTCTAGACTTCGCATGTCTATCTCTAGACCATCCATTTCTACCTTTAGATTTCCCATAGACTTCCCCATTTCTACCGCTAGACTTCCCATGTCTATCTTGGCGTACAGAGGTGTTCTATGATCTTCTTGACCTCTTGACTTTACAGAAAGCCACTTGATGTTGCTCACAACTCAGCTCAAACTCCATCTGGAGTGCTGCCAGTAGTTGCGACCCTATGTGGCCAGATTAAGTCAAAATAAATCACACATTTTCTATACCAGTCTTTCTGCAAGCCTCTTGTGGTCATCTGTGAATGGCCAACTGGGTCAGTTTTAATTTATATCTGGATCTTAAGCAAAGATGATTGGGTTTATATCACCAATCGTGACCCAAAGTATACTCCAAATATGAGCTTGTAAAAAAGGTGGTTCCTGGTTGCACACAATAAAAGTTCAGCTTTCCTCTTCTATCCAGAGGTGTGGAAAAACAATAATCTAGTTTAGGTTTTCCTCTTCTACATTTGGCTATAGAGGAGGTACCTTACTGCCTTGTTCAATCTTTCCTCTGCTAACCACAGGATGCAGGAAATATCAGACAGACATGTGGACGTGACATTGTATGTGTTAGTGGGACTGCACACAGACATTCTTAGCTGTGTTGGAAGAATGAGTATGCGAGGGAGTGTGTATTTGTGTGTTAAGTGGGTGGTCTGTGAATGATGTAAGTACACATACAAGTATGTGTGTATTTATGTGTATATATGTTAGCCTGGAGTGAATACGGACCTGGTCACACATAAAACATTTGTTGAGAAATGAATTTATAACATTCTTCAGTTCCTTATTTTGTAGAAATAATCATCTACAGTTGAACTCCTGCCCAGCACTTCTGGAGTTAGAAGTCATCATCTGTGCTTTCCCAGGGGTAAATCATGCACTCAGTACTTCTGGAGTTAGAATTCCCAGATGTACTCCTCAACTTTCCTAGATATAAACTCCCTCCTGCCCAGTACTTCTGGAGTTAGAAATCATCTGTACTTTCCCAGACTGACCCATGTGCAGTAATTCTGGAGTTTGACATTATGTGTACTTTCCCAGATGTATTCCTGCACTTTCCTAGCTAAACTCGCCCCTGCCCAGTACTTCTGGAGTTAAGACGCCATCATCTGCACCTTCCATGGCCATCTCTCATGCTCAGTTTATGGGACTCGGTGCACCCTATAGACATATATCAGATATACCCTGGAACTATCGGTGTTACAAAAAAAATTTAAAACAGTTTATCCATAGTGAATGTGAATAACAAAGACACAAACAATAGATTGCACAGTTTATGGCCTGGCATATTTCACTGCATCTCACCAGATGCATACTGCAGAATTCACACAACATAAACTCTAGCGATGAGATGGTACCTTTCTGCTGAAATCCTACAAGAAATGCCTTCTCTGCTGGGAACAGATCCTACACTACTAAGTGGGTGTGCCACTGCACTAACTTCAGTGCTTTTATGGTCTGACTATACAAGGAATTTCTACAAACGTGGTCTGGTGGTTTGGCAATGTCATCAAGACAAACATGAGAAGAAACATGAAGACAAACTTTATGAGGACAAACATAAACTTCATGAGGCAAAACATCATGGAGAAATATAATGGCAAACATGAAGACAAACACCATGAGGAGAGACATAAAGACAAACGTCATAAAGAGAAAAATAAAGACAAACATCTTGAGGTGAAACATAAAGACAAACTTCATGAGGCAAAACATCATGGAGAAATATAAATGCAAACATGAAGACAAACACCATGAGGAGAGACATAAAGACAAACATGAGGAGAAACACAAAGATAAATATGAGGAGAAACATAAAGACAAACACCATGAGGTGAAACATAAAGATAAATTTGAAGACACATGAGGAGAAACATAAAGACAAACATGAGGAGAAACATAAAGACAAACATGAGGAGAATCATAAAGACAAACGTAAGGAGAAACATAAAGACAAACATGAGGAGAATCATAAAGATAAACATGAGCAGAAACATAAACACCATGAGGTGAAACATAAAGACAAACATGAGGAGAAAAAATAAAGACAAACATGAGGAGAAACATAAAGACAAACATAAGGAGAAACATAAAGACAAACATGAGGATAAACATAAAGACAAACATGAGGAGAAACATAAAGACAAACATGAGGAGAAACATAAAGACAAACATAAGGAGAAACATAAAGACAAACATGAGGAGAAACATAAAGACAAACACCATGAGGTGAAACATAAAGACAAACATGAGCAGAAACATAAAGACAAACATGAGGAGAAACATAAAGACAAACATGAGGAGAAACATAAAGACAAACATGAGGAGAATCATAAGATAAACATGAGCAGAAACATAAAGACAAACACCATGAGGTGAAACATAAAGACAAACATGAGGAGAAACATAAAGACAAACATGAGGAGAAACATAAAGACAAACATGAGGAGAAACATAAAGACAAACATAAGGAGAACCACAAAGATAAATATGAGGAGAAACATCAAGACAAACACCATGAGGTGAAACAAAGATAAATTTGAAGACACATGAGGAGAAACATAAAGACAAACATGATGAGAAATATAAAGACAAACATGAGGAGAATCATAAAGACAAACGTAAGGAGAAACATAAAGACAAACATGATGAGAATCATAAAGATAAACATGAGCAGAAACATAAACACAAACACCATGAGGTGAAACATAAAGACAAACATGAGGAGAAACATAAAGACAAACATGAGGAGAAACATAAAGACAAACATGAGGATAAACATAAAGACAAACATGAGGATAAACATAAAGACAAACATAAGGAGAAACATAAAGACAAACATGAGGAGAAACATAAAGACAAACACCATGAGGTGAAACATAAAGACAAACACCATGAGGTGAAACATAAAGACAAACACCATGAGGTGAAACATAAAGACAAACATGAGGAGAAACATAAAGACAAACATGAGGAGAAACATAAAGACAAACATAAGGAGAAACATAAAGACAAACACGAGGAGAATCATAAAGATAAACATGAGAAGAAACATAAAGATAAACACCATGAGGTGAAACATAAAGACAAACACCATGAGGTTAAACATAAAGACAAACATGAGGAGAAACATAAAGACAAACATGAGGAGAAACATAAAGAGAAACATAAAGACAAACATGAGGATAAACATAAAGACAAACACCATGAGGAGAAACATAAAGACAAACACCATGAGGTGAAACATAAAGACAAACATGAGGAGAACATAAAGACAAACATGAGGAGAAACATAAAGACAAACATAAGGAGAAACATAAAGACAAACATGAGGAGAAACATAAAGACAAACATGAGGAGAAACATAAAGACAAACATGAGGAGAAACATAAAGACAAACACCATGAGGTGAAACATAAAGACAAACATGAGATTAAACATAAAGACAAACATGAGGATAAACATAAAGACAAACATAAGGAGAAACATAAAGACAAACATGAGGATAAACATAAAGACAAACATAAGGAGAAACATAAAGACAAACATGAGGAGAATCATAAAGATAAACATGAGAAGAAACATAAAGATAAACACCATGAGGTGAAACATAAAGACAAACACCATGAGGTTAAACATAAAGACAAACATGAGGAGAAACATAAAGACAAACATGAGGAGAAACATAAAGAGAAACATAAAGACAAACATGAGGATAAACATAAAGACAAACACCATGAGGAGAAACATAAAGACAAACACCATGAGGTGAAACATAAAGACAAACATGAGGAGAACATAAAGACAAACATGAGGAGAAACATAAAGACAAACATAAGGAGAAACATAAAGACAAACATGAGGAGAAACATAAAGACAAACATGAGGAGAAACATAAAGACAAACATGAGGAGAAACATAAAGACAAACACCATGAGGTGAAACATAAAGACAAACATGAGATTAAACATAAAGACAAACATGAGGATAAACATAAAGACAAACATAAGGAGAAACATAAAGACAAACATGAGGATAAACATAAAGACAAACATGAGGATAAACATAAAGACAAACATGAGGAGAAACATAAAGACAAACACAAAAATCCTATGGAACACCTCCTCAAGAGTGGAATGTGAGCACACTGAACATATCATGACAGTATGAATACTCCTACAATAATCTGCTATAAGGCAGAAAAGCACACATACAACCAGCAGAAAAGAAACGAGGATCCAGAATGTATACAACTGTATATGTAGGTTGTATGAACACAACCACAGTAGACATTTCTGAAAGGTAATGCATTTGATAAAAACAAAGCTGGAAAAATTATTTCACATTAACTTTGTACACAAATGCTTTAAAACTCTGAACTGATCTTTGGAACTGGAAACATTTAATAGTAAAAGTGGATCTCTTTAAGTTAGCACAGGCAAGTATAAGACCCTGATTTAAAAACATCCCAGGTGTTATATTGCATCAATATATTCAATATCTGGATATAAATAAATTCAGTACAAAATTACATGAAAACAATAACCACAGAAGCATTGCGAGGAATACCAACTGCAGTAAAACCACATAACATTGACGAGTGAACATTGTTATCCATTATATGTAACCCTTGCTGTGGCAGTCCAGACTACGGAGCAGGTACTCCATTCACAGACGTCATAATTGACTGGTCAATGGATAAGGCACCAAGCAGCCAGGCCCATCAACTTCAGCTCTCTTCTTGTGGTCCGTCTCTGTCCAGCCATCAACTTCAACATGCCTCAGACACTGGCATCAACTCCGACAAGCAGGACAAAAATGTTTCTTCGATGGGTTTAGTTTGATAATATCTGACGTGTCTGAAAGCAACAACAGTTGATGATACTACAACTACAACAGCTGATGACACTACAACAACAGCTGATGACACTACAACAATAACTGTTGATACTACAATGACAGCCGATGATACTACAAAAATTGGTGATAATACAACAACGGTTGATGATACTACAACAGTTGATGATACTACAACTACAGTTGCTGATACTATAACAACAGTTGATGATACAACTACAGTTGATGATACAACAACAACAACAGTTGATGATACAACAACTACAGTTGATGATACTACAACAACAGTTGCTGATAATACAACAACAGTTGATGATACAACAACAACAGTTGCTGATAATACAACAGTTGATGATACTACAACAGTTGCTGATAATACAACAACAGTTGATGATACTACAACAACAACAGTTGATACTATAACAACAGTTGATGATACAATAGCTACAGTTGGTAACACTACAACAACAGTTGGTGATAATACAACAACAGTTGATGATACTACTACAACAATTGATGATACTACTACTACAACCACATTTGATGATGCTACTACTACTACAACAGTTGATAATACTACTACAACAGTTGATGGTACTACAACAACAACGGTTGATGATACTACAACAGCAGCGTTTGATGATACTACTACAACAACAGTTGATGATACCACAACAGCAACAGTTGATGTATCAGCTATCTCTCTGTGTGGTTAAACTACCCTAACTGTCTGGCCTTGATCTCATTCACTTGCTCACTCACTGGGATTCACCTTGTTGTTTTTTTGTGTGAGTGAGCTTGTGGTTGTGAGTGAGAATATGAGTATGCGAGGGAGAGTGTATTTGTGTGTTAAGTGGGTGGTCTGTGAATGATGTAAGTACACATACAAGTATGTGTGTATTTATGTGTATATATGTGTGACTGCCTGCCTGTCTCATAACATAGTAATATGTCTTGTCTATGTTCACAATATTCATTTGACAATGTTTTTCCCCCTTATGTGAATGTCACATACATAATAGATAATTCATGTGTGAAAGATGAGTGGTTGGATGGGCCGAACGTAAGTGTGTCCATTCGTTCATTCATTCACTAATGTTTTCTTCAATCTCACAGTGTGTGTAATACTTCTTTGTTTGCTTTCTTCTTCTGCCATGAAGCTGTTTTTTATTTTTATTTTTGAAGAACAGAGAGCATCCAAGAGGAATGTAAAGAACAGAGAGAAGTGAGATCTCAAGAACAGACAGAAGAGGAACCAGTGAACCTCCAAGAGGGTAAAGAGCAGTGAGAAGTGAGATCTCAAGAACAGAAGAGGAACCAGACAGCCTCCAAGAGGACATGTAGTGAGAAGTGAGATCTCAAGTAGAAACACAAAAGACCAACGGAACATACAAAAGGATGTATAAGGGACTCAATGTGTGATCTAGTCTGTGCACTAGATACTTACCAAAACATATTGTGTACAAGACAACACGCACAAACCCTACCTTCTTCCAAAGTGTCTCGCTTGGAGTTTAAGTAATCTGTTGCTATCTTCACAAAAATTCTATCTGAAAGAAGGAACATGTTGAAATGTTCATGCAATTTCACAACTGTAAACTGTTACACTCAGAATAATCAGACAGACATGTGGGGGATAGCTCAGGCAGATGATACTGTATGTCTCAGTGGGACTGCACACAGACACTCTAATCTGTTGTGGAAGAATGTGCACTTATAGGTTAGCTGGAGTGAGTACAGACCTGTTCACACATAAAACATTTCGTGAGAAATTCTTCATCTGCGATCATCCTGACAATTTTTTTCCGGATGTGATTGCGTTGTGCCTGTTTACAGCAGAGCTGCGTTCTTGCGCCATTAGGCCGACACATCCAACTTCTGCGGGCATTTGTTGACCGGATTAACCTTCCCAGGGGTTTCTTAGGACATTTGACTCTCACTGTTGTGGTGTTATCCCCCATCCCAGCTGGCCCATTTAGAACAGTCGAAGACATCCTGGTCAGCCCTCAAGGGGCAGACCATGGGTATTCCCCGCCATCCAAGGAGGCTTCCATAATTGCAGAGCCGACACAGTGCTCTGGTACTGGGTTCACCCAAGGAATCGTCACGTCTTGCACATGGCTGCTTAGCCTCACTTCCGTATATTGGGCCTTCCAGTCACCACAGGCTGTTCCTCCAGAAACCAGAAGAATGCAGTCTGCAGATGACATCCACACTTTCTAGAGAAATGAATTTATAACATCCCCCAGTTCCTTATTTTGTAGCAATAATCATCTACAGTTGAACTCCTGCCCAGTACTTCTGTTATCATCTGTACTTTCCCAGGGGTAATTCATGTACTCAGCACTTCTGGAATTAGAAATCAACATCTGTACTTTCCCAGATTGACCCATGCCCAGTACTTCTGGAGTTAGAAGTCATCATCTGCACTTTCCCAGATGGAGCCATGCCCAGTACTTCTGGAGTCAGAAGTTATCTGTACTTTCCCAGATGGAGCCATGCCCAGTACTTTTATCATTTGTCATGTTTTTTCCCTGAGAAGGCTTGATGCCCTGTCCACTGCTATCCTAGGAGCTGAGGAGGTGTGTTGTATCATACTTTCCTTCTTCTTTTGTTCACTTGAAATTTGTCCAGAACCGCAATGCTGCCCATAATTTCCCTATTCTGTACGATTCTGTACCATCATCACCTGGAATCACCAAGGTCTGTCGGAGGTAAAGGCCGACACTGCACATTTAAGCCACTTCCACACAATGACCCTGCACCACTGATCAAGGTCAATTTGAAATATGAAAATAACTAACAAATCATGGAAACATCCTACCTATATCTTTGCCCGTCTTGCTTGAAGTTTCATAAACATCACCTCTCACATCTGAAAACATGGAAAGTGTGAAATTTTCAACAAACTGACAACACAGAATTCATAACCTCAACCAAAATGTAAGAGAAGCAACAATACAATGTAACAGGGGACAAAATATGAAAAGAAAATAGCACTAAAATATCACAAAAATAAAAACTGCATGTTGAACAGGCACCAGAAAGACAGAATATGAATACATAAAACCACAGATCACAGGAAGCACTGACGCTCAAGTGACCTTCCCAATCTAGTGATGATACCCGCAAACCAACAATTCTTCTAGCTTCTTGGTCATCCAGTGGTCATCATCATCATCATGTGCCATGCCGATAAGTGGGGCGGTCATGTTTGCCATTTTACATGATTACCAGAGTCGTGGATCAACTCTGTGTTTTTGTCTCAACCATGGCATGCGATCAAGCCATCCAAATATTTATATCTCTGCCTTCTCTTGTTCTTTTCCCCTCAATCTTGCCAGTTGTCACCAAGTTCTCCAGTCTATTTCTTCTCTTAAACCGCACACAAAAATCTTGACTGTTTACACATCATTTCTCTAATCAGTTAATGATTTTTATTTGTTTCTTGCAAGACTTGCTCATTGGTTTTGGTTTTTCTGTCTGTCCATGGTACTCTTTGCATTTTCCTCAGAAACCACATTTCCACTGCCATTAGATGTTTTTCAGCTTTTCTGTTCATTGTCCACATTTCTCATCCATACAAAAGTAAAGATTCTATGCAACACTTCAACACTCTTTTTCTCATTGCAATCAACATCTTTTTATTGGTCAGTATGTTTTCCATCTTGCATAAGGCAATCCTTGCCATAGAGATTATTGTTCTCATCTCTTCAACACACCTTCCATCACATGTTATGAATGTTCCGAAATAGATGTAATAATCAATAACAAGAATATAACAGAAACATAAAAAAGAACAACTACACAAAGGCGACAGTTAAACAAACAAATCTGTTACCTATGGCTAGAGCCTTTGTTTCTTTTTCATCAATTCTACGAAGTTCTGGATTACCCTCAATAAGATCGTATTTGGTTCCACACAGATGGATCTGACAGCCCTAAAAGTATCAACACAGACAAAGTTCAATGCCAGGTCATCGTTGTTACCAGCTAGGGGAATTAGCAATATTGCTTTTGGATAGATCAAATGTAGATCAGCATGGCTGAATGGATAAGAACGCTTGTTCTTAAACATCCTGTGTGCTGATGCCGAGGTAAGCGGCTCAACCCTACACCGGACAGCTGGACTAAAATGTTGACCTGTCGTCCTTGACTTGGGGATGTAAATTACAAGTATCTCTTAAGTCAGAGAGGGTTCGCCTGATGGCAAGGGACACTGTTAATAAGTAAAGCTAATCCACACGCAAAATTCAGTCCAGCACTACTAGTGTGTATGGTCCATGCTTGAGTTCAAAGCAAACGAGTGCCCAAAAAAAAATAAAAAAATAAAAGCAAAATAGATTGAATAACTAGTTATTAGAGGGAACAACAGGCAGACTGACGTCCCACACTAAATATCTATTATGTTAACAAACAACACTCAGCACTAAATATCTATTATGTTAACAAACAACACTCAGCACTAAATATCTATTATGTTAACAAACAACATTCAGCACTAAATATCTATTATGTTAACAAACAACACTCAGCACTAAATATCTATTATGCTGAAAACAACACTCAGCACTAAATATCTATTATGTTAACAAACAACATTCAGCACTAAATATCTATTATGTTAACAAACAACACTCAGCACTAAATATCTATTATGCTGAAAACAACACTCAGCACTAAATATCTATTATGTTAACAAACAACATTCAGCACTAAATATCTATTATGTTAACAAACAACACTCAGCACTAAATATCTATTATGTTAACAAACAACATTCAGCACTAAATATCTATTATGTTAACAAACAACATTCAGCACTAAATATCTATTATGTTAACAAACAACACTCAGCACTAAATATCTATTATGTTAACAAACAACATTCAACACTAAATATTATGTTAACAAACAACACTCAGCACTAAATATCTATTATGTTAACAAATCAAATCAAATCAAATCAAATCAACTTTATTAGGGTCACAAATTGGGCGCGCAGGCCCGTCTTACATTCGGCCCTTCCAATCACTCGTCTTTCGTTCATCAAGAGCATTATACATTTACATAGGAAGAAAAATAAACATTGTGAAATGAATGTTGTAAACATAAACAAGGCTAAATATGGATAAAAATATGTACATAAAAAGTATGTGACTTAAAAGTAGTGTTGCCAGCGTGCCCCCCCCCCCCTCCCCCCACACACACACACCACACACACACTCTCTCTCTCTCTCTCTCTCATTCACTCTCACTCATTCCCTCTCACTCATTCACTCACACACACACTCTCACTCATTCACTCTCCCGCTCACTCATTCACTCTCTCGCTCACTCATTCACTCTCCCGCTCACTCATTCACTCTCACGCTCACTCATTCACTTTCCGGCTAACTCATTCACTCTCACTCATTGTCTCTCCCGCTCACTCATTCACTCTCCCGCTCCCTCATTCACTCTCCCGCTCACTCATTCACTCTCACTCATTCACTCTCCTGCTTACACATTCACTCTCACTTATTCACTCTCATGCTCACTCATTCACTCTCACGCTCACTCATTCACTGTCCCGCTCACTCATTCACTTTGCCGCTCACTCATTCACTCTCATGCTCACTCATTCACTCTCATGCTCAATCATTCACTCTCCCGCTCACTGATTCACCCTCACGCTCACTCATTCACTCTCACGCTCACTCATTCCTTCTCATGCTCACTCATTCCTTCTCACGCTCACTCATTCACTCTCACTCATTCACTCTCACGCTCACTCATTCACTCTCACGCTCACTCATTCACTCTCACGCTCACTCATTCACTCTCCTGCTCAATCATTCACTCTCCCGCTCACTCATTCACTCTCACGCTCACTCATTCACTCTCCTGCTCAATTATTCACTCTCCCGCTCACTCATTCACTCTCCCGCTCAATCATTCACTCTCCCGCTCAATCATTCACTCTCCCGCTCACTCATTCACTCTCACGCTCACTCATTCACTCTCATGCTCACTCATTCACTCTCACTCATTCACTCACACACACACACTCTCACTCATTCACTCTCACGCTCACTCATTCACTCTCTCGCTCACTCATTCACCCTCACGCTCACTCATTCACTCTCACGCTCACTCATTCACTCTCGCGCTCACTCATTCACCCTCACGCTCACTCATTCACTCTCACGCTCACTCATTCACTCTCCCGCTCACTCATTCACTCTCACTCATTCACTCTCCCGCTCACTCATTCACTCTCACGCTCAATCATTCACTCTCCCGCTCACTCATTCACTCTCACGCTCACTCATTCACTCTCATTCATTCACTCTCACGCTCACTCATTCACTCTCACTCATTCACTCTCACGCTCACTCATTCACTCTCACTCATTCTGTCTCTCATTCACACTCACTCACTCTCTCACTCAAACTACAGTAATGAACATAAGTTTAGATTATACATGATAAAATCAACTGGTATTTAACTGATAATATGACAGATGAGAATACACAAACATATGGATTCGTGTGTTACATAACATGCGTGTTACATGACATGCATCTGATATTCTTTCATATACACACACTCACACGCATGCGTACGCTCACACGCACACACACACACACACTCTCTCTCTCTCTTTTATTCACTCTCACTCTCACTCATTCACTCACACACACTCTCACTCATTCACTCTCCCGCTCACTCATTCACTCTCACTCATTCCCTCTCACTCATTCTGTCTCTCCCGCTCACTCATTCACTCTCCCACTCACACATTCACCCTCACTCATTCACTCTCCCGCTCACTCATTCACTCTCCTGCTCACTCATTCACTCTCACTCATTCTGTCTCTCCCGCTCACTCATTCACTCTCCCGCTCACTCATTCACTCTCACGCTCAATCATTCACTCTCCCGCTCACTCATTCACTCTCACGCTCACTCATTCACTCTCACGCTCACTCATTCACTCTCACGCTCAACCATTCACTCTCCCGCTCACTCATTCACTCTCACGCTCACTCATTCACTCTCACTCATTCACTCTCACGCTCACTCATTCACTCTCACTCATTCTGTCTCTCATTCACACTCACTGACTCTCTCACTCAAAATACATTAATGAACATAAGTTTAGATTATACATGATAAAATCAAATGGTATTTAACTGATAATATGACAGATGAGAATACACAAACATATGGATTCGCGTGTTACATAACATGCGTGTTACATGACATGCATCTGTTCAGCTCTCTCTCTCTTTCTCTCTCTCTCTCTCTCTGTCTCTCTGTATTCTTTCATACACCCACACTCACACGCTTGCGTACGCTCACACACACACACACACACACACTCTCTCTCTCGCTTTCTCTCTCATTCACTCTCACTCATTCACTCTCACTCATTCACTCACACACACACACACACTCTCACTCATTCACTCTCCCGCTCACTCATTCACTCTCACTCATTCTGTCTCTCCCGCTCACTCATTCACTCTCCCGCTCACTCATTCACCCTCAGTCATTCACTCACACGCTCACTCATTCACTCTCCCGCTCACTCATTCACTCTCCCGCACACTCATTCACTCTCACTCATTCTGTCTCTCCCGCTCACTCATTCACTCTCCCGCTCACTCATTCACTCTCACGCTCACTCATTCACTCTCACTCATTCACTCTCACTTATTCACTCTCATGCTCACTCATTCACTCTCACGCTCACTCATTCACTGTCCCGCTCACTCATTCACTGTCCCGCTCACTCATTCACTCTGCCGCTCACTCATTCACTCTCACTCATTTACTCTCATGCTCCCTCATTCACTCTCCCGCTCACTCATTAAATCTCCCGCTCACTCATTCACTCTCCCGCTCACTCATTCACTCTCACTCATTCTGTCTCTCCCGCTCACTCATTCACTCTCCCGCTCACTCATTCACTCTCACGCTCACTCATTCACTCTCACGCTCACTCATTCACTCTCACTTATTCCCTCTCATGCTCAATCATTCACTCTCCCGCTCACTCATTCACTCTCACTCATTCACTCTCACGCATTCACTCTCACGTTCACTCATTCACTCTCGCGCTCACTCATTCACTCTCACGCTCACTCATTCACTTTCACTCATTCACTCTCACGCTCACTCAATCACTCTCACTCATTCTGTCTCTCATTGACACTCACTCACTCTCTCACTCAAACTACAGTAATGAACATAAGTTTATATTATACATGATAAAATCAACTGGTATTTAACTGATAATATGACAGATGAGAATACACAAACATATGGATTCGCGTGTTACATAACATGCGTGTTACATGACATGCATCTGCTCAGCTCGCTCTCTCTCTCTCTCTCTCTCTCTCTCTCTCTCTCTCTCTGTATTCTTTCATATACACACACTCACACGCATGCGCGCGCTCACACACACACACACACTAACACAACAACTCTCCCATTGTCTCACTCCCTCACACACAATCCTTCATGCACACACACACACACTCTCTCAATCACACTCTCTCACACATACACATACGCATGAACGCATGCACTCACGCACACACTCCCTCACTTACTCTCACACATACACGTACGAATGCATGCACTGACACATTCCCCCACCATTTCTCGCTCAATCACTCTCTCCACACACACGCATGCACGTGCGCACACACACATTCACTCTCTCTCTCTCTCTCTCTCTCTCTCTCTCTCTCTCTCTCTCTCACACACACACACACACAACACGCACACACATATATAGTGAACAATTATCATGAACAACTATACCAGTAAATGAATTATGGTGGCATATAGTCGATATGGATTAAGTATTGAAAGAGTTTTCGGTTAAATGTGTAGGGACTCATTGGAGTTTTCAGATCTGGAGGCAGACCATTCCATAAGTGAGCACCAGAATAGGCAAAACATGTTTTGTATAGGTCCAATCTAGGCTTTGAGACATGTAACAAATTTAGGCGCTTGCTGTTCATTGCATTAGATTGAATCAGCGGCAGAAGATACTCTGGGGTATTTTGAGATATAATTTTATTCACTAATTTGGCTTTGTTGAAAAGGAAGCGCTTTTGAAGTGGTAGAAGTCTTAGATGACTGTACAAATTATTACTTTCAACGTGCTTTATGCCAGAAACCAGACGAATAGCGCGGTTTTGAAGAGAACATAGTCGTTTTAAATTAGATTTAGGCCAACCATCCCAAACTGTGGAACAGTAATCGAGATGTGATTGGATATAGCATGTATAGAATATTTTTCGTGTGCTTTCGTCCAGGAAGTGCTGAATTTTAGCAAGTTGGTAAACTTTTTGTGCTATTTTCTTGGTAAGAGCGTGAACATGAGAGCTCCAGTTCAAATGGCTGTCAATTAAAAGACCTAGTGTTTTATGTTCAGTCACATTAACTATAGGTAACGAGCCCATGCGGAGTTCGAGTGGTGGTCCAGTTATGGCTAGTGTCTGTAGTTTTTGTCTGGTCGTTATTAGCATGGATTTGGTTTTGTCGATGTTAATTTGCATGCGGTTTTCATTGCTCCATCTAGTAAGATTATCAAGTTCCTTTTGTAAAGAATTCTCTAATTCACTACGGTTTTCTTGACTAGTATATATAGTACAGTCGTCTGCAAATAGATCACAAGTTGTATTGATATATAAAGGAAGATCATTAATATAAACTGCAAAAAGCAGCGGACCTAGTATTGAGCCCTGAGGCACACCAATATTAAGTTGTGTGGGTCTTGATAGACAGTTGTTGAAGGACACGACTTGTTGTCTGTCGGATAGAAATGACGTAATTATGTTCACCATGTTGGTGCTTGTCTTCATTTGTTTTAGTTTTCTAATTAAAATATCGTGATCTACCATATCAAAAGCTTTTTTAAAGTCTACAAACACCGCTCCACAAATTCTCCCGTTGTTGATGTTTAAGTGCCAGTTATCGGTCATTTTTGTTAGAGCACTATGGCAAGAATATTTAGGTCGAAACCCAGATTGACTGTTAATTATTAGATCGTTGTTAATTAAATGGTGTAACGTTATATTATGAATGTGTTTTTTCTAGTGGTTTTGATAGCGACGATAGTAAGGAAATAGGTCTATAATTACCCAAAACGCTATTATCGATTGAGCCATTTTAATTAGCGGAAACACTTTAGCAATTTTAAATGCAGATGGAAAGTAGTTTTTGGCCAGGCACTGGTTATATATGAACGTTAAGGACTCACTAATGACTGGTGCAGCACAACGAAGAATTCTATTACTGATACCATCTAGGCCGTGTGAGTTTGTTGATTTGAGGTTTAAGAGATATTTATAAACGTCTGCAACAGACATTAAAGGAATCTCAGCGGGAATATTTCTGGTGCATTTCTCCTCACAGAATGATGCCAGTGAACTTAAATTACACGATGAGTCTGGTATTGAAGACTTTAGATTCTCTATTTCTGATTGAAAGAACAAACTGAATTCATCGCATGTTATGGAATTTGGTATTGCTGATTCTGTAGGGCGTTTCTTATTGGTTAGCAAGTTAATAGCCTTCCATATATTTGTACTGTTTGAATTATCTACAATCAAATTTTTAAAATGATCTTTTTTGATCCTACGAATTTCATATTTAACTTTATTCCTTAGTCTGCGGTAATTGATTAAATCTTTATTTTTGTATGCTGTATCTCGCTCTCTCATGATTTCCAGAACTTCTCTAGTGACCCATGGGGATTTATGTTGATTTTTGACTCGAACTTCTTTGATTGGCACGTGTTTATTGAATACATTGTAGACTGTCTTCGTCCAGAAAGCTAATGCATCGTCCGGGTCAGGAAGTTGGTAAACGTGATCAAGGGCTGCTTTTCTTAAGTCTTGCAAAAATAAATCTTGGTTGAATGCTTTAAAATTTCTAAATTTGATACTTACATGTTTATGTTTAAGAGATTTGAACCCAATTCTTGACCATGTACAACATACCGGGTAGTGGTCACTAACTGTACTAACAGGAACAGAACATTCAATAATATTATCTGGACAAGTAACATATATATGATCAATTATAGTTGAGGATGTGTCAGTAACTCTTTTGGGACGGTTTATTAGTTGTTTGAAATTGTAAGAGAGAATGATATCGTCCCATGTCTGGTTGGATTTACTAATATCTATGTTGAAGTCACCTAGTATAATAACTTCTCTAACTAACAAACAACATTCAGCACTAAATATCTATTATGCTAACAAACAACACTCAGCACCAAATATCTATTATGTTAACAAACTACACTCAGCACTAAATATCTATTATGTAAACAAACAACATCCAGCACTAATTATCTGTTATGTTAACAAACAATGCCCAGCAGTACCCTGCAGATAGAAATCATGCAGTTGTAATGATCCCCTTGAGATGCCCTACACAATTGCCCAAGAAGGCTAACCCAGACAACAAATATTGGCAAGAAGTTAAATATGTGGGTCAAAATGCACAAATTTTGCAGCTTAGTTATAAACAGACAACGCAAATACCATACAATAATTTTTTTAAATAAAATATGACAAAGAACAATACTACACAGTGAGAAGTCACTACAAAGCATTTTACCAAACAAGAAAATATTTACTTGTTTAACAATATGAAGAGAGTTACACAAACAGTGCTACATTGTGAGAAGTCACTAAGAAGCTTTCTATCACACAAGAAAACCTGTAATTGTTTATGAACGTGTGAAGTGGAACACATACCTCTTCATGCTTCTGTAGTTCCCCAATCCAAAACCTGGCCCGGTCAAAGCTGGATTTATCTGTCAGATCATAGCACACAATGGCAGCTTTGGCACCTCTGTAGTAGATCCTGCTCATGGCTTCGTACCGCTCGCTGCCAGCTGTGTCCTGGGTTCACCAATATATTCAACCAATGAAGTCGTGCAAACCCAACCAAGCACATCCCACAAACACTACCAATATATTCAACCAATGAAGTCATGCAAACACAGCCAATCACATTCCACAGTCATACACTACCAACATATATTTCTAGACAGGGTATATTAGAGAAAACAACATTTATATTCACAGCACATTAGACAAAACATTTCTAGACATTTAAATTAGAGAAAACAACATTTTAGACATGGTAAGTCAAAGAAAACAACATTTCTAGACATGGTAAATCAGAGAAACAACAATGCTCCAGGTCATTGCCAGAAAAAGCTTCAAATGATAATGAGTCAAACACTACACTTCTAACAGACAAATTCACACAGAAGCAACAACAAAGCCAGGCTCACCCATATTCCTATGACCACACTTTTGTTATTGATTACGACTGTTTTCGCCCCAAATGCAGCACCGATTGTCTAGAAGTGGAAATATGATAGATCATATATAATAATTACAAACTACAGTTTTACGAGACAACCACTTCTGTAAGAACATTTACTATCTAATCATCATATACTTTTATTATCAAGACAGTTAGTTGCATTTCTTTTACAGGATGTAGCAATCAACCCCAGCATCTTCTGGCTGTTTGCGATTTCTTGGCAAGATTACATTCAGTAGATTTGCCATTGCTTTCTGAACGACCGGCACTCATACCATTTTATAAAAACCAAAGCAAGGTGGCCTGCTGCCAAATTGCCCGCAGCTGCGTTTTGAATGCTGCATACAGGATTGCGAATTGCACCTGTAACCTATTCACCGCAGCGCCGGCTATCAAGACAGAACACAAGTAAATATTGTGTACCAATGTCAATGGCCATTGGCAACACTTTAAAATCATGGATGGATTTAAGCCTTTTCTTCTTGATTCTACTCCTATTATATGTATGTTTAAAAAACATTCAACTCTTATTCTTCTTCTTCTTCTTCTTCTGCGTTCATCCAGAGTTTTTTTTTTTTTTTGGATGTGATTGCGTTGTGCCTGTTTACAGCAGAGATGCGTTCTTGCGCCTGTTAGGCCGACACATCCGACTTCTGCGGGCATTTGTTGACCTGGGTTAACCTTCCCGGGGCAACTCTTATTATATGTATGTTCTTTATTCAAATCCTATCATCATCATGTGCCCTACCAGCTGGCATAGGCATTCATATCTCTGCTGATGATATTCCTCCCTGCTAACATCTCAGTCCATCCAGCATCACCTCTCTTAGTATGCCTCTTTCCTCTACTGATCTTTTAAGTTGTCACGATGTTCTCCAATGCCTCTCTTCTCACTACATGACCAAAAAAGCTGTTTGCCTCTTTCTTGAAGTTATAAATAATGTTCTAGCTTCATCGATCCTATTCTAAATACAGTTGTTTTATGTATCTTTTAATTCTGCTCAAATTTTACATTTGTTCTGTATTCAAATCCTATTCTAAGTATCTTTATTCTACTCCTATTCTATGTGTGTTCTTTATTCTACTTTTCATTCTATGTACAATATTTATTCTACTCAAATTCTCTACATGTTCTTTATTGTACTCCTAAACTACCAGTATCATGGTTTAGTACCATCACCTTAGCAGCGAGCAAGGCATCATTCCAACAGATCTTATATAGTGGTGATAAGTTACATATATGAAACAAGAGTTAAGATAGTCTCACAGCGGACATTGCCATTGGGTGTAAAGTGCCAGATACAAATCACTGCTATAAAGGTTATAATGCATATATGACATATTATCTTCCTCTTCTGTATCTCCTTGTGGGGCATTGGTCCTCAACCAGCCCATGCCAAGCCGTTCTCTCCTTTGCCAGCCTAGAACTGGTACCCGCAAATATTTGCGAAGTGAAGGCGGTTCATAAGATATTAACCACATCATCCATCCAGCACCAATTGGTCAGTGCAAATATGGGATTAGCACCACAAACTCCAGATACCTTGATTCATGAACCAGGCTGCACTGAATGGGAGGTGCAACAATTGATCCCCGACAATTTACAACAATCCATCCATCATGTGCCATGCCAGTAAGCATGGGCGGTCATGATTCTCCGTCTCACTCGAACATGTCCACAACATTCTGACTGTTAACGTCTAATTTCTCTAATCAGTTTACGATTTTCATTTGTTTCTTGTAGGACTTTGTTGTTGTTTTTCTGTCAGTCCATGGTATTCTCTGCATTCTCCTCAGAAACCACATTTCCACAGCCATCAGATGTTTTTCAGGTTGACTGCTCATTGTCCACGCTTCACATCCACACAAAAGTACAGACTCTATGTAGCACCTGAAACACTCTTTTTCTCATAGCAACTGACATCTTTTTATTGGTCAGTATGTTTTTCATCTTGCAAAAGGCTACCTTCGCCATGGTGATTCTTGTTCTGATCTCTTCAATGCATCTCCCATCAGATGTTATGACTGTTACGAGATTACACCGATTCACTTGTTTAAGAATATTCCCATTTACCTGTATATTACATTGTGGTATTTTGTTCTTCCTAGTAACGACCATAATCTGTGTCTTCTTACAATTTAATTTTAACCCTAGTTATTCACGGTGTGCAACAACCGCATCTACTTAATGTTGCAGATCCTGCTCATGGTCTGCAATCAACACTGTATCATCTGCATATCTAATATTATTGATGCTTGTTCCTCCAATGATGATTCATGTTCTTTGTTTAATAAGCTCCTGAATTCTTTTGTGCATTAATTTGGTATTTTTACTGTTGTGTTGTTTTTCAATTTCTATGCAATTTTTCTCAAGCCATGCTTCTTTTGCCTCCTTACATAATATTCTGACTTTTTAGTTCTAAGAATATCTTGGGTAAAGAAAAGAACAAATGCATCCATACTTCAAGAGTTGAATATTGAGGAGGGATGGCTATTAAAGACGATAAAACAAAGAAAATTGAAGTATTTTGGTCACTTGAAACGTCACGAAGGTTTGGAGAGAACAATAATGGAAGGGTATATGCCTGGGAAGAGAGGAAGAGGAAGGCCAAAGAGAAGATGGGTGCAGGATGTGGCGGATGATCTCCAGATGGGTGTATCAGACGCGGGACATCTTGCTTGTGATCGAGAAGCTTTCCGGAAGGTTGTTATGGGAGCGAGGTTCTGCAAAGGACATGCTACTGAATGAATGAATGAATTAATTTGGTATTTTTACTGTTGTGTTGTTTTTCAATTTCTATGCAATTTTTCTCAAGCCATGCTTCTTTTGCCTCCTTACATAATATTCTGACTTTTCTATGAATGTCTTCATACTTGGCAAGATTATTTTTGTTGTGTCTTCTTGTTTCCATTAGTTGTAAAATTTCTTCAGTCATCCATTTCTTACGACCCACCTTCTTTAATTCTGGAATAGTTGTTTCTGCAGCCAAACTGATTGAATTCTTTAACATTTCCCATTGACCATCCACATCTTGAAATAGGACCTCTAGATCAGACAGTATATCAAAATTCATGACTAGGCGATGTAATCATCTACAGGATGGCTCTGTGCTAAGAGTTGAAAGAAGTGCCTGGGGGTGTGTGGCAAAGGTTGGTGGACAGTGTTTGGTGCAGGAGAGCCTGGTATATGATACCACAACATTTAGTCTGAGAATGGAGATGGAGGCAGTCACCGCTGCATTCTACTGGCTGGAGGGCAAACAGCACACGCATGTTGTGATTGTAATGGAATAACTAAGAATGATGAGAAAGGCATGCTTCAGGCAGAGTGACATTCTTCAACTGAACAATCAAGAATAAAGAGCATCTGTTGGTGTTTCCCAAGGACGCTCTGGTGTGGTGGGAACAGAGCAGGCAGACTGGCTGGCTGGGTCTGCATCCCTCAGTGGGTTACTGGTACATAAGGCAGATGTGGTCTGGGTCCTTTAGGACCGTGTGTATCATGCGTAAGAACAGATAGATCATCATGGCCTGGAGAGAATGGTGCTGCAAGGAGTGACCAGAGGATCTGACCGACACCCAGGACTCTGAGGAAAGGCCAGACGGACACATAATCAGACAGTTGCTGGTAGCATTAGTATTTGGACTCTCCACTGGCTGCTGAAGATGAGGATGGAGCACATATAGGAAAGCCCTGAGTGCTGCTGTGATGTTGGTTCTTAATTCAGCTCAACTCACTGAGATTGTTTTATCATGATTAATATAATCCCATAATGATTAATATTAACGAATGGTAAATGTGGAATAATAATAAGTAAAAGAAAAAGGAAATATAGTTATCAGCATGAAGCATTAATGGTCAATGCCCAGGTGTAATATCACATAGCCTGTGTAGCAGGAAGTGATTCAAGTCTGCAGTATTTGATAAAAGGCTTGCATTATGCTAGAAGAACAGAGTTAATGACATGATGCATCAATTCTTACAACTGCAACATGCATAATCTTATATCCCCAATAATGAACCAAAAAACACTGATACTGCAAAAAGAACAATGGTATACATATTTGTTTCAAAGCATAGATAAGCATGCAAATATCAAACAGATTAAAACTACTGGCAACTATACAAATAAAGTTAAATTGCAGGCAAGTCAACATGACAAGCACTCTACAGACAACAGTGGCAGCAGTACCAAGATAAGAATTCAGGGAGGACTGGGTTAGCTGTGTAGAGTCTGTGGCATCTAATCTAGACACTTAAATGTCAAGTGTTGCGAAGACCTGTGTAGCTGGACATAGGGCACACAACTTTCACATAACGGTATAGCAAAAATAAGAGTGACTGGTTGACAAGCATCACATGAATTACCACCATATAGTTTGTCATCTCCAAAGTGAAGGTTGGTGGTAATGGATCTCCAGCAGTTTCTGAACTGAGACTCATTGAATGTACTTAGTAATTTAAGAATCAACATTGTAGCATTCTGAACAAACCCTTACATGGTACATTCCGTCTTCAAAAGTCCCTGAAGAGTTCCCATGCTGATTATTCCAGCAGCAATTTGATTAATGGACAACACATGGTCTCTCTACAGTTCAGCCCAGGCTTTGTACTACGGAGAGGTATAACTCCACGCTTGTCTCTACGATGGGTTATAGTTTTATGCCTTTTTGAAGCACAATGTAACAAACTGTCAAGACGGCCAGGTGCCAGTATGTAAAGCAAGTAAATGTGATTTAAATATATGCCTGGCTTTTCCTCTACACTTTGAGTGTCATCCTAACCCTCTGCTCACTTCCTTCTAAGTCGGTCTATCCAGATGTGGACACTCCACCTGTTCAACTGCACTCCCCACCTGATTCGAGTCTTCAAACTCAACTTTATCATAAATAAGCTCTCCCTCTCTCAGAGGGGCCGTAGAAGCTAATCTGTCAGTTTGTTCACTGTCATACACACCTGAATGCATTGAGCACAAAAAAAAATTATAAGCTTGCAATTTCTGCTCTTGTCAATGGTTAGACTTTGCATTTGATGCGTCTCAATGTCAGCTTCTGTGATTAATGTTTGGAGAAATGTTCATCAAACACTGATATCTTGGCATTCAGAACATACCCAAGTGTGCTCCGCTTTCCTCAGAGGATGTCAAAGAATATGAATATATGTTCAGAGGTCAGTTGGTTATGTACTTCTCTGCTACATCCTCCACCACAATCCTTCCTTCTTGTGCTGAACTGACTGAATTCATGGTTCATCAATCAAAGCAGCAAGTAACCACAGATGTCTATATCCAGAACATGAGTCCAGAAAATGTGAAGTGGTTAGTCAGAGTTGTTTGATGCCACAGTGGCTCAGTGGTTAGTGCATGTACCATGACAATGGTAAGGGTACAATCCATCAATAGGCCAAGGCGTGTTTTCTAATCACAATGTATGACTTTGGGATCAAAATAGCCGTGCCAAATGTGTGCTGGATAACTTTTAGAACTTCTGAGAATTGTCTGGGGAGAACGACACTGGCCGCCACACCTCATGACCAAGTATATATGAAGATCTAGTACAAGACACCTCTACAGCAGTGCCGGTCGAGGGATTATAAAAATGTTGCCTATCCTGTGTAGGATGTTGTGATCAACCTCCAAGTTGATTTTCTAGACAATTTTACATTCAGTAGCTGCCACTACTTTCTGAACAAGAAATGACCGTTTAAGTCCAAGTGACCATGTTGTGAATGAATCCACTATTTCATGGTCGGCACACAGGAAGTTTAAGAGCAAATGCTCTTTACCTTTCAGCCACTCACAGACCTTACCTTTATCATAGTTGTTTCATGTCTGATAAGTAAAACAATACACAATTATCATATAATCTGATGAGCTTTTCAGCAGAAAAAAGGCAGCAAATGCAGTTTAAAATATATGAAAAATTTGAAAAAACAAACTAATAATTACATTTATAACAAGAAGAATGAAAGAGCATGCAATAAATATTTGCAAAGCAAACACATCACTGAAATAAAGACTGAACAAATGATCTTATTATGTATTTGCTGCTTCCACCAAAAATTCTGGAGGGGATATATAAATAAAAACTTACAATACTGCCAGCAAACAGAAAACAAGCTGTCCATGCAGAAGAGAAAGGCACACGACAAACATAAACCATGTATTACAATTACGTTCTGGTAGGGGACTGTATCTCCAATGAATCGGTTGTGAATGTAGCGCTCCACCAAACTGGTTTTCCCTGCGTATGATTTTCCCAGGAGGACAACTTTGATGTCCACCTTTCCACCGCTCATTCTGACTCGTTCATGAGAAGACAGTAGCCTAGAAGGGTTAGACAATATTCAGTTCATTCAATTCAGGAACAAGCTGTTCATTTTTCTGTCTGATTTACATTCATCTACAACAGATCCTCAATGATGATCATGTTCTTTGTTAATAAGCTCTGAATCTTTGTGCATTAATCTTGGTTATTTTTACTGTGTGTTGGTTTTTCAATTCTATGCAATCTTTCTCAAGCCATGCTCCTTTGCATCCCCTTACATTAAGATTCTGACCTTTTAGTTATAAGAAGAGACTTGGGTAAAGAAAAAGAACAATGCCTCCATACTTCAAGGCTGAATTATTGAGGAGGGATGGCTAATTAAAGACGCATAAAACAAAGAAAATTTGAAGTATTTTGGGTCACTTGAAAAGTCCACGAAGGTGTGGAGAGAACAATAGGACGGGATATGCCTGGGAAAGCGAGGAAGAGGAAGGCCAACGAGAAGATGGCGTGCAGGATGTGGCGGATGATCGCCAGATGGTGTATCAGACACGGGACATCTGTTGTGATCGAGAGCTTCCGGAGGTAGTTATGGGAGCGAGTGCGCAAAAAGGACATGCTATATGAATGAATGAATGAATTAATTTGGTATTTTTACTGTTGTGTTGTTTTCAATTCTATGCAATTTTATCAAGCAGCTTCTTTTGCATCCTTACATTAATATATGACTTTCTATGAAAGTCCTTACATACTTGGCAAGATTATTTTTTTCGTGGTATTCTTAGTTCCCAGTAGTTGTAAAAAAAATTTCTTCAGTCATCCATTCTGACGACCCACCTTCTTTAATTCTGGAATAGTTCGTTTCTGCAGCCATAACTGATGAATTCTTTAACATTTCCCATTGACATCAACATCTTGAAATAGGACCTCTAGATAAGACAGTAATATCAAAAAATTCATGACTATGCTGATGGTAATCATCTACAGGATGGCTCTGTGCTAAGAGTGAAAGGAAGTGCCTGGGGGTACATTAGGGTGGTGGCAAAGGTTGGTGACAGGTTTGGTGAGGAGAGACTGGATATGATCCCACAACATTAGTCTGAGAATGAGAATGGACGGCAGTCACGCTGCATTCTACTGGGCGGGGGCAAACAGCACACGCATGTTGTGGATTTGTAAATCGGGAAAATAACTAAGAATGATGGAAAGGATGCTTCAAGGCAGAGAGTGACATTCTCAACTGAACAATCAAGAATAAAGAGCCATCTGTTGGTGTTTTCCCAAGGACGCTCTGGTGTGGGTGGGAACAGAAAGCAGGCAGACTAGGCTGCGGGTATGCATCCCTCAGTGGCTTTACTGGTACATAAGCAGACTGGGTATGGGTACTTAGAGACCTGTGTGTATCCTGCGAAAAACAGATAGATCATCATAGGCCTGGAGAGAAGGGTTGCTGCTAAGGAGTGACAAGTAGGAATATGACCGACACCAGGCATCTGAGGCAAGCAGACGGACACATAAATCAACAGGCTGGTAGCATTAGTATTTGGACTCTACACTGCTGCTGAGATGGGATGGAGCCACATATAGGAAAGCCCTGAGTGCTGCCGTGATGTGGGTTCTTAAATTAAAGCTAACTATAAGAGAGTGTTTTATCATGATTAATATAATCCATAATGATTTAATATTAAACGAATGGTAAAAATGTGGAATAATAAAAGTACAAAAGAAAAGGGAAATATAGTTTACAGCATGAAGCATAAAGGGTCCAATGCCCAGGTGAATATCCACATAGAATGTGTAGCAGGAAGTGATTCAAAGTACTGCAGATATGAAAAAGGCTTGCATATGCTAGAAGAACAGAGTAATGACTGATGCATCAATTCTTACAACGCAACATGAGAAATCTTATATCCCAATAATGAACCAAAAAAAACACGGAGACTGCAAAAAGATACTAAGGGGTTATACACATTTGTTTCAAAGGCATAGATAAGCATCAAATATCAAAAACAGATTAAAAACTACTGGCAAATATACAAATAAAGTTTAAATCGCAGGCAAGTCAACATGACAAGCAATCTACAGACAACGGGCAGCAGTTACCAAGATAAGAAGTCAGGAGGAAGGGTTAGATGTGTCGTAGAGTATGTGGCATACTAATCTAGACACTTAATGCAAGTGTTGCGAAGACCTTGTGTAGCTGGACACAGTGGCACACAAACTTTCACATAACGGTTATAGCAAAATAAGAGGTGACTGGTGACAAGATCACATGACATTCCACCATATAGATTGTCATATCCAAAAGTGAATGTTGGAGGTATTCTCCTTTTTTTCCATATCTCCAGCAGTTTCTGACTGAGACTCATTGAAAGTACTTAGTAATTAAGAATCAAACATTGTCGCATTATGAACAAAACCCTAATACATGTCAAATCCGTCTTCAAAAAGTCCCTGAAGGAGTCCATATGTGATTATCCTAGCAGCAATTTTGGATTAATGGAAAACACATGGGCTCTCTACAGTTCAGCAACAGGATCGTTACTAAGGAGAGGTATACACTCCACGACTTGTTTCTACGATGAGTTCATAGTTTATGCCTTTTTGAAGCACAATGTAACAAACTGTAAAAGGCAATTAGGGGTGCCAGTATGTAAAGCAACACGAGTAAATGTGATTTAAATATATGCCTGGCTTTTTCCTTAACACTTTTGAGTGTCATCCTAACCCTCTGCTCACTTCCTTCTAAGTAGGGTTATCCAGATGTGGGACACTCCAACTGTTCAACTGCACTCCCCACATGATTCCGAGTCTTTCAAACTCAACTTATCATAAATAAGCTATCCCTCTCTCAGGAGGGCGTTAGAAAGATAATCTGTCAGTTTGTTCCACTGTATCAATACACACCTGAATGCATTTGAGCACAAAAAAAAATTATAAGCTTGCATTTTCTGCCATGTCAAGGTTAGGACTTCTGCATTTGAGCGTCTAAATTGTCAAGCTTCTGCTGATAATGTTTGGAGAAAAAGAAATGTTCCTCAAACACTGATATCTTGGCATTCAGGGAAAAATAACCAAGTGTGCTACCGCTTTCCTCAGAGCGATGTCAAAAAGAATATGAATATATGTTCAGAGGTCAGTTGGTTAGTACTTCTCTGCCTACATCCCACCACAAATCCTTCCTTCTTGTGCTGAACTGCTGATTCATGGTTCATCAATCAAAGCAGCAAGTAACCCACAGTGTATATATCCAGAACATGAGTCCAGAAAATGTGAAGTGGGTTAGAGTTAGAGTGTTTGATGCCACAGCTGGCTCAGGCGTAGTGCATGTACCATGACAATGGTAAGGGTACAATCCACAATAGGCCAAGGCGTGTTTTCTAATCACAATGTATGAATTTGGGATCAAAATAGCCTGCCAAATGTGTGCGGATAACTTTTAGAACTTCTGAGAATTTATGGGGAGAGAACGACACTGGCCGCCACCCTCTGACCAAGTATATATGAAGATCTAGTACAAGACACCTTACAGCAAGTGCCGGTCGAGGGATTATCAAACATTTTGCTCCTGTGTGCGGAGTGTGATCAACTCCAATGTTGATTTCTAGACAATTTTACATTCAGTAGCTGCCAACTACTTTCTGAACAAGAAATGAACTTTAAGTACTAAGTGACATGTTGTGAATGAATATCACATTTCATGGTCGGAACCACAGGGAAGTTCATAAGAGCAAATGCTCTTTACCTTTCAGCCACATCAGACCTTACCAAAAGATACTTTATCATAGTTGTTTCATGTCGATCAAGTAAAACAATACACAATATCATATAATCTGATGAGCTTCTTCAGAAGAAAAAAGGACAGCCAAATGCAGTTAAAAAATATGAAAAATTGAAAAAACAACTAATAATTACATTTATAACAAGAAGAATGAAAGAGCATGCAATAAAATATTTGCAAAGCAAAACACATCACTGAAATAAAGATGAAAACAATTTGATCTTATTATGTATTTGCCTGCTTCCACCAAAAAATTATGTAGGGGGTGTATATAAATAAAAAACTTACCAATCTGCCAGCAAACAGAAAACAAGCTGTCCATGCAGAAGAGAACTGGCACACGACAAACCAAACCATGTATTGAAATTAAACGTTCTGGCAGGGGCAATCGTATTCTCCAAATGAACGGTTGTGAATGTCGCGCTCCACCCAAACTGGTTTTTTTTCCCCTGAGTATGATTTTCCCAGGAGGACAACTTTGGGATGTCCACTTTCCACCGCTCATTTGAGAGGCATGAGAAGACCAGTAGCATAGAAGGGTTAGACAATATTCAGTTCATTCAATTCAGGAACAAGCTGTTCATTTTTCTGTCTGATTTACATTCATCTACAACAGACGCTGTGACTTTGGGAATAAATAAACTCACAATTTCCTGACATACTGAGTCAAGGGTTTGAAATCTGTGATTTGGAAACAAACTGCTTTGCCTTGATTTTGATGGGCTAACGTATTAGCTATTCAGAAAGCAATGGCAAAATAAAAAGTTAAAAAGTTAGGTGCATACCCTTGACAGAACATCGCAGTCAACACCAGCATTTTTGTGTGTTGTGAGCTCTGGCAAGTTTACGTTCAGTAGTTTGCCTTTGCTTTCTGAATGACCAGCACCCATACCTTTTCGTAAAATATCATTGCAAGGTGGTGTGTGATGGACAATCGAGCATCATAACTGTCCCTGTCCCATTCTGGCAAAATCAAGTCTTTGTCAACCCCACTGTGGATACTGAAGCTAACTGTCCCTGTCCCATTCTGGCAAAATCAAGTCTTTGTCAACCCCACTGTGTGATACTGAAGCTAACTGTCCCTGTCCTGTCTCTTATACACAGTCCCTGTCCCATTCTGGCAAAATCAAGTCTTTGTCAACCCCACTGTGTGATACTGAAGCTAACTGTCCCTGTCCCATTCTGGCAAAATCAAGTCTTTGTCAACCCAACTGTGTGATACTGAAGCTAACTGTCCCTGTCCCATTCTGGCAAAATCAAGTCTTTGTCAACCCCACTGTGTGATACTGAAGCTAACTGTCCCTGTCCCATTCTGGCAAAATCAAGTCTTTGTCAACCCCACTGTGTGATACTGAAGCTAACTGTCCCTGTCCCATTCTGGCAAAATCAAGTCTTGTCAACCCCACTGTGTGATACTGAAGCTAACTGTCCCTGTCCCATTTGGGCAAATCAAGTCTTTGTCAACCCCACTGTGTGATACTGAAGCTAACTGTCCTGTCCCATTCTGGCAAAATCAAGTCTTTGTCAACCCACTGTGTGATACTGAAGCTAACTGTCCCTGTCCCATTCTGGCAAAATCAAGTCTTTGTCAACCCCACTGTGTGATACTGAAGCTAACTGTCCCTGTCCCATTCTGGCAAAATCAAGTCTTTGTCAACCCCACTGTGTGATACTGAAGCTAACTGTCCCTGTCCCATTCTGGCAAAATCAAGTCTTTGTCAACCCCACTGTGTGATACTGAAGCTAACTGTCCCTGTCCCATTCTGGCAAAATCAAGTCTTTGTCAACCCCACTGTGTGAAATGAAGCTAACTGTCCCTGTCCATTCTGGCAAAATCAAGTCTTTGTCAACCCCACTGTGTGATACTGAAGCTAACTGTCCCTGTCCCATTCTGGCAAATCAAGTCTTTGTCAACCCCACTGTGTGATACTGAAGCTAACTGTCCCCTGTCACATTCTGGCAAAATCAAGTCTTTGTCAACCCCACTGTGTGATACTGAAGCTAACTGTCCCTGTCCCATTCTGGCAAAATCAAGTCTTTGTCAACCCCACTGTGTGATACTGAAGCTAACTTGTCCCTGTCCCATTCTGGCACACTCAAGTCTTTGTCAACCCCACTGTGTGATACTGAAGCTAACGTCCTGTCCCATTCTGGCCAAAATCAAGTCTTGTCAACCCCACTGTGTGATACTGAAGCTAACTGTCCCTGTCCATTTCTGGCAAAATAAGTCTTTGTCAACCCCACTGTGTGATACTGAAGCTAACTGTCCCTGTCCCATTCTGGCAACATCAAGCTTTGTCAAACCCCACTGTGTGATACTGAAGCTAACTGTCCCTGTCCCATTTCTGGCAAAATCAAGTCTTTGTCAACCCCACTGTGTGATACTGAAGCTAACTGTCCCTGTCCCATTCTGGCAAAATCAAGTCTTTGTCCACCCCACTGTGTGATACTGAAGCTAACGGTCCCTGTCCCATTCTGGCAAAATCAAGTCTTTGTCAACCCACCTGTGTGATACTGAAGCTAACTGTCCCTGTCCCATTCTGGCAAAATCAAGTCTTTGTCAACCCCACTGTGTGATACTGAAGCTAACTGTCCCTGTCCCCATTCTGGCAAAATCAAGTCTTTGTCAACCCCACTGGTGTGATACTGAAGCTAACTGTCCCTGTCCCATTCTGGCAAATCAAGGTCTTTGTCAACCCCCACTGTGTGATTACTGAAGCTAACTGTCCCTGTCCCATTCTGGCAAATCAAGTCTTTGTCAACCACCACTGTGTGAGACTGAAGCTAACTGTCCCTGTCCCATGCTGGCAAAATCAAGTCTTTGTCAACCCCACTGTGTGATACTGAAGCTAACTGTCCCTGTCCCATTCTGGCAAAATCAAGTCTTTGTCAACCCCACCTGGTGATACTGAAGCCTAACTGTCCCTGTCCCATTCTGCGCAACATCCAAGTCTTTGATCAACCCCACTGTGTGACTACTGAAGCTAACTGTCCCTGTCCCATTCTGGCAAAATCAAGGCTTGTCAACCCCACTGTTTTGATACTGAAGCTAAACGCCCTGTCCCATTATGGCCCAAATCAAGTCTTGTCAACCACACTGTGTGATACTTGAAGTCATGTCCTGTCCCATTCTGGCAAAATCAAGTCTTGTCAACCCCACTGTGTGATACTGAAGCTAACTGTCCCTGTCCCATTCTGGCAAAATCAAGTCTTTGTCAACCCCCACTGGTGTGATACTGAAGCTAACTGTCCCTGTCCATTCTGCAACATCAAGTCTTTGTCAACCCCACTGTGTGATACTGAAGCTAACTGTCCCTGTCCCATTCTGGCAACATCAAGTCTTTGTCAACCCCACTGTGTGATACTGAAGCTAACTGTCCCTGTCCCATTCTGGCAACATCAAGTCTTTGTCAACCCCACTGTGTGATACTGAAGCTAACTGTCCCTGTCCATTCTGCAAAATCAAGTCTTGTCAACCCACTGTGTGATACTGAAGCTAACTGTCCCGTCCCATTCTGGCAACATCAAGTCTTTGTCAACCCCACTGTGTGATACTGAAGCTAACTGTCCCTGTCCCATTCTGGCAACATCAAGTCTTTGTCAACCCACTGTGTGATACTGAAGCTAACTGTCCCTGTCCCATTCTGGCAAATCAAGTCTTTGTCAACCCCACTGTGTGATACTGAAGCTAACTGTCCCTGTCCCATTCTGGCAAAATCAAGTCTTTGTCAACCCCACTGTGTGAAACTGAAGCTAACTGTCCCTGTCCCATTCTGGCAAAATCAAGTCTTTGTCAACCCCACTGTGTGATACTGAAGCTAACTGTCCCTGTCCCATTCTGGCAAAATCAAGTCTTTGTCAACCCACTGTGTGATACTGAAGCTAACTGTCCCTGTCCCATTCTGGCAAATCAAGTCTTTGTCAACCCCACTGTGTGATACTGAAGCTAACTGTCCTGTCCCATTCTGGCAAAATCAAGTCTTTGTCAACCCCACTGTGTGATACTGAAGCTAACTGTCCCTGTCCCATTCTGGCAAAATCAAGTCTTTGTCAACCCCACTGTGTGATACTGAAGCTAACTGTCCCTGTCCCATTCTGGCAAAATCAAGTCTTTGTCAACCCCACTGTGTGATACTGAAGCTAACTGTCCCTGTCCCATTCTGGCAAAATCAAGTCTTTTGTCAACCCCACTGTGTGATACTGAATGCTAACTGTCCCTGTCCCATTCTGGCAAAATCAAGTCTTTGTCAACCCCACCTGTGTGATACTGAAGCTAACTGTCCCTGCTCCCATTCTGGCAAATCAAGTCTTTGTCAACCCCACTGTGTGATACTGAAGCTAACTGTCCCTGTCCATTCTGGCAAAATCAAGTCTTTGTCAACCCCACTGTGTGATACTGAAGCTAACTGTCCCTGTCCCATTCTGGCAAATCAAGTCTTTGTCAACCCCACTGTGTGATACTGAAGCTAACTGTCCCTGTCCCATTCTGGCAAAATCAAGTCTTTGTCAACCCCACTGGTGATACTGAAGCTAACTGTCCCTGTCCCATTCTGGCAAAATCAAGTCTTTGTCAACCCCACTGTGTGATACTGAAGCTAACTGTCCCTGTCCCATTCTGGCAAAATCAAGTCTTTGTCAACCCCACTGTGTGATACTGAAGCTAACTGTCCCTGTCCCATTCTGGCAAAATCAAGTCTTTGTCAACCCCACTGTGTGATACTGAAGCTAACTGTCCCTGTCCCATTCTGGCAAAATCAAGTCTTTGTCAACCCCACTGTGTGATACTGAAGCTAACTGTCCCTGTCCCATTCTGGCAAAATCAAGTCTTTGTCAACCCCACTGTGTGATACTGAAGCTAACTGTCCCTGTCCCATTCTGGCAAAATCAAGTCTTTGTCAACCCCACTGTGTGATACTGAAGCTAACTGTCCCTGTCCCATTCTGCAAAATCAAGTCTTTGTCAACCCCACTGTGTGATACTGAAGCTAACTGTCCTGTCCCATTCTGGCAAAATCAAGTCTTTGTCAACCCCACTGTGTGATACTGAAGCTAACTGTCCCTGTCCCATTCTGGCAAAATCAAGTCTTTGTCAACCCCACTGTGTGATACTGAAGCTAACTGTCCCTGTCCCATTCTGGCAAAATCAAGTCTTTGTCAACCCCACTGTGTGATACTGAAGCTAACTGTCCCTGTCCCATTCTGGCAAAATCAAGTCTTTGTCAACCCCACTGTGTGATACTGAAGCTAACTGTCCCTGTCCCATTCTGGCAAAATCAAGTCTTTGTCAACCCCACTGTGTGATACTGAAGCTAACTGTCCCTGTCCCATTCTGGCAAAATCAAGTCTTTGTCAACCCCACTGTGTGATACTGAAGCTAACTGTCCCTGTCCCATTCTGGCAAAATCAAGTCTTTGTCAACCCCACTGTGTGATACTGAAGCTAACTGTCCCTGTCCCATTCTGGCAAAATCAAGTCTTTGTCAACCCCACTGTGTGATACTGAAGCTAACTGTCCCTGTCCCATTCTGGCAAAATCAAGTCTTTGTCAACCCCACTGTGTGATACTGAAGCTAACTGTCCCTGTCCCATTCTGGCAAAATCAAGTCTTTGTCAACCCCACTGTGTGATACTGAAGCTAACTGTCCCTGTCCCATTCTGGCAAAATCAAGTCTTTGTCAACCCCACTGTGTGATACTGAAGCTAACTGTCCCTGTCCCATTCTGGCAAAATCAAGTCTTTGTCAACCCCACTGTGTGATACTGAAGCTAACTGTCCCTGTCCCATTCTGGCAAAATCAAGTCTTTGTCAACCCCACTGTGTGATACTGAAGCTAACTGTCCCTGTCCCATTCTGGCAAAATCAAGTCTTTGTCAACCCCACTGTGTGATACTGAAGCTAACTGTCCCTGTCCCATTCTGGCAAAATCAAGTCTTTGTCAACCCCACTGTGTGATACTGAAGCTAACTGTCCCTGTCCCATTCTGGCAAAATCAAGTCTTTGTCAACCCCACTGTGTGATACTGAAGCTAACTGTCCCTGTCCCATTCTGGCAAAATCAAGTCTTTGTCAACCCCACTGTGTGATACTGAAGCTAACTGTCCCTGTCCCATTCTGGCAAAATCAAGTCTTTGTCAACCCACTGTGTGATACTGAAGCTAACTGTCCCTGTCCCATTCTGGCAAAATCAAGTCTTTGTCAACCCCACTGTGTGATACTGAAGCTAACTGTCCCTGTCCCATTCTGGCAAAATCAAGTCTTTGTCAACCCCACTGTGTGATACTGAAGCTAACTGTCCCTGTCCCATTCTGGCAAAATCAAGTCTTTGTCAACCCCACTGTGTGATACTGAAGCTAACTGTCCCTGTCCCATTCTGGCAAAATCAAGTCTTTGTCAACCCCACTGTGTGATACTGAAGCTAACTGTCCCTGTCCCATTCTGGCAAAATCAAGTCTTTGTCAACCCCACTGTGTGATACTGAAGCTAACTGTCCCTGTCCCATTCTGGCAAAATCAAGTCTTTGTCAACCCCACTGTGTGATACTGAAGCTAACTGTCCCTGTCCCATTCTGGCAAAATCAAGTCTTTGTCAACCCCACTGTGTGATACTGAAGCTAACTGTCCCTGTCCCATTCTGGCAAAATCAAGTCTTTGTCAACCCACTGTGTGATACTGAAGCTAACTGTCCCTGTCCCATTCTGGCAAAATCAAGTCTTTGTCAACCCCACTGTGTGATACTGAAGCTAACTGTCCCTGTCCCATTCTGGCAAAATCAAGTCTTTGTCAACCCCACTGTGTGATACTGAAGCTAACTGTCCCTGTCCCATTCTGGCAAAATCAAGTCTTTGTCAACCCCACTGTGTGATACTGAAGCTAACTGTCCCTGTCCCATTCTGGCAAAATCAAGTCTTTGTCAACCCCACTGTGTGATACTGAAGCTAACTGTCCCTGTCCCATTCTGGCAAAATCAAGTCTTTGTCAACCCCACTGTGTGATACTGAAGCTAACTGTCCCTGTCCCATTCTGGCAAAATCAAGTCTTTGTCAACCCCACTGTGTGATACTGAAGCTAACTGTCCCTGTCCCATTCTGGCAAAATCAAGTCTTTGTCAACCCCACTGTGTGATACTGAAGCTAACTGTCCCTGTCCCATTCTGGCAAAATCAAGTCTTGTCAACCCCACTGTGTGATACTGAAGCTAACTGTCCCTGTCCCATTCTGGCAAAATCAAGTCTTTGTCAACCCCACTGTGTGATACTGAAGCTAACTGTCCCTGTCCCATTCTGGCAAAATCAAGTCTTTGTCAACCCCACTGTGTGATACTGAAGCTAACTGTCCCTGTCCCATTCTGGCAAAATCAAGTCTTTGTCAACCCCACTGTGTGATACTGAAGCTAACTGTCCCTGTCCCATTCTGGCAAAATCAAGTCTTTGTCAACCCCACTGTGTGATACTGAAGCTAACTGTCCCTGTCCCATTCTGGCAAATCAAGTCTTTGTCAACCCCACTGTGTGATACTGAAGCTAACTGTCCCTGTCCCATTCTGGCAAAATCAAGTCTTTGTCAACCCCACTGTGTGATACTGAAGCTAACTGTCCCTGTCCCATTCTGGCAAAATCAAGTCTTTGTCAACCCACTGTGTGATACTGAAGCTAACTGTCCCTGTCCCATTCTGGCAAAATCAAGTCTTTGTCACCCCACTGTGTGATACTGAAGCTAACTGTCCCTGTCCCATTCTGGCAAAATCAAGTCTTTGTCAACCCCACTGTGTGATACTGAAGCTAACTGTCCCTGTCCCATTCTGGCAAAATCAAGTCTTTGTCAACCCCACTGTGTGATACTGAAGCTAACTGTCCCTGTCCCATTCTGGCAAAATCAAGTCTTTGTCAACCCCACTGTGTGATACTGAAGCTAACTGTCCCTGTCCCATTCTGGCAAAATCAAGTCTTTGTCAACCCCACTGTGTGATACTGAAGCTAACTGTCCCTGTCCCATTCTGGCAAAATCAAGTCTTTGTCAACCCACTGTGTGATACTGAAGCTAACTGTCCCTGTCCCATTCTGGCAAAATCAAGTCTTTGTCAACCCCACTGTGTGATACTGAAGCTAACTGTCCCTGTCCCATTCTGGCAAAATCAAGTCTTTGTCAACCCCACTGTGTGATACTGAAGCTAACTGTCCCTGTCCCATTCTGGCAAAATCAAGTCTTTGTCAACCCCACTGTGTGATACTGAAGCTAACTGTCCCTGTCCCATTCTGGCAAAATCAAGTCTTTGTCAACCCCACTGTGTGATACTGAAGCTAACTGTCCCTGTCCCATTCTGGCAAAATCAAGTCTTTGTCAACCCCACTGTGTGATACTGAAGCTAACTGTCCCTGTCCCATTCTGGCAAAATCAAGTCTTTGTCAACCCCACTGTGTGATACTGAAGCTAACTGTCCCTGTCCCATTCTGGCAAAATCAAGTCTTTGTCAACCCCACTGTGTGATACTGAAGCTAACTGTCCCTGTCCCATTCTGGCAAAATCAAGTCTTTGTCAACCCCACTGTGTGATACTGAAGCTAACTGTCCCTGTCCCATTCTGGCAAAATCAAGTCTTTGTCAACCCCACTGTGTGATACTGAAGCTAACTGTCCCTGTCCCATTCTGGCAAAATCAAGTCTTTGTCAACCCCACTGTGTGATACTGAAGCTAACTGTCCCTGTCCCATTCTGGCAAAATCAAGTCTTTGTCAACCCCACTGTGTGATACTGAAGCTAACTGTCCCTGTCCCATTCTGGCAAAATCAAGTCTTTGTCAACCCCACTGTGTGATACTGAAGCTAACTGTCCCTGTCCCATTCTGGCAAAATCAAGTCTTTGTCAACCCCACTGTGTGATACTGAAGCTAACTGTCCCTGTCCCATTCTGGCAAATCAAGTCTTTGTCAACCCCACTGTGTGATACTGAAGCTAACTGTCCCTGTCCCATTCTGGCAAAATCAAGTCTTTGTCAACCCCACTGTGTGATACTGAAGCTAACTGTCCCTGTCCCATTCTGGCAAAATCAAGTCTTTGTCAACCCCACTGTGTGATACTGAAGCTAACTGTCCCTGTCCCATTCTGGCAAAATCAAGTCTTTGTCAACCCCACTGTGTGATACTGAAGCTAACTGTCCCTGTCCCATTCTGGCAAAATCAAGTCTTTGTCAACCCCACTGTGTGATACTGAAGCTAACTGTCCCTGTCCCATTCTGGCAAATCAAGTCTTTGTCAACCCCACTGTGTGATACTGAAGCTAACTGTCCCTGTCCCATTCTGGCAAAATCAAGTCTTTGTCAACCCCACTGTGTGATACTGAAGCTAACTGTCCCTGTCCCATTCTGGCAAAATCAAGTCTTTGTCAACCCCACTGTGTGATACTGAAGCTAACTGTCCCTGTCCCATTCTGGCAAAATCAAGTCTTTGTCAACCCACTGTGTGATACTGAAGCTAACTGTCCCTGTCCCATTCTGGCAAAATCAAGTCTTTGTCAACCCCACTGTGTGATACTGAAGCTAACTGTCCCTGTCCCATTCTGGCAAATCAAGTCTTTGTCAACCCCACTGTGTGATACTGAAGCTAACTGTCCCTGTCCCATTCTGGCAAAATCAAGTCTTTGTCAACCCCACTGTGTGATACTGAAGCTAACTGTCCCTGTCCCATTCTGGCAAAATCAAGTCTTTGTCAACCCCCCTGTGTGATACTGAAGCTAACTGTCCCTGTCCCATTCTGGCAAAATCAAGTCTTTGTCAACCCCACTGTGTGATACTGAAGCTAACTGTCCCTGTCCCATTCTGGCAAAATCAAGTCTTTGTCAACCCCACTGTGTGATACTGAAGCTAACTGTCCCTGTCCCATTCTGGCAAAATCAAGTCTTTGTCAACCCCACTGTGTGATACTGAAGCTAACTGTCCCTGTCCCATTCTGGCAAAATCAAGTCTTTGTCAACCCCACTGTGTGATACTGAAGCTAACTGTCCCTGTCCCATTCTGGCAAAATCAAGTCTTTGTCAACCCCACTGTGTGATACTGAAGCTAACTGTCCCTGTCCCATTCTGGCAAAATCAAGTCTTTGTCAACCCCACTGTGTGATACTGAAGCTAACTGTCCCTGTCCCATTCTGGCAAAATCAAGTCTTTGTCAACCCCACTGTGTGATACTGAAGCTAACTGTCCCTGTCCCATTCTGGCAAAATCAAGTCTTTGTCAACCCCACTGTGTGATACTGAAGCTAACTGTCCTGTCCCATTCTGGCAACAATCAAGTCTTTGTCAACCCACTGTGTGATACTGAAGCTAACTGTCCCTTGTCCCATTCTGGCAAAATCAAGTCTTGTCAACCCCACTGTGTGATACTGAAGCTAACTGTCCCTGTCCATTCTGGCAAAATCAAGTCTTTGTCAACCCCACTGTGTGATACTGAAGCTAACTGTCCCTGTTCCCATTCTGGCAAAATCAGTCTTTGTCAACCCCACTGTGTGATACTGAAGCTAACTGTCCCTGTCCCATTCTGGCAAAATCAAGTCTTTGTCAACCCCACTGTGTGATACTGAAGCTAACTGTCCCTGTCCCATTCTGGCAAAATCAAGTCTTTGTCAACCCCACTGTGTGATACTGAAGCTAACTGTCCCTGTCCCATTCTGGCAAAATCAAGTCTTTGTCAACCCCACTGTGTGATACTGAAGCTAACTGTCCCTGTCCCATTCTGGCAAAATCAAGTCTTTGTCAACCCCACTGTGTGATACTGAAGCTAACTGTCCCTGTCCCATTCTGGCAAAATCAAGTCTTTGTCAACCCACTGTGTGATACTGAAGCTAACTGTCCCTGTCCCATTCTGGCAAAATCAAGTCTTTGTCAACCCCACTGTGTGATACTGAAGCTAACTGTCCCTGTCCCATTCTGGCAAAATCAAGTCTTTGTCAACCCCACTGTGTGATACTGAAGCTAACTGTCCCTGTCCCATTCTGGCAAAATCAAGTCTTTGTCAACCCCACTGTGTGATACTGAAGCTAACTGTCCCTGTCCCATTCTGGCAAAATCAAGTCTTTGTCAACCCCACTGTGTGATACTGAAGCTAACTGTCCCTGTCCCATTCTGGCAAAATCAAGTCTTTGTCAACCCACTGTGTGATACTGAAGCTAACTGTCCCTGTCCCATTCTGGCAAAATCAAGTCTTTGTCAACCCACTGTGTGATACTGAAGCTAACTGTCCCTGTCCCATTCTGGCAAAATCAAGTCTTTGTCAACCCACTGTGTGATACTGAAGCTAACTGTCCCTGTCCCATTCTGGCAAAATCAAGTCTTTGTCAACCCCACTGTGTGATACTGAAGCTAACTGTCCCTGTCCCATTCTGGCAAAATCAAGTCTTTGTCAACCCCACTGTGTGATACTGAAGCTAACTGTCCCTGTCCCATTCTGGCAAAATCAAGTCTTTGTCAACCCACTGTGTGATACTGAAGCTAACTGTCCCTGTCCCATTCTGGCAAAATCAAGTCTTTGTTCAACCCCACTGTGTGATACTGAAGCTAACTGTCCCTGTCCCATTCTGGCAAAATCAAGTCTTTGTCAACCCCACTGTGTGATACTGAAGCTAACTGTCCCTGTCCCATTCTGGCAAAATCAAGTCTTTGTCAACCCCACTGTGTGATACTGAAGCTAACTGTCCCTGTCCCATTCTGGCAAAATCAAGTCTTTGTCAACCCCACTGTGTGATATTGCCTAGCATCCTTTTCTAACTGTAGCTATTCTTACATAGCAAGGTGTGGTGCCTGGTATAAAAATTAATGCTGAGTTTTCTCTTCTCATGCAAATTCTCAAATAGTGGATAGCTTCTTCCTGATATCTGATCTACAGCTATGCTAAGAGTATCATCATTTATCCCTGTCAGCTGCTGATGATGTTGTGTTGTTGTTAATATCTTTCTCTGACTTCACAGATTTGTTGTACTTAACAACAATATTTTTGTGAAAAGACCAACTGTTTAATCATATTAACATATGCAGGTCTGCATGGCTGAATGGATAAGAACGTCTGTTCTTAAACAACCGGTGTGCTGATGCAAAGGTTAGCGATTCAACCCCTACACCGGACAGTTGGACTAAAATGTTGACCTGTCGTCCTTGACTTGGGGACGTTAATTACAAGTACCTCTGAAGTCGGAGTTGGTTCACCTGATGGCGAGGGACACTGTTAATAGGGAAAGCTATCCCACATGCAAAATTCAGTCCATCACTACCATAAATAGTGTGTATGGACTACGCTTGAGTTCAAAGCTAGCGAGTGAAAAAAAAAAATTAAATATATCCTTAAATATCTATATATATATCACTGCTGGATCATCATCAAATACCAATATTTATCATTGCTACATCATCATCAAATACCAATATTTATCATTGCTACATCATCATCAAATACCAATATTTATCATTGCTACATCATCATCAAATACCAATATTTATCATTGCTACATCATCATCAAATACCAATATTTATCATTGCTACATCATCATCAAATACCAATATTTATCATTGCTACATCATCATCAAATACCAATATTTATCATTGCTACATCATCATCAAATACCAATATTTATCATTGCTACATCATCATCAAATACCAATATTTATCATTGCTACATCATCATCAAATACCAATATTTATCTTTGCTACATCATCATCAAACACCTATATTCATCTTTGCTGTATTCGCAACATGCTCTTGTCATAACATCTCATGAGAGATTTTAAATTATAAAACAGTTGAAATTTACAGCTAGTATTTGCCATTAAACATCAAGGAGCCTGGTGACATAAACTCTAAGATGTGATGTAGCAATTTTGGTCAATATTTAAAAATTGGGTTTTTACTTATGAAATCATACCAGTTAGATAGAGCTTGACAAGACGAATCCAACGGTATCTCAACGAAGAGTGTGCGTTAATTCTAAGCGGAGTTATGAATTTTCTGGTGACGTAATTTAATACCAGGAAGTCCAATGATAAACTAACTGATAAGTCAGGATTTATCGCGGCCCTAAGATTGGAAGCTGAGAAATTCTGCCTTCTATTACCGTGGCTTGTTTATTTTTAAACGGACAACGTTGTGCCATATATCATTGCGTCCGGGGCGGCGAGGCCTAACTTGACGTATTTTTTATTTTTTTATAGGATGTGCCGTGACCTAATTAACAATTTAAAATGGCCGCCAATTGTTTATTATTTGCCTTCTATTACCGTGGCTTGTTTATTTTTAAACGGACAACGTTGTGCCATATATCATTGCGTCCGGGGCGGCGAGGCCTAACTTGACGTATTTTTTATTTTTTTTATAGGATGTGCCGTGACCTAATTAACAATTTAAAATGGCCGCCAATTGTTTATTATTTGCCTTCTATTACCGTGGCTTGTTTATTTTTAAACGGACAACGTTGTGCCATATATCATTGCGTCCGGGGCGGCGAGGCCTAACTTGACGTATTTTTTATTTTTTGATAGGATGTGCCGTGACCTAATTAACAATGTAGTCACTGGAGGGTCTTCTCCGTGATTATTTATTGTATTTTGTGTAGGTATTTGTTTGCTGATGAAGCTAGTTAAAACGTCCTGTGTTTTTCGTTATTCTTTTATGTAAGCTTCATTACTCTGTGTAATTTTATATTTTTTATATTTTCAGATTTGTCTGCAGTACAAAAAGAAAAAAAAGAGGCAAGTGAAATATTTCATCCAGCTAACCTTCCGAGGAGATGAATAGGTCCAAGTGGGCTCCCCATGGCCATTCGGTCAATTTGGCAATATAACTTGTTTAGACAGTTGAATTGAATGTCGGCGGTACATAATTTTAATAGCTATACATTCCGAATTGGGTGGACAAGATACTACACACAGAAGATGGTAGCCTAGGCAGGCCGACACACCGGAACAGTCCGGCTTCATCGGTCGGGAGACATGTGCTCGAGAGCGGTCACGTGGTTGAAAGAGACAGTGCCTTCCGTGTGTTGTTCAACACACAAAGTAGTCGATTGTTAAAGTTTGCTGAAGCTATAATAATCAACCTTCGTAAGCCGTCCTTGTGCAAGCAGAAAGACATGTTAGTCAGTTTAAAATTACCGTGGTAGACAATCGACATTACTGTGCGAACATGTGTATATTTCAGTTTGAAGGATTTATCTAGTTAATTCACGTAAGTTGTGTGATTTCTGCAGTATGTACCTGACGAGATGCAGCGAAATATGCCAGGCAATAAATCGTGCAATCTATTGTTTGTGTCTTCGTTATTCAAATATATAGAAACTCACCACAGGAAGGTGTGCACCTGAATTGTTTTATCAAATTGACACAGGCTGTGGCAAAGTAGGTGTGACAGGCAGAATCTTGAATGTCACAGGAAATGGTTCAAGAAAGAGTGTCACAAGTGATGGCCATTCTTTGGTTAATTGCTTTTTATGTTTCACAACTAATTTTTTAAATATATGTAAATTATTAGTAAGAGTACTTTCCTGTATTAGCATGCCTGGTTCGTTGGCATGAACGAGACTCCTCACTTCTCTCAGGTGTATAACGCAGGTGTATAATATAATTTAGTATTAGGATCCAGAACACCAAAGACCGAGATCTGTGGAAAGCCATGAACGCCTACGCCAGCCGGCACTTGATGATGATTATTATTAGTATTTGCATATACAGAGAATATTTTAAAATGGGGTTTCTACTTATGATTTGGTAACAGGAAAGTAAAGGTCACATTCCTCTTTCGATAGAATGTCGAGAGGAATGAGAGGATCAACTTCATTGCACCAGGTTTTCTCAGTCTCTTTCCACACGGCGGCCTGGCGAAAGCATTCGTACAAAGCACAAGAGTCTCAGAGTCTCTGACAAAGATGCACTTGACTTATAAGACTTTTTGTTATGATGTGCTGTGACCTAATTGCTAGTTAAAAATAGCTGCACATTTATTATATTAATTAAATGTCATGTGAAATGTTCGTCGTTAGTGAAAGAACAATTCATGAAAATGTATCATATTGTCTTAATGTACTAACTGCATTGCGACAGCTTTCTTTTGTTGATTAAATATTATAAACATTAATGTAAGTAACTAAGTTTGTGACTGCTGCACAAATTAAGAATAAGTTAATTAATTATTAAGATATTAAATAATAAAAAAAATTAAAATATTACATAATTAACTGTTCACTAAAAATTGATTTCTATTTCTACTTCTGCTCTACAATTACAGCACACTGTTCTGTATCTAATTGTCAGCAATTAATAATTAAATACTAACTTATTTAAAACATATAACTTATTTTACAGTACTGTATTTAAATTTAAATAATTAAGTGCTGCAGCGCAGCTTAGAAAAAAAGTACTCCTTACTTAACACCTTACAAGTTTACAGACGGGTCTGAAAACTGGCTTTCAAAATTATTTTCAGTCATGTAAAATGCTGAAATATTATGCAAGTACACAGATACTGAGCAGTCAGGCTGAAAAACATCTGATGGCTGTAGAGATGTGGTTTCTGAGGAAAATGCAAAGAATACCATGGACAGCCAGAAAGACCAATGAACAAGTCCTTCAAGAAACAAATGAAGATCGTAAATTGATTAGAGAAATTAGACGTAGACAGTCAAAATTTTTCGGGCATGTTATGAGAAGAAATGGATTGGAGAATTTGGTGACAACTGGTAAGATCGAGGGGAACAGACCAAGGGGAAGACCTAGAAGCAAGTACCTGGATGGCTTGGCCTTGTGGCATGGTCGAGACAGAAACACGGAGCTGATCCACGACTCTGGTGATCGAGTGAGATGGCAGAACATGACCGCCCACGCTTACCGGCATGGCACATGATGGATGGATGGATGGACACAGATACATTACTGCTACACATGACACTTGTATTCTGTTTAATGTTAGTACTTAAATTACCAGTTCTAATTGTAAATAAATACAGGTCCGCTATAGTTTATTGTATGGGCGCCGCAATCGGAGTATGACAGGCCGGCCGTGGCCATGTCACTAAATATTTTGTCCTGAACGTCTGCAAACACCTGTAATGTTGAAACTCTTCATATTTATGTAAAATTGACCGGGGGATTCAAATATGCAAGAAAAAATGAAGGGAACATTAAAATACAGGAGTTATTAGACAAATTACCTTACTAATCGTGAACAGAACCAAATAAAATCAAGATAAATCGTTCTTTCGGTTTAATACTTGGCGGCTAGCTAGCAGAACCAATGCTAAATATATGAGAATAACTTCCCCTTTGATCGTACCATACTGCTTTCGTTTTTTTGGTCTTATAGCAGTACATGTCCAACAGGAAGTCATCGTTCGACGACGCAGGAAAAAGTTCGCGAAAGTACGAAAATAAAAAGTGGAGAGCTCAGAAAAGGGGCGATAATTCTGAAATTGCTATGTGATGTGCACCCATAACTTGGGCAGACTTTTAATGCGGTTCGTGGTATGCATGGTATGGAATTTTAGACATTAACCCTACCAGACCGCTGTACCAATTTTTCGGTAATTTCTTAATCTGCCGCTATACCGCTGTACCTAATTTTCGGTATTTTGCTTAGTGCGTGAAAATAATGCATCACAAACTAAAAATAACCAACCAATCGTGGTCAAACCTCATGGTTAGCCATTGCAAATGTCCCCCCCCCCCCCCCCCCCCCAGGTTTGAATTGACTTTGTGTGGTTTAACGCGAAAAAATTCTGAAAATTCACAATGAAACGAGTGGCTGATGAACCAAGCACCTCAACAAGAAAGCGAAGTAGGTCTAGACTTTTCAGTCCAACATGTGATCGATACTTTGGTTAAATCAGGCTGGATTGGCACACAAAGGTGGAATATTGGTACTAGATGAAAGGTAGACCTATTTTCTACAATGTCTCCAAGTTACATCTTATTCTAACCACGTGTTTGCATGTAACTAACATTTTTCTATATCATGTTGGTTTTTTATATTTAATGCTCAGGAGCCCAGGTAATAGGGAACAGTTAGGTTCAGGGCCTCAGGTCTGGTAGGGTTAAGACAACTGAAGACCTCTGATCCTAAGGTACTGTACCGAACGTTTTAGTCCTCTTAGGTAAGTGTGAAAATCAAGAATGTGTATGTACATTGCACACGTTAGAAGGTTGTAAGAAGGAATCAGATCTTAATGCTTCAGGTGCATGGTATATGACTTCCCAAAGGAAGGGTGGCTGACGAGTAGGCACGCATAGCGGCAAATTAATGGAGCCATTGTAATCAGGAGTGAACATTTCTTGTAGCTGGCACACAGGGTTCAGATGTACAACAAAAGAAAGACACCTGGTTAACACCCCCCCCCCCCCCCACCCCCCAAAAGTGTACAGAAAATTTGGTGGATGAAACATTCACAGAAATGGGATTCTCTTCTGATGATGATCAGAAACCTCCTTTTGAACTTGCTGTATGGAGAAGTTTACACTATTTAAGTAAATTACTACATGTATTAGTAATAGTATTACTAATTACTGCATACAACAATTATTAATTAAAAGAATTATAAGTACATACAACGCTAACATAAAAACTAAAACACTGAAAGAATCAAAGATGAATGCAACATTGATTACATTAGTCTTTACTCTTAGATATCTCACAATCTCGCGTGGCAAATGTTATTAAAAAATAATAAATAAGAAAACTATAAGTCAGACAGATTGATTGAAATAAGTATCACTGTATCAGTCGTCAATTTATAATTAGAGATTAACTTTGATTAAGATGAATATCTTACGCGTTTTAGTGAATTTCAAATGAAATGGAAATGTACGTACTCTGGTGGACAGGCAGGTATTGTTATCAGTGTATACTATTATAACAACGAAGTATCAGATCAATGACTCACAAGCTTGACTCACCGAAAACTTTATTAACAGATGACACCAGTGTACTTCAGTATGTAATATCACGACCCGACTCCCTTATTTTTGTCTCTGACGAAGAAATGAAACGGTGTGTCAAATCACGGTCCACACACAAGGACCCGCCGACTTTACCACCACGCCACACCTCACTAAAACAGCGAATGGTGTTTCCATTTGTCAGAAACACAGTTTAGTACAAGAGAAACTTGTCGGCTACGGTGGACAGAGTTGAGATAGAGCCGTGTAACGTGTTGTGAGGGTTGAGATGCAGGACAAGACGACACACAACACAGGACTACTCCAGCAGAAGTCAGCCGCCAGCACACGGCCATAGCCAGTATCGATTCCCTCCCACTTCCTGTTTGTCTCCCTTGTTTTTACTTCGTTAACTTGTCTTCCCTTCTTCAACTTGTCTTCCCTTCTTCAACTTGTTTTTACTTCTTCAACTTGTCTTTACTTCTTCAACTTGTCTTTACTTCGTTAACTTGTCTTTCCTTCTTCAACTTGTCTTCCCTTCTTCAACTTGTCTTCCCTTCTTCAATGTGTCTTTACTTCTTCAACGTGTCTTTACTTCTGCAACGTGTCTTTACTTCTTCCACCTGCCTTTACTTCTTCAACGTGTCTTTACTTCATCAACGTGTCTTTACTTCTTCAACGTGTCTTCCCTTCTTCAACGTGTCTTTACTTCTTCAACTTGTCTTCCCTTCTTCAACGTGTCTTTACTTCTTCAACTTGTCTTCCCTTCTTCAACTTGTCTTCCCTTCTTCAACATGTCTTTACTTCTTCAACGTGTCTTCCCTTCTTCAACGTGTCTTCCCTTCTTCAACGTGTCTTTACTTCTTCAACGTGTCTTTACTTCTTCAACCTGTCTTTACTTCTTCAACGTGTCTTTACTTCATCAACGTGTCTTTACTTCTTTAACTTGTCTTCCCTTCTTTAACGTGCCTTTACTTCTTCAACTTGTCTTCCCTTCTTCAACTTATCTTCCCTTCTTCAACTTATCTTCCCTTCTTCAACTTATCTTCCCTTCTTCAACTTGTCTTCCCTTCTTCAACTTATCTTCCCTTCTTCAACTTATCTTCCCTTCTTCAACTTAATCTTTACTTCGTTAACTTGTCTTTCCTTCTTCAACTTGTCTTCCCTTCTTCAACTTGTCTTCCCTTCTTCAATGTGTCTTTACTTCTTCAACGTGTCTTTACTTCTGCAACGTGTCTTTACTTCTTCAACTTGTCTTCCCTTCTTCAACTTGTCTTCCCTTCTTCAATGTGTCTTTACTTCTTCAACGTGTCTTTACTTCTGCAACGTGTCTTTACTTCTTCAACCTGCCTTTACTTCTTCAACGTGTCTTTACTTCATCAACGTGTCTTTACTTCTTCAACGTGTATTCCCTTCTTCAACGTGTCTTTACTTCTTCAACTTGTCTTCCCTTTTTCAACTTGTCTTCCCTTCTTCAACTTGTCTTCCCTTCTTCAACATGTCTTTACTTCTTCAACGTGTCTTCCCTTCTTCAACGTGTCTTCCCTTCTTCAACGTGTCTTTACTTCTTCAACGGTCTTTACTTCTTCACCTGTCTTTACTTCTTCAACGTGTCTTTACTTCATCAACGTGTCTTTACTTCTTCAACTTGTCTTCCCTTCTTCAACGTGCCTTTACTTCTTCAACTTGTCTTCCCTTCTTCAACTTATCTTCCCTTCTTCAACTTATCTTCCCCTTTTTCAACTTATCTTCCCTTCTTCAACTTGTCTTCCTTCTTCAACTTATCTTCCCTTCTTCAACTTATCTTCCCTTCTTCAACTTATCTTCCCTTCTTCAACTTATCTTCCCTTCTTCACTTATATTCCCTTCTTCAACTTATCTTCCCTTCTTCAACTTATCTTCCCTTCTTCAACTTATCTCCTTCTTCAACTTATCTTCCCTTCTTCAACTTATCTTCCCTTTCTTCAACTTATCTTCCCTTCTTCACTTATCTTCCCTTCTTCAAATTGTCTTCCCTTCTTCAACTTGTTTTCCCTTCTTCAACTTGTCTTCCCTTCTTCAACTTGTCTTCCCTTCTTCAACTTATCTTCCCTTCTTCAACTTATCTTCCCTTCTTCAACTTGTCTTCCCTTCTTCAACTTATCTTCCCTTCTTCAACTTAGTCTTCCCTTCTTCAACTTGTCTTCCCTTCTTCAACTTATCTTCCCTTCTTCAACTTATCTTCCTTCTTCAACTTATCTTCCCTTCTTCAACTTATCTTCCCTTCTTCAACTTATATCTTCCTTCCTTCAACTTGTCTCGTTCCCTTCCTTCAACTTATCTTCCCTTCTTCAACTTGTCTTCCTTCTTCAACTTATCTTCCCTTCTTCAACTTGTCTTCCCTTATTCAACTTAATCTTCCCTTCTTCAACTTATCTTCCCTTCTTCAACTTAATCTTCCTTCTTCAACTTGTCCGCTTACTTCGGTTAACCTTGTCTTTCCTTCCTTCAACTTGTCTTCCATTCTTCAACTTGTCTTCCCTTCTTCTTCAATGTTTCGTTACGTCTTCAACGTGTCCTTTACTTCTTCAACTTGTCTTACTTCTTCAACCTCCATTTTACTTATTCAACGATGTCCTTTACTTCATCAACGTGTCTTTACTTCTTCAACTTATCTTCCCTTCTTCAACTTGTCTTCCCTTCTTCAACTTATCTTCCCTTCTTCAACTTATCTTCCCTTCTTCAACTTGTCTTCCCTTCTTCAACTTATCTTCCCTTCTTCAACTTATCTTCCCTTCGTCAACTTATCTTCCCTTCTTCAACTTATCTTCCCTTCTCCAACTTGTCTTCCCTTCTTCAACTTATCTTCCCTTCTTCAACTTGTCTTCCCTTCTTCAACTTATCTTCCCTTCTTCAACTTATCTTCCCTTCTTCAACTTATCTTCCCTTCTTCAACTTATCTTCCCTTCTTCAACTTGTCTTCCCTTCTTCAACTTATCTTCCCTTCTTCAACTTATCTTCCCTTCTTCAACTTATCTTCCCTTCTTCAACTTGTCTTCCCTTCTTCGACTTATCTTCCCTTCTTCAACTTGTCTTCCCTTCTTCAACTTGTCTTCCCTTCTTCAACTTATCTTCCCTTCTTCAACTTGTCTTCCCTTCTTCAACTTATCTTCCCTTCTTCAACTTATCTTCCCTTCTTCAACTTATCTTCCCTTCTTCAACTTATCTTCCCTTCTTCAACTTATCTTCCCTTCTTCAACTTATCTTCCCTTCTTCAACTTGTCTCCCCTTCTTCAACTGGTCTTCCCTTCTTCAACTTGTCTTCCCTTCTTCAACTTATCTTCCCTTCTTCAACTTGTCTTCCCTTCATCAACTTGTCTTCCCTTCATCAACTTGTCTTCCCTTCATCAACTTGTCTTCCCTTCTTCAACTTGTCTTCCCTTCTTCAACTTGTCTTCCCTTCTTCAACTTGTCTTCCCTTCTTCAACTTATCTTCCCTTCATCAACTTGTCTTCCCTTCTTCAACTTATCTTCGCTTCTTCAACTTGTCTTCACTTCATCAACTTGTCTTCCCTTCTTCAACTTATCTTCCCTTCTTCAACTTGTCTTCCCTTCATCAACTTGTCTTCCCTTCTTCAACTTGTCTCCCTTCTTCAACTTATCTTCCCTTCTTCAACTTGTCTTCCCTTCATCAACTTGTCTTCCCTTCTTCAACTTGTCTCCCTTCTTCAACTTATCTTCCCTTCTTCAACTTGTCTTCCCTTCATCAACTTGTCTTCCCTTCTTCAGCTTGTTCAAATCAATCAATTAGGTACCGGCTCTGAGGAGAAGGGGTTACGGGCACAAATCGCAATCCTGCATACCGCGTTTGGAACACAATTGCGGGAGATCTGGAAGCAGACCGCCTTGCGTTGGTTTCCATACAGTGGTGTGAGTGCCGTTCGTTCAGAAAGCAATGGCAAATTACTGAACGTAAATTTGCCCAGGAATCACAAACAGTCAAAAAATGTTGGAGTTGACTGCGACGATCTGTAAAGGATATGCAGCTAACTCCACAACGAAGGTTGACTGCAATGGATCTCCAACACCCGTCTGTCTCTCGTCTTGACTGTACATTCTGTCAAATTGCCGTTCGTCCATCTCTTGATGTTATCTTCCCACTTGTATCCGTGTCTACTTCTTACTCGCTTGCCTTCAATCTCACCCTCCAGTATGGTTTTTATAAGAGTGTTATGCCTTTTAACATGGCTGATATATTTCACTTGTCTCTTGTTTATTTCTTTCAGCAACACTCTTTTCATTCTAAGTTTTTGTAGAATCTCTGTGTTTGACTATTTTTGTTTCAATTAAATACTTTATATTCTTCTGTATATCTATATCTCCAGATCCTCTATTCAACTTTCTAATTGTTTGTTCATTTCCCAGTATTCCGCACCATACAGTATTGTTGAATATACATAACATTTGACCACTCTCATTTTTAACTTAGTTGTTAATCTCTCTACATGTTAATGCTGATTTATGTTATTGAAAGTCATTTCTTAATTGGTAATAATAGACAGAAGTGTCCTTGCGAACAGCACTAGATCAAGTAGACACCGAAAGCTTTGGTGGCCATGTCAGGGGTCGAACCTGTGACCTCCAAGTGACAACAGGGCTTCACTGAATGACCAAGTGTACATCCACGCACATTAATCCCAAGTTATTGCCATTGTTTCGAGTTTTAAAAGTTTCGAGTTAAAAATCTACCCAAAGTATTTCAGGATCCTCGTTGATGCAACGGAGTTCGTGCATTGAGCTGAGTTTCTCCAGACTCAGGTTTGAGTTGGGAGGAAAACGGAGCACTTATGGGTTAAACTGTATGTCGTGCTGTGCTTCGACGATCAAAAAACAGTGCTCCAGGTCCTGATGGCATAAGATACGACGACATAAATAGGTGTACCGACAATGAGCTAGAGAAACTAGCAGACATGTACAACAACAGTATAGGGGGTGCTAGCATCAAGGAGGAATGGTTACACAGCTATCTGATTCCCTTGCCGAAGCCTGACAAAGACCACAAAAATTCAGGGATATCGAATTATAACCATGCAGAATACAATAGGCAAGCTGCTGGAGAAGGTAATTGCCAGGAAAATATCAAGCCAACTAGAGAGGCAAGGTGTTTTCCCACCTACCCTGGGTGGGTACCGTCCAAACAGAGAAACCTGGACCAATGCAGCAGTCTTTGCCCATGATGTCTATGAAGGTTTCCACTCAGGCACTGAAACCGTTGCTGCAGCGATTGATCTTGAGGACGCATACAACAGAATACCACTGGATTCTTTAATGTTTCAGCTTCTTGAACTAAACGTAAGTCCATTCCTCCTTAGTTGGATCGCTGCAGCCCTCTACCAACGGAAAGTAGTTTTTAGATGTGGCAGTTGGACTTCGGAACCAACAACAATATATCCTGGCCTACCACAGGGATCACCATTATCTCCGGTACTGTTCAACGCCTACACAGTGAGAATCACCAGTGAGCAGATCACTGGACCTGGCAGGACATTGTCGTATGCCGATGATGTTTTAGTGTATCGTCAGGGTAAGGATAGAGAGGAGGTTGCTGTGGAACTACAAACCGAACTCAATCGCATAAGTACTTGGTGTGATGAAGCTGGGGCAATGGTCAACCCAACAAAGACAACAGTGACTTGGTTCTCGTTGAATAATCATATTGTCAACAATCCAACACCAACTGTAATGCTGTGTTCAGAGACGGTGGAAAGAACGCAGGCAATGAATTACCTGGGGATACGGTTTGATCGAAGCCTTGCTTATAATGTGCACATAGACCAGGTGATAACAAAGGCCAAGCGGGGTTTGGCAGCGATGCGGGTGATGGCGGCAGCAAACTGTGAGCAGCGCCATCTATGTCTTCTGTACGAGGGGCTGGTCATGTCTGTTTTGGAGTATGCAATGGCAATCCTGACTCTCAGCCATAAGCAGATAGAAAGGATGGAAAGGATACAGAATTAAGCTATGCGCATTATTCTTGGATTTACAAGAGATACAGAATGCAGGGCGATGCGCTACCTTCTTGATTTTCCAACCATTGAAGAGAGAATACAAGTTTGCAGGGCACGCGCCTACCTCAGAATTAACGCAAACACACAACATCCACTGCATAGTGAAATTAGGAAGGTGAAGGGCAGCAGGTTAAAAAGAGGACGGTCGTGGATGGGTCAAGCCGAAGACATTCTTCAACAGGTGTGTTCACTTGAGGACTTAGAACCTGGCGAGGAGTGGGTGCAAGTGCCAATAGACTTCTGCACATCCTTTTCAGTTTGCATCCAACTAGATAGAAAATGCAGACAAGAAAATCCGGCTGCTGTTGAGGCTGAAGTACAAGCGTTGATTTTCGAGAATTCGCTAGACGGTGACGCGGTCATCTACACAGATGGGTCGGTCGTCCGATATGTGAGAAGATCATGGGCCTTTACAGCTCGGGCCGGAGGGAGAATTGTGAAGGAGGACTCTGGTGCTTTCACTGAAACCACAAGTAGCCTGACCATGGAAGTCATGGCAGTAAGTAAAGCAATAACATGGCTCGAGACACAGACATTCACTAGGGCTTGTTTCCTTAGCGACTCAATGAACATGATCAAGAGGATAGAGGAGGGGTCGATCCGAAGAGAATGGTTGCTGCCTCTGAAGCGGTCTCGGCTGGCAAAGATTAGTTTCATCTTCGTGCCAGGTCATGCGGGAGTACAAGGAAATGAGCGGGCTGACAAGCTCGCAGGTGAGGCTACTGTGGAGGGCGGGCGCGCCATGGACCAGGCTGACATTCTGAATGCTCTACGAGAAGTGAGACTTTTGCGAGAACCAAGTGATGACTGTGAATCTACAACAATGGCCAGACTGCGGGAGCAGCAAATTAAAAGAGGGGTGGCCAAACAAGAACACTACGCAGGAAGCCAAAGAAGATTGATAAACCAACACAGAACTGGCGTCGTTAGCCGCTACACGCTGCGGAATTTGCTGAGGAGGGGATCCGAGCACTTATGGACTGAATGGTTCGATGTGCAACGAGGATGATCTGTCGACTAACTAACTATACTTGGCTAAATATGTACTGAGAAAAACAGTTTCGAAAACTCCACCCGTGCACTACTCTGTGCACGCGACACTTAGAAGTGTAACGCCTCATGTAAAGAAGCTGATTCGTTTTAGCATGACTTGACTCGCAAAACTGATGAGGATTAAATGGGAGGGCATTATAATCATTTTCCCCTAATTCCCCCTACAAATCGTACCGTCTCCGTGGCCAAAGTTTTACGAACGCGGTTTGCGAGCCGCTTACCAGGCGTTCGAAACACAGCCGCGACCGATTTGTACAGCAGACCATTTCGCATTGCGTTATAACATGTTGGTATGGGAGCCGGTCGCTCAGAAAGCAATGGCAAACTACTGAACGTAAAAACTTGCCTAGCACATCAACGGCAGTTGAAAAATGCTAGTGTTGACTGCAACGTCCTGCAAGGGAATTGAAACCTTAAAAAAAATATAATTATAATCAAGTACAATAGTTAGTTCTTGACAAACAAGACACCTGTCAACCATTCAATTCATTCATTCATCATGTGCGGAGCCGATAAGCGTTGGCTGCCATGATATCATACTGGATACCTCCTGAATTATGCAGTTCTATCTCACACGATCAAAACAAATACGAAATTTGCCAGACTATCCAAAACAGACCACTGGCTTCTAAATTACGACGGTATGAAAAATAAAAAGTGCAAAACAATCGGGGGAAAACAAAACTTGCGTCAGCCGGGAATAGAACTAGGATCGACTGCTTGGAAGGCAACCATGCTAACCTTTACACCACCGACGCCTCTATGTTTGAGTTTAGTCATTGGTACAAAAGTGGTTTCCTGTAGCATTGAAAAAAAAAAAAAAGACTCGCAGCTAGCCTGGAATCAAACACATAGAACACCATCCATTGTATGGATAGTTTGCCCTGGCCATGCGGGACAGCTGGGGAATGAACAGGCTGATAGGCTGGCAGGAAATGCGCCTCTTGGTGGTAGATTACTTATAGACAAGAGGGAGGTGGTCGTGCGCTTGTGAGACCAGGTGGAGAAGGCGGGGGAACAGATTGAGAACCCATATGTGGAAAGAATGAGATTGCGGGGGATCGGTAGTGGGAAGACCAGGAGAACTTTTAATCAGATAGCGGTGGGAACGATTAGTAGTATGACTCTTCGCTGGCTGTTTAACGAGGGGACGGACACGTATGGGAATGTCCTGAGTGCAGTGATTTCGGTTCTTAACTCAACTCAACTCAACTCAACTATACACATTGCTCAAAAACCTTCAGGGCTCAATTCGGCTTCAGTGACCGTCACTCTAACAAACATTGAGTTGCGGTGGATGACCTTTTAAGAGGGACTAACAACAATCAGTGCTCATACTAATTGTAACACTTTAACCAAGTAATAGACTTAAGTGTAGTCCATACATACTACTTCTAGTACTGCTGGCCTGAATTTTGTGTGTGGATTAGCTTTCCCTATTAACTGTGTCCCTCGCCATCAGGCGAAACCACTCCGACTTTAGAGGTACCTGTAATTTACGCCCCCAAATCATGGAAGATAGGTCAACGTTTTAGTCCAACTGTCCGGAGTAGGGGATGAACTGAACCCCTTACCTCGGCATCAGCACACCGAATGTTTAAAAACACGGTTCTTACCCATTCGGTCATGCTGACCTACGCCGGAGAGCCCCATTATTGTGGACTTTAAAATATCAAAACATACATATCATTCATTATGTGGAGGCAGCATGGACGAATAGATAAAATCGCTCCTTATACATTCGGCGTGTAGATACTGAGGTAGCGAATTCAACCCCTACACTTTTCAGTTAGGCTAAAATGTTGAACGACGAGAAGTCCTTCAGTTGGAGACGTAGATTACAAGTACCTCTCAAGTCGGAGTAGGCTCTCTTGATGATGTGGGACACGGGTAATAGGAGAGCTAATCCACACGCAAAAATCCGTCCTGTGCAATAGAGGGCGAGTCAATAAGTAAGTCACACAGTTCTGTGGGATGGCAGGTAAATGTAGTTGGTGTTTTCAACGTGTTAGATAGGGCATAGACAGGACAGGAGACAGAAGAAGGGGTAAGGACAGATAGGACGTAGACAAGGACCTCTACTAGGGAGTAGATAGAATAGAGACAGACCGCATGGGATAACTTAGGACAGTTATAAGACAGGACTTAGATGAGGACACGTTCATATCTAGGACATTAGCGGGACTAACCCCGAGGATGGGGCGGGGAGGCTAGTTCACGGGACAACACCCGTAAACAGAGTTAGCAGACGGACAACCCAGAGTTGACACAGACAGGACTACTGTACTACATGACGAGTGGGACAGCACGAGGTTTTGCTGACCGCACGAAGTTTAGTACGACAAGGGCAGCGACTGGACTGAGGTTATTCAGACAGGACCCGACAGTCTTTCAGACAGGACGTGTGATTGTTTTCCGAAAGCCAATGTGTAGTTTACAAGAGCGCATGTTATAATTCGCGAATGTGAGATTATATTTGAGTATGTACGGGTTGTTGTGAGGAAGAGCGACTTGTATATTTGGGCAGGCAATTACCGCCTGATCTTGTGTATGTAAAGATAGCAGGTTCACCTGGAATAAAATAAATTGTCCATTCACACATGAAGTTTCGTTGAGGTGTGAATGAAGCGGTGCGTATGCTTGGATGCAATTTGAGTTGTTGACATACAGGTGTCATTAGGTGACAGCAACATCTAACTTTATATTCCCGTTCGTCAAGTGGCGCTAGGGGTCTCATGCGTATGCGCAGCGCATAAACAAAATGACGACTGTACTTAAGGAGTGTACAACCAAAGAGCAACGTGTTGTTGTTCGTTTTTTTGTGTGAGCAAAAGGACTGCCTGCAAAGGACATTCATAAGGAAATGCTTCCTGTTTAAGCTGACAAATGTTTGTCCCGTAAAGCGGTGCATAGCTGGTTAGAAAAATGTTCTCAAGGACGCTCTAAAATTCTTGATGAAATCCGATCTGGTCGTCCTCAGCAGGGAAGGTTATTCTGACAGTGTTCTGGGATTGTCAAGGAGTGCTTTTAATCAATTTCAAGAAGAAAGGTAACAATGTAAATTCGTAATCATACTGTGAAGTTCTATCGATACTTCAAGATGAAATTCGAAGAAAACATCCAGGAATGCTGACTAGAGGAGTGTTACTTCTTCATGACAATGCCAGACCACATACAGCTAGATTAACTCAGGAGAAAATTAACCAACTAAGGTGGGGAGTTCTGGAACATCCACTTTATAGCCCCGACTTAGCCCCTAGCGATTTTCAACTTTTTGGTCCACTGAAAACCCACCTTGGCGGGAGACATTTCGCGAATGGCGCCGAAGTTGAATGTGAAGTGAAAACGTGGTTTAGAAAACAGAGCACGCAGTTCTATGCAGCCGGCTTGGGGGGACTGATAAAACGATGGGATAAGTGCATCAATGTTGGTGGAATTTATGTTTAGAAATAAAGGGACAATGTATGTATAAAAATAAACTTGTTTCAATTTGTTATCATATTTAGTTATTTTTGTACAGCCATTTGTGACTTACTTATTGACTTCCCCCCGTAGTCGTGCCTTTATGGACTACGCTTGAGTTCAAAGCGAAAGCGCGCCAAAATTTAAAAAAAAAATAAAATCAATGTTTTAATAGCGTGATCGGCTATGAGATAGCGAACGTGGCATTGTCAAGAAATAACGTTATATATTCATGTTACCATAATCGGACACTCTCACGATGTTTATACTTCACCTTGACACCGCAAGGTACAAGAGGAACATGATGAGATGAGATGAATGAGATAAGATGAATTTAATTTTAATTTTGCCGGTACAGTTATTACTGTTGCTTTTCGAAAATTATTTCTTTTGTATTATGCTGTTTCAGACACTGCGGAAGAAGGTAGTGGGTGTCACGAGCGCCCTGAGTTAACCCAGATAATAATACCGACGTTTGCGTGGCGTATATTTTCTGGGCCACAACAGTCGTACTAACAGAGTAAACACAGCTGTACAGGTTACATCGTGTCAGCCCATATACACATTTGGTGGTGAGTGAGTAGGAATGGATACACAGAGTTGGCAGTTCATTAACAAGTAGAATCACATATATTGTCAGCTTAGGATATGGAATGGTTCCGTTTGTCATCTATACGGCCGGACATCAGACGAAAATGGCTGCTGGGATTGTCACCACGGAACAGAAGATTGACAAGTTTGTCAACATTTGAATGCAGATGGAAGCCGTGAGATCACAGGGGCAGATGTAAAACGGAAGTACCTAGTACGGAAAACAGTGCATCTGTCAATTCTTGGTTTCCGGCACATCAAGATGATTGGCAGCTTGGTATCGAAACTCTTTGTTGGGAGTATACAGAAACTAGCTGGCTTGTTTTGAGAATCTAGGCAATTACTGACAACTTTGACAGGATTTAAGCCAGGAAAATAGTTCTTGACAGGGGATGATTTGCCACTGTGCCACCTGTGTGGGGGAGTAAAGGATAACGTCACGTGGCCAACTTTGGTAGTTTGCGATATAAACTCGAGTTGAGATCAACTAGGGTGGACTTGAATAATGCTCTAGTTAGAGTGCCAGGGCACTGCAGCGCCTAGTGGAAATAATATCTACCGTGTGTTAATTAGTGACTTAATTTTACACGTGCCTATAATGGCAGATGTAGATATGATTGATAGGACTGCAGTAGTGACATTTAAGGTATAACCTATTATAATATATTCGTTATAATTAATATAGACTGTGGCCTTGTTAAACTATAGTGTGATGATTAGCACTGTTAGTGTTAGCTAGAATAGATTAGTGAAGTGTTGATAAGCTTACTAATTGAGTAATGAGGGATAATTGGGATCTTCCCGTAGGTGTCCCTGGTGGGCGGGGTTCCGCATTCTGTTTGCTGATTTTTTCTTTGTCATAGCCTGATTCGGCTCTAGGTGGGTAGCTAATCTGCTCTGTGACTAAGTCTAGTTAGCTAAAGATCATTAAGCAAGGTGATAGGCTTACACTCAGCCGAAGGGATCAGTGACTAGTACTATCACCAGATGTGTTGTTTCTATCCTAGGTTCCCTACCAGATCCAAGGAAACTCTACAAGTTTTGGGGAAGAATTAAAAAAACCATTCTGAAGAACACCAGTTCAAGAGTCAATAAAGTTGCATACAGAAACGTAACTTACGCTAGAAGGAAATTGATTCATCAAAGAGAGTGATGCATACTGATGCACCACACAGCATCAGACAGTAGTAACGAACCGAGAACCGGCTAAGAGTACCTAGTGTTAGTACAGTAACAATTAACATTAGTAATTAGCACTTATGGACTGAATGGTTCGATGTGCAACGAGGATGATCTGTCGACTAACTAACTAACTAACTAACTGCGTACACACTACAAAAGACTTGTGCAGTTTGTTAAGGAACGTTAGGAACGGACATTGTGTAGAGTGCAACCGGTCCATGATTAACTGTTAATACCACCGGTGTCTATTTCGGATGTTCATGAAATTGGATTACCAGAGGTCTACAGAGGCAAAGCAGTATCCGGCAAGATGGTTTCGGCAACGGGTGAGAAGTACATGTTCTGACGTACCGTTGCTGTGGTCTATCTTTGCTGGGATCAGCTGACTGGGTTGCTGTCTGAGAGTCAGAGTCTACACACTTTATAGAACACATCACACATTTTCTTCACATACACGTCTCATATACGTTACACTTTTATTTTAATAAATTACTCTTTATTAATTTTTAGAAGCAAGAGTTGTTGAGTATGTTGCGTTGGGGAAGTATGAGAAGGGTGCATAGTACGACAGTGTGAGAGTGATAGGAAAAGGTGTCCATAGGCTGATGGAGTGTGTTGGACGGAAGCTGGTGGATTCTCCAGAATATTGAGAGGAAAAAAAAATATTATAATGTGGGTGTCGGATCTCCTCACTCCAGGGACGACACTTTAAAGGAGGACACGACAGTGGGTGGGAGTGAATTCTTCACAGATAATGAACTGCGTGGTGAAGATATACGTGGGTGGACAACATGATAGCGGGCAAACATGTATGATAAGCGTACTTGCTTTCATAAGAAAATAGTAAATAGGAATGTAAATCTTAGAGCCTTTTTGTACCTTGTGCATCCCATTAATTAACGTTCTCTCCATTATTTGACATTGTGATGACTGAGATGTGGCTTATATTATTTTCAGCGCGGTGGCCTATCCTTTTCACATACACCTCACTCTGCATCCCCTGCATAGTAATGTCAGACTGAGTTCTCTATTAGTATTACATCTCTTCTGTTTGGGAGTCCATGAACTTCATTTGCCTTTTCTTGATGGTTTCAGTAAGTGAACTCGTGACACCTTCAGCTATTAATACCTCGTGGAGAAAAAACACAAAAAGCAAGAAACACAGATAACGGCCGTTCAACACATCCTCGACGAAATGAAGCAAGTGCAGCAGAAGATAGAACATGATGTCGCTCGAATGGCTGCCATAAAGGCTGAGACGGATGAACAGCTATCTAACATACACGATGTGAAACGAAAGACAGAAGACACCTTTGATAAGATACTTGACCTGCTCAAGATCCAGACAGCCACACCCGAACCAGAGGATACAAGGGCACAAACAGAAGAAGAAGCAACAGAGGAAGAACGATATCGCTCACCACCAAGATCGACTGGCGAACGCCGAGAAGATTCGAAGGCAACTCACGACGGGGAAATAGAAGGAACACCAGGAGAGACGACAACTGGTAAAACTCCCTGAAGGAAAACAGCATCATATGACGGGGTGGGTACCCAATTACTCCAGGCCTCAACAAGTGCGCGACTCTGTCCAGACATGAAAAACCTCATCAAGAAAGCAACGAACGCAATCAACCCATCAGAAGCCACTGACAACGAGCAGCCCAAAGTACGAAATACAAACTTCAAGCTACACCTACTACTACACCATAAACACCCCTACATAGCTAAGTCGAAAATTCGGAGGCTGAAAGCGGGTACTCGTACCAGAAATTGGAATTTCTGTCTCTGTCCACGTTATACTCAGCATTCCTCCCAATAACCACATCTCCACTGCACCCAGTCTCTCCATAATCCAGTCACTCATTGGCAACATTCGTACCCACATGGAAGAGCAGGCCACAGACCACTTTTCGTTAAGTGAGTTCGTCTGACGCGATTACAACCGTCTGTCTCGCGCTCCGAAGGCTGTGGGTTCGAATACGAGCTCCTTCATTGGGTTCACGAGTGCAGTTTTTCCCGGAAACTCCTGGGGGGTCGTCGCTGGAGCTACGGAGTTCGTGATTTGTGCGACGCTTACGGCAGACAGAGCCATATGGGTTAAAATCCGCTGCAATGATATCGAAGTAGTTAAGTGAGTTTCTGTAGATGTGGATTTAATTTTCACAGGATTGTTTATTCTAGCAAACAAGCTTTGAATGCGGCGGTTATTATCTTCGTCTGTGTGTTACAAATTCCATCTGTTGTCAATGTTTGGCAGTTGTAATAAAAAATATTTATAAAAATATTGCGTCAGCCGGGAATCGAACCCGGATCGACTGCTTGGAAGGCAACCATGCTAACCTTTACACCACCGACGCTTCGTGCTGAGTGTGGCAGTAGTTGCTAGAAATCGAAGGGTAAGATATATCGTGACGAGGTAGACAGCGACTGGAATCCAATACCCGGGAAGGTTAACCCGGTCAACAAATGCCCGCAGAAGTCGGATGTGTCGGCCTAACGGCGCAAGAACGCAGCTCTGCTCTAAACAGACACAATGCAATCACATCCGGAAAAAAACTCCGGATGAACGCAGAAGAAGAAGAAGAAGAAGAATCCAATAACATTAGCAGATACTTCTTCTTCTTCTTCTTCTTCTTCTTCTTCTTCTTCTTCTTCTTCTTCTTCTTCTTCTTCTTCTTCTTCTTCTTCTTCTTCTTCTTCTTCGTTCATCCGGAGTTTTTTTCGGATGTGATTGCGTTGTGCCTGTTTACAGCAGAGCTGCGTTCTTGCGCCGTTAGGCCGACACATCCGACTTCTGCGGGCATTTGTTGACCGGGTTAACCTTCCCGGGGGTTTCTTAGGACGTTTGACTCTCACTGTTGTGGTGTTATCCCCCATCCCAGCTGGTCCATATAGAACAGCCAAAGATCCTGGTCAGCCCTCAAGGGAAGGCAGGGGCAGACCATGGGCATTCCCCGCCATCCAAGGAGGCTTCCATACTTGCAGAGCCGATACATAGCGCTCTGGTACTGGGCTCACCCAAGGAATCGTCACGTCCTGCACATGGCTGCTTAGCCTCACTTCCGTATATTGGGCCTTCCGTTCACCATAGGCTGTTCTTCCGGAAACCAGAAGTATGCAGTCTGTAGATGACATCCACACAGTGAGCTTTCGATTCGGACTTTCCATGTAATGGAATTGCTATCCAAGCAATATTCCATTTCGTGCCACTAGGACACTTTTCCACCTTTTATGAAGCCCACACAGTGGGCTTTTGATTCGGACTTTCCACGTAATGGATTTGCTATCCAAGCAATATTCCATTTCATGCCACTAGGACACTTTTCCACCTTTTATGAAGCCCACACAATGGGCTTTTGATTCGGACTTTCCACGTAATGGATTTGCTATCCAAGCAATATTCCATTTCGTGCCACTAGGACACTTTTCCACCTTTTATGAAGCCCACACAGCGAGCTTTCGATTTGGACTTTCCACATAATGGATTTGCTATCCAAGCAATATTCCATTTCATGCCTCTGGGTCTTCATGCACCTTTAAATGTCAACCTGTATGTAGTTAAAGTAAGCTGCGGTCAACTTGAGCTTGTTGATATCTCCATAGAGCTTGTCCTCAAATGAAGCAGGTGTGGGCCAAAATATCTTTCTCTGTTCTGCATACGTTGGGCAATCCTGCAGCAAATGTTTTGCTGTCATTTTTCCAGTTCTACAATTACATTCATCGGTATCTCCTATCTTTAGTTTATTGAACAAGTGGTATTTCAGCCTGTTATGTCCTGTGCGGAGTCTGAAGATTGCTACTTGTTCTCTTCGGTCGAGTTTGTAATATGCATCATCCTTCTGATGGCCTGGATGCTCTGATTCCCATTTGGTTCTATAAGTGCTTTTTATCAACCTCTTTGCCTCATTATAGGTTATGTCTATGTCAGGCTGTGGTAGTCGTCCGCCCTCTTTTGCCAGTCTGTCAGCCTCTTCGTTTCCAGGTATACTGCAATGTGATGGGATCCACTGTATTACAACTTTTTTGGATTTCTGGCATAGACCATGGAGTGCTGCTCTTAGGTCAGTTAGTTCTGTGCTGTTATTGCTCTTCAGTATTGAGACAGCTGACTTTGCATCTGTGAAGATAGCTATTTGCTTCTCTTTATTTTCCTCCATCAGGAGCATTTCTGCTGCAGTTTTCAGAGCCTCTACCTCCGCTTTGAAGTTACTTGAAAATTTTCCAGTTGCCATTGAATGTGTTTTTTTCACTCCATTTTTTAAATTTAGGAGAATTCCTCCTCCTCCATTCTCTATTGAATTTTTGGCTGATCCATCTGTATATGCATGGGTCCAATTCCTGCTTGGGTAATGTTCTTTTATGTAGTTTAGGGTTATTTCTCTTCTTTCGGTTTCATGCTGAGTGTTCTTTTTCTCAATACCAGGAATGTTTTCTATCATCTCAGGCAGTTGCTGCTGTCTCCAAGCTGGGAACTTGTGTGCATTGTGTATGGGCTTGACTGTTGATATGTTAAGTAATAGGATCTGCCCTAATCCTTCGTTTTGCAGTTTCTACAAAGTTGCTACGCTTCAGTCTTCCCTTTCCAAAACCATTAAATCTGTTGTACATAGGGTGGTCTGTCAATCTTCTAAATTTTTCTGCTTGTTGCTGGGCTCTGCTATCTCTTCTATCCTGCATTGGTTGTAAACAAGTGATCTTTTCTAGTTCATTAATAGGCGTTGTCTTCAGGCTTCCAGTTATGATTCGCATTCCTTGGTTTTGGACTCTACTTATTTTGTTAAAGTTTGACTTAGCTGCTGTTGCCCAAGCTGCAATGCCACATTCCAGTACTGGCCTCACCCGTCCAGTATATAACTTCTTGAGAACTTTCTCATCTGCTCCCCACGTTGTACCAGCAAGCTTTTTCATGATTGCCATTCTCTGCCTTGCTCTTGTTCGATTTTTCTCAACCTGTGTCTTCCATGTCAGGCGACGATCAAAGGTGACTCCTAGATAGTTTGGATTTTCTTCATGGCGCAATATTTTTCCATTCAATACCAGCTTAGGTTGCTGAGGTTTATTTGAGAGGGAGAACACTGTGCATGTTGTTTTCTCCTCACTTATCTTCACTAGCCATGATTTTGACCAGTCCTCTAGCGCTAATAAGGCTTGCTGTATTCTGCTGTTAGCTGTACTAATATATTCTTCAGATGTCCATATGGCTAGGTCATCTGCAAAGGAGGATGTGTGTACTCTGGCTGGAAACTTTTCTGTGATGTCATTTATATATGCTAGGAATAATGTTGGTGAAAGAACTCCTCCTTGGGGGACACCTTGCTCCAGCAGCATCATTTTGCTTGTTTGTCCTTGTACTTTTGTCCTGGCAGTTCTGTTCTCAAGGTAGTGGCTGATCCATTTATACATTTTTCCACAAACATGCATGTTTTGCAGTTTTACTTTCAGTCCTTCCTTCCATACTTTATCAAATGCTTTTTCTAAATCTATCCAGACTGCTAGTGTGTGCTTTTTCTCTTGGAAGGCATCCTCTATTTCCTGAGCTATATAGGTTATTTGATCTTCAGTGGATCTGTACTTTCTGAATCCTGCTTGGTGTGGTGTTAAGAGTTTGTTTTCTTCCAGATGCCATGTTAGCCTGCCATTGATAATGCGTTCCATTAATTTTCCTACACAGCTAAGTAGACTGATAGGTCGATAGCCATTTGGTTCTTCCAGGTCTTTTCCTTTCTTTGGGACTGGTATTAGTATAGCTTCCTTCCATGCCTGTGGGACTATTCCTCTCTTCCAGCTGTTATTTAGGACTGCTAGTAGTTTCTTCTTTGCCTTGGTGCCTAGTCCTATTAGCATTTCATTTGTGATTCCATCCTTTCCTGGTGATTTCTTCTTTTTTAGGGTATTCATTGCCTGTTCCATTTCTTCCATTGTTAGATTTGCCATCATATATTCTGCTGCTGTCTCTGTAGTTCTATGATGTATCTGTTTGTCTTTGATTGCTTTCTTCTGTTCAGTTGTAATATCAATGTGGTTTGCATTGGCATAGTGTTCCATTAGTGCATTTGCAGCCTTTTTTCCTGTAAGCAAGGCATTTCCTTGTTTAATTGTTATTTGTTTGTTTCTAGGTCCTTCATTGTTCATGGCTTTCACTAGTTTCCATAGTTTGTTTCCATCCCTGTCAAAATTCAGGTTTTCTGTTTTTTCCCTCCAACGATCTCTTGTTGTTTGGTTTACTGTTCTTTTATATTTTGCTGAGATGGCTTTGAGAGAGGTATACGCTTCAATTGTTTGTTCTCTCTCTCTCTCTCTCTCTCTCTCTCTCTCTCTCTCCTCTCTCTCTCTCTCTCTCTCTCTCTCTCTCTCTCTCTCTCTCTCTGCTGTCTTCCTGGCATCTTCAACTTTGTCCTCCAAACTTTGTAGTTCTTCAGTCCAGTATGGTTTGTAATTTTTCCTCGCTCCTCTTGGAATGGACTCAGCGGCTGCCTGTATTATTGCTCTGTTTAGACCTTCCACCATTTGCTTCATGTTGCCATATCGTGTATTTATGTTTTCACAATATTTGTCTGTTAGTGTGGCAAATCTGTCCCAATCTGCTCGTTTGTAATTCCAGCGGGGCAAGGGCTTTTGCTCCTGTGGAACATACTCCATATTCATTACAAGCTTGATTGGTCTGTGGTCACTACCTGCTAATTGGTCCAGCACATGGCGATCGATTTTGTGGAGGATGTCTCCTGTGCAGAAAGCTAAGTCTGGAGTAGAAGTGGTAATCCATCTTCTGGAGTAGAAGCTCGGTGTGTCATCCGCTTTGTTGAGTAGATGGAGATTTGAGTCTATTTCCCAGTCCTCCAATTCATCTCCTCTTTTGTCAGTATCTGGGTATCCCCATCTTTCTGAACGGCTATTAAAGTCTCCGACAATAATGCAATTTGTGTCAGTTATTTTCATGTTTGAGAGTGTAAGATCCTTATCTGCTGGGCTATACAGATTGTAAATTCTTATTTTCACGTCCTTTATCATTATATCAACACCTATAATTTCCGTTTGGTTGTCAGAGATCACAGATACTTCGCTGCAAGGTATTGTATTTCGTGTAAGTATTAGAACTCCTCCTTTTATGTCCTTCGCGGTCGAAACGTGTGGCCTGATATCCCTGACTGAAAATGTGTGATTGGCGTTGAGGTGTGTCTCTTGAATGCATGCCACATCTATTCTATCTTTATGAAGACGCTGTGTTAGGGATTCTTTCTTGTTATAAACTCCTTCGGCATTCCACTGTAGTATGTTGAGTGTCCGTGGTATTTGGTCAATAGCTCTTAACCTACTCCTCTGTGCCTTGACTCCACAGCACAGGGGAAGGTGACCACCAGTAGTCATGGGTGGACCCCCTCGAGGCAGGGGGCCCGGCACTATCACCGCCTGATGGGACTTCACGGGATTAGCACCATAACGATTAATTTTCATCTGTGGCATCATGAAATGATAAAGTTACGTTGCACTGCTTTGTCAAGCCTGTGGCTCAGTACATCCGATTTAGACAAGCATATTTTGGGGTGCTTTCCCTAGCCTTTGACTGTCCCCAGTCTACCTACAAGGCAGCAGGTTTGTGCGTCACTTCGTCTGGTCCCTCTCCCTTGACCTGTCCGACATGGGTGACCCTACCAGTAGCTGTGCTACCGTCGGCATAGCTCTTGGGGTCATTGGAACTCGGAAGCCCCTCTATCTCGTCAAGGTGGACGCACGGCAGAGGGGACATTAGCAGATACAGCTTTCCCGCGGGCAGTCACAGTGCAGTGTCATCGCTGGTAAGTGGTAGATGCACCAGGTGCGCAATGGTCGCCCCCTGAGGGTGGAGTGGCTTCTGAGCAGACACACTTAGCCATGTCCACAAGTGACAAGGGAATATTTACAAGCGTCTCGATGATAAACAACGCTACAGGAGAAAATCGTTCGGGAATCATGACCCAGACGTGCCCGCCTGCTGAGAGTGTAAAGTAAAGAAGGTCAAAGGGCCATACAACCAGTTTCAGGCCATCAGATGCCTCTTGTAGTGCTTGTGGAGTTTCGCCACCGCTGATGGGTGTGAGGTGTTAGTACTGTTAGCCTTCACACGGTCCTGGTCACGACATGGAGGAGTGGACAGTTCATTGTATGACCCTCTTCCTATCCACATAGTTCCCGAACATTTCTGAAAATTAGCGGCTATGATTCGATGTCGTGATCGGACATTCCGATCTAGATCACGTGACCCGCCGAACGCGTTGCATGCTGCCGAAGATTTGACCCGATTCCTAATGTGGTCATATTTTTTCTTAAATTCCGAAAATCGCGTGATTTTGACTGGCTATAAATTGGCCAGAATTGTGAACCATGCGGTCTAGTCTCAAACACATGTGCTCTGAAAGGCTTTTCATTGGTAACCACCATTGTTGTGTATTTCCAAGTACTGAGGTAAGTTCATGAATGTACAGATTGTTGCTTAAGTCACATTTAGATTAATGTTAGTAATAATTGAATTCTCCACCCACTTTTATATCTTTGTTGAAAATTTCATTACTTCATACGAACGGCATGATTTATAGTAAGCTGTTTGAAATGAATCACGTCAGCCAGTCTCAAGCGAAAATATCGGCAGCCATATTGCCTTTTCTGAGATATAGGACATGTCATCATTTACACTGCTTGTTTATTGAACAGTTTGTTGCTAAAGTCATATTTATATTAATGTTAGTAATAATTGAATTCTCCATCCACTTTTATATCTTTGTTGAAAATTTCATTACTTCAAACGAACAGCATGATTTATAGTAGCTGTTTGAAATGGATCACGTCAGCCGGTCTCAAGCGAAAAAAAAACGACAGCCATTGTTTAAGCCCATTATTTATTGAAAAGTTCGTTGCTGAAGTCATATTTAGATTAATATGTGTAATAATTGAATTCTTTATCCACTTTTATATCTCTGTGTAAAATTTCATTATTTGGAATGACTGGCATGATTAAACAATAGCTGTTTGAAGTGGATCTCATCAGCCTGTCTCAAGAGTAAAAATATCGGTATCGGCAGCCATCTTGCCTTATTTATTATTTGCCTTCATTCCTTCATTAATTTAATCAGATATTTTGCTTGTCATTGTTTACTACACCATTTATTTATGTAATAGTCTGGCGCGATACATGATGATGTTGATGATGTTACCCATACCAGCATCCCTTGCAGTGCCCTGGGGTATGATGGGAAGCCGCTCTGGAAGTGAGGATAAATAGAGGTGCGTGTCAGTTTCCCGGTCTCTCCAAACCAGACAACCGTGGCCGAAGGAGCGATTATGTAGATCGCTGTAGTATAGAATAGGGAGGCTTTAACCAGCCCTCCCCAGTCACTGGACCAGAGCAGGGAGTCACAAATGCCTCTAGATTTAACCATGACTGGCTTGTGTGGCCCACACACGAGGACCGAGGAAATCCATCAAAATGATTGGCAATTTGTAAGCCCACTCTTGGTAGTGACCCCTGGCCATGTTTGTGGGTTGTAGAGCAAACTTGAGCCCCAGCTCTGGTTAATGTCGTAGGCCACTCACATCCCCTTTTGTATACCCTTTCGTATGCCCCTTCGTATACCTGTTTATGCGTGTTTATGCCACTATATCTCTGCTGTTAGGGTTATAGTTTTGTTATTCGTTATATTATGGTTTTTCGCTGTATCTGGTCCCAGTCGACTTATGTGATGCGGGTGTCTTGTGTGGGTATTGAAGGTGCTCTTCGACTCAACTGAACATGATTGAGGTCTCACTGTCATTTAGAGACCGCCCCTGTAGTCAGGGCTAGGCAGCAGTTGTCTCTAACTGTGGGATTTCAGATTCCCATTTCTGTATGTACTGACTGTCCATGAGTCCTGAGATGATTGCAATAGAGAGTCCATACCTGTGGTTACCGTTGTTGTTTACGTTGAGGTTTCTTTGTTGTGATGTCCTTGATGGTTTGTGGAGATGGGTACCTAGTCATGTGCATAGCGATGTTAGGCAGCAGTGATTACTGTGGGAACATAGGTTCCCATTTCTGTATATGTCAGTTATGTGACATGTCAAGATGCCTGTTTGTCCCTGAACCATGCAGTTCTGTCAATAAAACCCTAATTTTGTTGTTCTTAATTTGTTTTGTTTAGTCTGTAGTTTGTTGTGTAAACTCATTGATCCTGTTACAGTCCAGCAGTGTAATCTTCTGTCTGGGGTGTACAACAGTATATCCCCCGCCCTAAGAACTCCTGGAATCTTCTGTCTAAATTCTACCCCTTTTCTTGTTAGCAGAGGAGGATATACACAGTGCTCTTTCTCTATTTCTCCTTATTGTCCTTTTCTTCTCTGGCCCATTAAAAGTCAGTGTTGCGCTTCTTTATCTTTGAGCACTTAAGTATAGGAAATTACATCTTCCTATCCAAGATATTCCCCTCCTATGACAAGTGGCGAGCCTCGGCCTGGATTGTTTGGCGGCCTTTAGATTATCTTGTTGGTGTCTGTTCCAGTCTTCAATGATTCTTTTAGGTGGTAGTTCCATGTTTTTATTTTTTTTTGCCTTTTTGGGGGTGTGAGAGGTCCCTGGCCAAAGACGTTAACTGGGTTCAGGTTTTCCCCCCAAGTCTCCAAGAAGCACAGCATTGAGAGAAGAGCCTCCAGACCTACACCACATCTCAAGTCGTCGAAATTAAAGGTGACCTTATTCCATGTTTAGGGAACCAAAGTTTCCCACCCAGCCGGCACTCAGTCTGAGTCCGCTGGTATAAATTAAGAGTGCGAACACTCCAACGAAGGTCACCAAACTTTAGCTATAAAGTCTTTTGGAATATGCATGTATATTCCTACTGAAACCATCAAGCTTTACTCAGAAAGCTACAGAGGTGGTTGACGACTCCATGAGAGCAGAATGCTCCCACATTCAATTGAGGCTGTGCTTGTCCAAGAGAAAAATTCTGTTGATTCTTTTGGGAGAACAGTTGTGGACTGTTCATGCGACTGATTTCAGCAGTGCCAACATCTGGCGCCATCCATAGAAGTGCCTTTCCCTTGTTTGTCTGGAAGAGGGGACACCAGAAATCCATCCCGCCAGTGTGTCCCACCAGCAGCAGAGCGCTGGACATCCATATTCAATCCCCAATGGTCGCATCATCACCTGAGATCATCGAGAAGGATGTTTCCCTTATTGTACATCAGCCCACCATGCTTATTTGAAGTGACAGATGACAATGTTACCTGTGGTGATAAGAAAATCCTTTCCTTATAGGCGGAAGCAGAGGAGTTAATAATACCAGCGTGTTCATCGAGGTTCATGATATAAGTGGACATTAAGGGTTGAGCGGTGAATAAACAGTGATTTCCTATATTTCCCCCGTGCATAGAAAATTTAAAAGCGACACATAATAGACATTCAGTGAGGGGAAATAGCATCCAGCGAGAATCATCGAGCAGTGAATGAACTGATTTCCTATATTTCCCCTGTGCATAAGACAATTCAAAAGAGACACATAATATGCGTTAAGTAGGAGGAACCGCTTTCCAGTGAACGATATCAGACAGAAACATTTGTTATATATTTCCACGACATGGACACATAATTAATTACTAGTTAATTATTTTGTTTCATTCAATAATAATTCGAATTAGGAATCCCCACAGAAAGTGAGTCCAAGACGCCATGTCTTCCAGCATGTTTTGTTTTGCTTTGTTTTTTTTTCCATGTACAGGTATTTTTCTACCCCGCTTCAATTGGGTACCACGGTGACAACTGAGAAATTACTGACTCATCCCATGGAACTGGTGGATGTTGCTGGCAGAAGCGGGGCTACCAGAATCAGACCGGTGAAACAAAAACTGGGTTTGCCTGCATAGTCACGGGAACTATATATTTTTTTCAGTGGCACGGAAGTCTGTATCTTGGTTTGCAGGTGATCTAGTGGATAGCATGCATGTTATTCCGGTGGTTGTTTTTGTTTAATTACAAGTAGGGATTGTAAATTTAAGGGGATGCCTGTGTGAAATTTTTTTTTGGTGCCCCTATGTATTGCATCCATGGAGCTAAGTGTTGATGTTGATGTCAGGGTTGGTGGTTTATTTTGTATGCAGACTGCATATCCCTCATGGCCACTCAGAAGATATGGTATTACCTTTTGTCAGGGACTGACTTTTGTAAATCGCCATGATGGATGTTTTTAAGGCAGGTTCAGAAAATATAACTGGTAACAATTTTACGCTGAGAGGTTTAAGTCCCGTGATGAAACCCCCTTAATTCCCCGGGAAGGCTAACCCGGTCAACAAATGCCCGCAGAAGTCGGATGTGTCGGCCTAACGGCGCAAGAACGCAGCTCTGCTGTAAACAGGCACAACGCAATCACATCCGGAAAAAAACTCCGGATGAACGAAGAAGAAGAAACCCCCTTAATTGATTGTTTACTTAAATAGCCCTAGTGTTTTGTCTAAACCCTAAGGGTTTAGAGTATTCGACGGGGACCGTCGAAAAATTGGGGGTGTGATGTGTAATAGTCTGGCGCGATACATGATGATGTTGATGATGTTACCCATACCAGCATCCCTTGCAGTGCCCTGGGGTATGATGGGAAGCCGCTCTGGAAGTGAGGATAAATAGAGTCGCGTGTCAGTTTCCCGGTCTCTCCAAACCAGACAACCGTGGCCGAAGGAGCGATTATGTAGATCGCTGTAGTATAGAATAGGGAGGCTTTAACCAGCCCTCCCCAGTCACTGGACCAGAGCAGGGAGTCACAAATGCCTCTAGATTTAACCATGACTGGCTTGTGTGGCCCACACACGAGGACCGAGGAAATCCATCAAAATGATTGGCAATTTGTAAGCCCACTCTTGGTAGTGACCCCTGGCCATGTTTGTGGGTTGTAGAGCAAACTTGAGCCCCAGCTCTGGTTAATGTCGTAGGCCACTCACATCCCCTTTTGTATACCCTTTCGTATGCCCCTTCGTATACCTGTTTATGCGTGTTTATGCCACTATATCTCTGCTGTTAGGGTTATAGTTTGTTATTCGTTATATTATGGTTTTTCGCTGTATCTGGTCCCAGTCGACTTATGTGATGCGGGTGTCTTGTGTGGGTATTGAAGGTGCTCTTCGACTCAACTGAACATGATTGAGGTCTCACTGTCATTTAGAGACCGCCCCTGTAGTCAGGGCTAGGCAGCAGTTGTCTCTAACTGTGGGATTTCAGATTCCCATTTCTGTATGTACTGACTGTCCATGAGTCCTGAGATGATTACAATAGAGAGTCCATACCTGTGGTTACCGTTGTTGTTTACGTTGAGGTTCTTTGTTGTGATGTCCTTGATGGTTTGTGAAGATGGGTACCTAGTCATGTGCATAGCGATGTTAGGCAGCAGTGATTACTGTGGGAACATAGGTTCCCATTTCTGTATATGTCAGTTATGTGACATGTCAAGATGCCTGTTTGTCCCTGAACCATGCAGTTCTGTCAATAAAACCCTAATTTTGTTGTTCTTAATTTGTTTTGTTTAGTCTGTAGTTTGTTGTGTAAACTCATTGATCCTGTTACAGTCCAGCAGTGTAATCTTCTGTCTGGGGTGTACAACAGTATATCCCCCGCCCTAAGAACTCCTGGAATCTTCTGTCTAAATTCTACCCCTTTTCTTGTTAGCAGAGGAGGATATACACAGTGCTCTTTCTCTATTTCTCCTTATTGTCCTTTTCTTCTCTGGCCCATTAAAAGTCAGTGTTGCGCTTCTTTATCTTTGAGCACTTAAGTATAGGAAATTACATCTTCCTGTCCAAGATATTCCCCTCCTATGACATTTAGTTAACAGTTCGTTGCTAAAGCCACATTGTGGTTAACATTAATAATAATTTAATTCTCCATAGATTTCTATATCTCTGTAAAATAGATTTTAAATAGCCTGATTAATAAATATGACCCTATTAATTTCATTATAATATATCTCCCCTGCCCCTCCCATTTTTTCTTTTTAATTTTATTTCTCTTTCTTCCTCTCTCCCTTCCCACCCTCACTCTCTTTCCCTCTATCTCCCTTCCCCTCCCTCTCTCTCCCTTCCCCCCTCTCTCTCCTTCTCCCTTCCCCTCCCCTCCTTCCAACTACACGCCAATGAATTTATTTTAGAACATTTGTCTCTCTCCCCCCCCCCCCCCCCCCCCCCACAGTTCTGAAGTTCATCGTCATCTTCATCAACATGGAGAAGAAAACTGCAAGTGACATGAGACTGCTTCTGTCAAGCTTTGAACCTGAGTATCCAGTTATTAAGAAGGGCTACATAGCTCGGCTGATTGTCAATGAGAAACTGTCTGTTCCTGAGATTGCCAGGAAAATCATTGACATTGTTAAGGCAGCAGAACCAGACCGGCAAATACATGAACGCAATCTGCATTCTAGCATCGCAAATTTTAAAAGAACAGCTACAAGAAAAGTTGATTACACTGCTGCGTGGACAAACATTTTGAATTTACACAACCAGACATTTAACATACCATTTAAAAGTCAAATGGTTGCATGCACACAAATGCCCATTCAAGAGAACACTCCTGAAATACCAGCAGCTACTACGGACTTAGCCCCAGAAACTACTAATGAACTATTGCCCGTGTTAGTACTTTCGGGCCCACCATCACCCAAGAGACTGAGAAGGGACTGTGACAACTGTGCAGCAAAGCAACGGACATGTATGAATATGCTGAAAGAGACCAAACGTTTGCGCCTGGAGTTGAAAGAACAAAAGATGCGCCATAGTCAGGAAAGGAGGATGCTTTCACTGAATACTCTGAATGAAAAAATAAGGAGAAAAACACAATCAGCCAATCTGTGGAGAGCCAAGTGTTCAGTGTTGAAGAATCAACTCGAGGACATGCAGAAACAAAAGGAAATGCTTCAAAAGTCATTGAAAACGTTCACGACAACAGAGGAATGTCTTAAATCATGTCAAGAGGAAAACAAGACATTGAGAGAGACCAATGACATGTATAAACGGAAGCTTAAGAAATCCGAGAAAGAAAAAGAAAATTTGGAAAAACGTTATCAGCTGTGCGCTGAGGAGACTAACATTAAATTGCAGCAGCTACGGGCCGAACTGAATAAGGAGAAAGAAAGATGCGCCTCGTTTGAAGATTATTCAGCCAGAACCGAAGAAACTGCAGAGGATAAGAAGATCATTGTGACAATGGATGATGAGGCCTATTAATAATAATAATAGTATTGTCTTGTTGACTGTGTCGACATCAGAATCGTATTGGTCGGAATGATTATTTTTTAATGATCGCTCGCTTTTAATTCAAGCGTAGTCCATATTCGCGATACTAATTCTGGTGCGCCGGATTATTTTTCCCTATTACTAGCGTCCCTCTCCATTTGGCGAACCCATGGATTCAGAGATCTTGTAATTTAATTCCCAGAATCAAAGACGAGAAATCAACATTTTAGTCCAGCTGACCCTTGTAGGGGTTGAACCACTTACCTCGGCATCAGCACACCGGATGTTTAAGAACAAGTGCTATTATCCATTCGGCCAGGCTGACCTCCGGTCGGAATAATTAATAATTGAGCCTCTGCTGGGGATTGATCCCAGACCATTGCCTTCTCAGATAAGCTCAGAAGCCAATGTCGCCGTTGCTACAAGCGGCCAAAGGTCAATAACTAATATTCGAGGGCGAGTCAATAAGTAAGTCACGCAGGTCTGTGAGATGGCAGCTAAATGTGGTTGGTGTTTTCTACTGTTGTTATTAGGTGACAGCAACATCGGACTTTATATTTCCGTTCGTCAGGTGGCGCTAGGTGTCTCATGCGCAAGCGCAGCGCATAAACAAAATGGCGACTGTACTTACGGAGTGTACACGTACAACCAAAGAGCAACGTGCTGTTGTGCGTTTTTTGTTGGCAAACAGACTGCCTGCAAAGTACATTCATTAGGAAATGCTTCCTATTTATGCTGACAATAAAGCGGTGCATAGCTGGGTAGAACAATTTTATCAAGGACGCGAATGACGCTGAAGTTGAATGTGAAGTGAAAATGTGGTTTAGAAAACAGAGCACGCAGTTCTATGCAGCTGGTGTGAGAGGACTGATAAAACGATGGGATAAGTACATCAATGTTGGTGGAAATTATGTTGAGAAATAAAGGGACAATGTATGTATAAAAATTAACTTGTTTCGAGTTATTATCGTATCTAGTTATTTTTCTACAGCAATGTGTGAATTACTTATTGACATACTTTCGGTTTGAGTTTGTGATTCAGCCAAGCTGGCCCAGTAATTGAGACGTGCCTATATTATCTCTGTCTGTCGTGCTAGGCTAATATGGGACCTTATAAGATACAATTCTTCCTCTTCTTCTTTCGTTCGCTTGAAATGTGTCGATGTCTGTGATGTTGTCGTTTGTATGAACGTCACTGTTTTTTTGTGTGGTTCAGTTCACTCAGTGGTCCACATAGTTGATATTCCACCGTTGTTTCTCTATGCTAGAAGATTTACATGCGAACATATACCAAATAAAACTTAGAGTACAATAAAATATAGCTTGCTTGAAAACTATAATAATAATAATAATAATTAATAATAAAACCCTAGTATAACAGCCAGTCCCCTTTTGGTAGGCCAGTATATTCCACATAGCTAATAACAAGTGCCACACCAGTCATTACTATTAATGAGTCGTGTAGTATTGATTTTTCATTTTTCTCATGCCTTTATAATGCATATCTTTTATATTGTTGCCGTTTTCAGTTAGCCTTGAATGATGTGTGAATGATACAATGTATGAAAGAGAGTGATTGAAGGGCAGAAGGTAAGGCGGGCCTGCGTGCCCAATTCTTAACCCGTTGAAAATAAAGTTTTGTTGTTGTTATAGCAGCAGCAATGTGTGTGCTTGTCCGGACTGGTAGAAACTTGGTCTATCATTAGTTGAAACACAATCTATCGAGGACACTCAGGTATTATAGTAGGTACACCAACGACCACATTGTAACACAAAGGGTCAAAGCTCTTGGAATTATCGTCCAAGCTTATAAAATTAAAAAAAAAAAACAACTATGCGTCAGCCGGGAATCGAACCCGGATCGACTGCTTGGAAGGCAACCATGCTAACCTTTACACCACCGACGCTACATTTATTTTGGGAAAAATTTAATTA
>JACEFZ010019279.1:0-23513 GCA_014155875.1 Cepaea nemoralis
TTTTAAATAATTTTTTTTAAAAAGTTTTTTTTCTATAATTTCTTTTTATATTTTTGTTGATTTTTTCGGGTTTTTTGGATAATTTTCACTGTGGTTCACCTGTATGGAGTCCATTGAAAGGGTATGTAATTGTGTCTGTTTTTTAGAATGTCTCATTTTCGCAGGAGCTAAATACCTAATTGTTTGAAATCACATAAATGTGGCATACAGGGTACATACAGAACACATCAATATCACATACTTTATACTATGCACCACTATCAAATATCATGTGTCGCATAGATATCACATACATATCACATACACGTCAAATACTTCATATAATTCACCGCATATCAACTATCATGTTTCACAAACAAATCACATATATTTTACATAATATCACATAAATATCTCATACTTCATATACTGTTTTAAAAAGAAGGTAGTTACATATCCTTTACAGGATGTCGCAGTCAACCCCAGCATGTTTTGACTATTTGTGATTTCTGGGCAAGTTTACGTTCAGTAGTTTGCCATTGCTTTCTGTATGAACGGCACTCATACCATTGTATGAAAACCAATGCAAGGCCGTCTGCTTCCAAATCGCATGCAGCTGTGTTTCGAACACGGTATGCGAGATTACGAATTGTGTCCGCAGGTCCATCATCACAGAACCGGCTTCAAATAATGTAACATTGGTACCTTGACGGCCTGACAGACGATAGTTTGTGCTTCAAAAAGGCTTAATAACTACTACCTATGGCGGTAGCGAATGTGACTGATAAGGCCAATTTGCGCTGTAAATGTTCGTCCACTGTGATGCATGTGAACACGTGGTCATTTTCATCATCATGCACCATCTTACGTCTCGCACGCTCGGTGTGTGCTTAATCTGCAATCATTATCTCCTTTGTCTTTATTCCATTTCTGATAGTTGTCCTCCGTGCAACACGTTCAGCGGCGACGTGCTCCCACTGTGCATTATCAATGCCTGTATCAAACATGTCCCCTTACACACATCTTTGTATCGTAGTAGAGGCCGACCCAATCTCCCACCCCTTGTAATTCACCAAAAAGATGTCCTTTGGTATTCTACCACATCCATCCCCCTAACGTGTCCTATCATCTAAGTCTACGAAGACTGAGCATGGAATAAACTGTCACACAACTGATCTTTTCCAATACTTCAGTATTTGTGATTTTGTCTTGCCACTTAATACAAGTATTCTTCGCAAACACCGCGTATGAAAGCTGTTTAAACGTTTCTCTTGGCTGTGAGTACAGTTGTCCAGGTTTCACTGCCATAAAAGAAGAGTACTAAGGACACTAGGCCTGGTAGACAAGGACCTTTTGTTTTGGCAGTAAGCTCGTGTTCTCCCAGATGAATACATATCAAATATCATGTTCACAAACATATGACATACATGTTACATAATATCACTACACACTACATAGTTCATATAATCTACCACATATCAACTATCATGTGTCCATTACATGTCACACACATTTTACATACATGTCACATAACTATCACATACATACCACATACATGCCACCTACATATCACATAACATAACATACATATTACATACATGTCACATACGTCATACCATGCATCACATATCAACCATCATGTGTCCATTACATATAACATACATATCACACACGTGTCACATAATATCACATGCATGTTACATAATGTGACATACTTCAAACCAAGCACCACATATCAACTATCACATGTCACAAACATATGACAAGCAACAGCCCATGTTGCAGGTCTCCGACAGAACGTCGCCCTCACCAGGCCCTAGACTCTAGTTCTGTCAGCAGTTCCCCTGCCCCAGGCAGGTTGCTCGACCACTGCCTCTTCTCTCAGGAACCACACCCTCCGCCTCTGTTCTCTGCCAGCCACTGTGTATGGCCAAATTTACTCTGGCAACATTTACAACGACGTTTATCGGTACATGGTCGACGTGGCCGCGAGTTTGAAGCTGTGCTAAACCTGTGCGATGATAGCAGATTAGTGGGTCCATCCCTACACTGAGAACCCTTCACACTAAGATCCGGAGTACGATAAGGTGTGTCTGTCCCCTCTCTTGTCCATAATCTATACAGACAACATAAGGTAAAGAAATGAGCCAATAGACTTCGAGAACATCGCTTGACAACCAGAACACGGAAGAGAACCAAAGGCAAAATTACACCATTAAAGAACTCTTATTTACGGCGATGCAAACGCTAATAGCAAAATCAGAAGCAGAATTACAAGACCACACTGAATAATATAAAACAAATGTGTAAGGAACATAACATGAAAATTAGAACAAGTAAAACAGAGGTAATGACTAAAAACAGAAGGAAAAAAAAAAAAGCAGCAACGATTCACTTAACGCAGACTTCCTGAAACAAGTGTAAAGAGCTTCAAGTACTTAGAAAATATAATATCATCAAATGGGAAATCAGAAGACGAGATCGAAAACAGATGCAATAAGCAAACTAAACTCATTGGACAAATGGAACATCAATTCTAAAGAACAAACATGTATCAATAGTTACCAAGAAATCACTCTTACAACACAATACTTCCTATCAACTCTATGCTACCAATGCCAAACCTGGACAATGACAGGAAAAAGAGAAAATAACAATCACAACAATAGAAATGAGATTCCTGAGAAGAATACCAATGTATCATGACGAGAGAAGATCATAAATGAAGAAATCAGGACTAAAGTGTGGTTATAGCAGCGCTCAGATTTTATAGAATGGCAGCAAGTCAAATGGATTTGACCATGCAAGAAGTGTTACCAACTAAACGTATACCACAACAAGCCAATGATGTACCGACCAGAATGGAAGCTGAGGAAGAGGCCGACCACGTAAACGACTGACAGAGGGAATAACAGAGTCCTTGGGAATATCGATATCATGAAGCCCATAAGCGGGCAATTCTCCCGCTGTTTATACTTCACCTCGATACCGCTAGGTACAAGAGGAACATGATGAGATGAGATGAGATGAGATGAGATGAGCTTCCCTACACCGGTCAGTTAGACCTACGCTCTGACTTCTAGCTGAAACAGCAGTGGCAAGCTACTGAACGTAACATTGTCTAGAAAACAACTAGGGGTTGATTATGACGTCCTACAACAGCCATGCAACATCACATCATCATCATGTGCCATGCAAGTGAGCGTGGGCGGTCATGTCTCGCCATCTCACTAGATCACCAGAGTCGTGGATCAGCACATTATTCCTATCTCACCATGCCACATGGCCAAGCCATCCAGGTATTTACTTCGCTGCCTTCCCTTGATCTCTTCCCCTAGATCTTGCCTATTGTCACCATGTTCTCCAATTTATTTCTTCTCATAACAAGATTAAAAACATAACATAAATCTATATTTATAAAACAAAGTGTATGTATGTAAATATGTGTGTATGTATATATGTATGTATGTAAATATGTATGTCCTTTATTTGTTCGCGAACGGCCCATCCGATTGAGATGAAATTTTCTACACGCCTTCCTTTCATTCCAGAGCTGTCAACTGTCATAGTTTTTTTTTCTTCTTCCTCCTCCTCCCTCCTCCCCCTCCCAAAATACGTACGTAAATATATGATGATGATGATGAAAGAATCCCCGAACCAAAACGCTAGGGAAAGGGAAGAAAATGACGTGACTACACAGAATCGTCACACGGCAATCATCATCATCAAGTGCCGTGCCGGCTGGCGTAGGCGTTCATGGCTCTCCGTAGATCTCAGTCTTTGGTTTTTTGGATCAACTCTGCTGCTGATATTCCTCCATGCCACGGCAATATCAATAACAATTCATCTTTTTATGTGTAAGGAAGTTATCTACAGTCGTGTAGAAGGGAAGAACTAGACGAGTATGAATTCGGAATGGCGAACTCTCTCCCCCTCTCTTCTCCTCCCTCTACCTCCTCCCTCCACCCTTCTCCTCTTCTCCTCCCTCTCATCCCGCTCCCTCCTCCTTCTCCCTCTTCCTTCTCCCTCTTCCTCTCCCCTCCTCCTCCATCCTCCTCCCTCCTACTACTCCTCCGCCTCCTCCCCCTCCTCCTCTTCTTCCCTCCTCCTCCCTCTCCCTCCTCATCCCTCCTCCTCCTGCCTCCCTCCTCCTCCTCCTGCCTCCTTCTCCCTCATCATCCTCCCTCCTCCTTCTCCCTTCTTCTCCCTCTTCCCTCTTCCTCCTCCTACCATCCTCCTCCTCCTCCCTCCACCCTCCTCCTCCCTTCTCCTCCTCTTCCTCCTCCTTTCCTTCCTCTCCTCCTCTACCTCCTCCTCCCCCTACCTCTTTCCTCCTCCTCCTCCTCCCCTTCCACCTCTCTTTCCTTCCTCCCCTCCTCATTTTCCCTCCTTCCTCCTCCTCCTTCCTTCTTCTCCCTCCTCCTCCTCCTCCTCCCTCTACCCCTCATCCTTCCTCCTCCTCCTCTCCTCCTCCTCCTCCTCCTCCACTCTACCTCCTCCCTCCTCCTCCTTCACATTCCTCCTTCTCCCTCTTCTCCTCCTCCCTCCTCCTCATCCCTCCTCATCCCTCCTCTCCCTTCTCCTCCTCCCTCCTCCTCCTCCCTCTACCGTCCTCCTCCCTCTACCTCCTCCTCCTTCACATTCCTCCTCCTCCCTCATTCCTCCTCCTCCCTCCTCGCTCCTCATCCCTCCTTCTCCCTCCTCCTCCTTCTTCCTCCCTCCTCCTCCTCCTCCTCCCCCTCCTCTCTTCCTCCTCCTCCTTCTCCTCCTCCTCACTCCTCCTCCTCCCTCTACCTCCTCCCTCCTCCTCCCTTCACATTCCTCCTCCTCCCTCTTCCTCCTCATCCCTCCTCCTCCCTCCTCCTCCTCCCTCCTCCTCCTTCTTCCGCCCTCCTCCTCCCTCCTCCCCCTCCTCCTTCCTCCTCCTCCCTCTCCGCCTCCTCCCTCTCCTCCTCCCTCCCTCCTCCTCCCTCCTCCTCCTCCTCCTCTAAATCCTCCTCCTCCCTCTACCTCCTCCCCCCTCCTCCCTTCACATTCCTCCTCCTCCCTCTTCCTCCTCCTCCTCTCTCCGCGCTCCCTCCCCTCTTCCTCCCTCTACCTCCTCCCTCCTCCTCCCTTCCATTCCTCCTCCTCCCTCCTCCTCCTCCCCTCCTCCTCTTACCTCCTCCTCCTCCCCCTTCTTCTCCTCCTCCTTCTCCCTCCTCCTTCTCCCTCTTCCTTCTCCTCCTTCTCCCTCTTCCTCCTCCCTCTTTCTTCTCCCTCCGCCTCCTCCCTCCTCTTACTCTCTCCTCCTCCTCCCTCTCCCTCTCCTCCTCCCTATCCTCCTCCTGCTCCCTTCTCCCTCCTGCGTTCTCCTCCTCCCTCCTCCTCCCTCCTCCTCCCTCTTCCTCCTCCCTCCTCCTCGCCTCCTCCTCCACCCTACTCCTCCCTCCTCCTCCCTTCACATTCCTCCTCCTCCCTCTTCCTCCTCCTCCCTCCTCCTCTCTCCGCCTCCTTTCCTCTCCTCCCTCTACCTCCTCCCTCCTCCTCCCTTCACATTCCTCCTCCTCCCTCCTCCTCCTCCCCCTTCTCCTCTTTCCTCCTCCTCCTCCCCCTCCTTCTCCCTCCTCCTTCTCCCTCTTCCTCCTCCCTCTTCCTTCTCCATCCGCCTCCTCCCTCCTCATACTCTCTCCTCCTCCTCCCTCCTCCTCCCTCTCCTCCTCCTGCATGGGCGAAATAGAGAACACACTGAACCGTTCAACAGGGATTCATTGTCAAAGAAATGTGGTTATTAAGACAAACGAAAGTGAGGGAAATGAAATACTTTGGGCGTGTAGAGTCTGGAAAAGATGTATATGGAGGGAGGCCTAACGAGTAAGCGGACAAGAGGAAAACCCAACATGGATGGGTATATCTTATATATAAAAGGCGATCTCCGTCTGTCTGTCTGTCTGTCTATATGTCCCTAATGCGCTCGCGAACGGCCCATCCCATTGAGATGAAATTTTTTACACGTCTTCCTTTCATTCCAGCGCAGCCCACTGTCATATTTTTTTAGTATGAAATCGGCTGCTTACCCAAAATTATTTCATTTTTCATTATAATTTCATATATCTCAGGGGACTTAACTCTGTAAAAGTTATTTCAAGGGGCATAACTTTTCTGTATAACTTATAGTCATATTGTGGCATCGTTTTCAAAGATTTATAAACTCTTTGTCCATAGTTATGTACCGGCATATGAGTTATAATAAATAATGATACAATCTGTAAGGCATTTTCAAAGTTTTCATAAAAATAATGCATAATGCATAACATTGTAACTCATCTTTTTTTGCTTAAAGAATGAATAAATAATAGTTACCTTATCTCTATCAAGTTTGAAGATTTTATATTTCTTTACACTGTCGCCAACTCTAAGAAGACATGGAACAACCTCAGCCATTATTAAATCTACAGGCATATGCGTTATATTCCTCCTCCTCCTCCTCTCCCCTCCTCCACCTCCTACCCTCTTCCTCTTCTCCTCCCCCTCCTCCCTCTCCCTCCTCCATCCTCCTCTTCTCTCTTTCTCCTCCTCCTCCCTCCTCCTCCCTCTTCCTCCTCCCAGCTCCTACTCCTCCTTTTTCTTCTTCTTCTGCTGCTGCTGCCGCTGCTCCATTTACCCAAGTTAATATATTACCAAGTTGGTCTTCGTTTATCTAAGGTTGTTCTAACTGCAACCAATAAATGATTAGACAGACAGACAGACAGACAGACAGACAGACAGACAGACAGACAGACAGACAGATAGACAGACAGACAGACAGACAGACAGTCAGTCGGGAACGGGAACTTATATGACTACTCATATGAATTAAATGAGATGCTCCCCACCAGGGACTGGGCGAAACCGGGCAGGGTCAGGCAGACAGGTAGACAAAAAGATAGACAGACAGATAGACAGTCGGGAACGGGAACTTATATGACTACTTATATGAATTAAATGAGATGCTCCACACCAGAAGCTGGGCAATGCCGGGCCGGGTCAGACAGACAGACAGACAGACAGACAGACAGACAGACAGACAGACAGACAGACAGACAGTCGGTAACGGGAACGGGAACTTATATGACTACTTATATGAATTAAATGAGATGCTCCCCACCAAGGACTGGGCGAAGCCGGGCCGGGTCAGCTAGTATACTATAATCACAGCGCTTATTATATTGTAAAACAGCACAAACATATACTATAATCACACCACTCATACTGTCAAACATCAGAAACGTATGCTATAATAACACCACTCATACTGTCAAACTAACTACGTGCTGTACCGACAAGCAAGGGAAGCCCTGTCAAACGGTGGTTACCGAAGTCATCGTGTATTTTGTACTCTGTAACGCACTTTTCTGTCCGTACCTGTGACACGTCAACGCACTCAAGCATGCACAGCCCATCTCGGACAGAGTGGTGCGGAACTGGGTACTCATCGCAATATACGTCACGAAGTTTAAAGCAGTGTTCACTAGCGCTAGCAGATCAATGAAGTCGCCCAACAGGGCATACACGTCCGTGAAAAAGTCTTTCACAAATATACACAGCAGTACGAGAATAGACTGCGGCAGCTCAGAAATTATGTACAGTGCTATAATTGTTAGAAGCATGATGGTCGTGCGCCGGGTTTGGCTGTTTCCGTTTCCGGATGCGTTTTCGCCCTTGAGTCTTCTGGATCTCTTGTCGGTTTCTCGAAGAGTGTGAAGAAGGAGGCCTCCAAAAATGGATATTAGCGTGCATGGAATGATCTTTCCTGCTACGGGATAAATGAAGAAGGTGATGGTGTGGAGGGCGTTGCTGTCTTTCTGTCCGAAGATGGGCATGGTCAGGTGCCAGTGGACCAGCCCGGTGGTGTTGTTAAAGCATGGTACAAGCCCAGTGGCCAGGCAGTTGGGGATGATCACCATTGTGGCTCCGAGAAACGTCACGAGAATGACCCCGAGAGTGGACCGGCAGTCCAGGGTGTTGGGCCCGCGGGACGTTGACCGGATGAAGAAGTAGCGCATGGCGGCCATGATGACCCCGAGCCAGATGGAGGAGGTGTAGGAGATCAAGGTCATGTTGACGTGAATGGCCATGAACCGGTTCCAGTGCAGGCTGGTCTGGCTGTGGGAAAGGAAACAATATTTAGAGGTTAGAGTGTGGCCAGCTTGTTGGTGTGTTAAACATGTCTGGCTGTGGGAAAGGAAACAATATTTAGAGGTTAGAGTGTGGCCAGCTTGTTGGTGTGTTAAACATGTCTGGCTGTGGGAAAGGAAACAACATTTAGAGGTTAGAGTGTGGCCAGCTTGTTGGTGTGTTAAATATGTCTGGCTGTGGGAAAGGAAACAACATTTAGAGATTAGAGTGTTGGCAACACGAGCTGTTGTTGGTGTGTTAAATATGTCTGGCTGTGGGAAAGGAAACAATATGTAGAGATTAGAGTGTTGGCAACACGAGCTGTTGTTGGTGTGTTAAATATGTCTGGCTGTGGGAAAGGAAACAATATGTAGAGGTTAGAGTGTTGGCAACACGAGCTGATATGTTGGCGTGTTAAACATGTCATGGGGAGACTCTGGGAGTGAACGTTGCAAGGAGAAATATAGACAAACAATACGAGACGGGGAGATGTGGACAAACGACATGACATAAGGACATTCAGAGAAACAACATGACACATATGGACAAACAACATGACACAGGGAGTTGCAGATAAACAATATGACACAAGGAGATATGAACAAACATGACATAAGGAGATTCAGAGAAACAACATGACACAGGGAGATATGGACAAACAACATGACATAAGGAGATTCAGAGAAACAACATGACACATATGAACAAATAACATGACATAAGGAGATTCAGAGAAACCACATGACACAGGGAGGTATGGACAAACAGCATGACACAGGGAGATATGAAAAAACAAAACGACATAAGGTGATTCAGAGAATCAACACGACACATGGAGATATGGACAAACAACATGACACAGGGAGATATGGACAAACAACATGACACAGGGAGATATGGACAAACAAAATGACACAGGGAGATATGGACAAACAACATGGCACAGGGAGATAGGACAAACAACATGACACATGGAGATGTAGAGAAACAATATGAGACGGGGAGATATGGACAAACAACATGACATAGGGAGATTAAGAGAAATAACATGGCAAGGAAAATATAGAGAAAGAAATGGCAAGGAAGATATAAAGAAACAACATGAGAAAGAGACATTTAGAGAAACAACATTGCAAGGAAATTTCGGACTCGACGCTCTATCGAGAACAGATCGCAATCGGATAATGCAGAGGATGCCTCGCGTTAAAAGTGATGCGCAGAGACATGCGCTATATGCAGCCGGGAAGAAGACGGCAGAGGCGAAGAAGGCCAGGCGACTGCTGAGCCCATATCTATATACAGCAGTCCTTCTACACCAGCTGAAACCGCTCCCGTCGCTGAAGAAACCACAACTGAAGCCAGCAGCAGCCGGGGAGTTCTCAACAGCAACAAGATGATGCAGCCCAATTTAACAGAGACCTCCACATCAGAAGAAACAACAACGGAGGACTTCACGGGAAATTGCTGCTAAAACAGACAAGCGTGGAAGAAGCCAAACTGTCGGCGCTAGCAACAGACAAGATAATCAGTCTGTTGGAAAACGAGCTGGGAAGAAACAGCATCTACCAGCTGCGCAAGACACCTGAGGGAGTAGTGGTCTCCATCAACAAAAACCCAAAGACTACAGCACTTATGCAGAAAATCGCACAAGAACAAAAGGCTGATATCAAGCTTCACCACGGCATCTTATTGGAAGCCAGCCGACACAGCATGATGAAACGATGGGTCATTAAACGAGTCAAGACCCATCTCACCAACGACCAGATCAGGGAGATGCTGACAAGGGAGAACAAGAAACTCAAGATCACCAGTGCTGAGAGGATCATCGGAAAGAACAACATCCCCTCCACAGTCGTCATAGTAACATCGGAGGACCGAGTGATCCCTCAATTCATCAGATGGGACAAGAGAGACCAAGTTCCAGAGCACTACATACCGAGAGTGCTGCAGTGCTCTAAGTGCCAGAAGTTTTGGCACACCCGTGCCACCTGCAAGAGTGAGGTGGAGGTATGAAGATATTGCTCTTGACCTCATCCATACAGTCAGTGCCAGCATGCAAAGATTGACAAGGACTTCAGGAGGCCTAACACTAACAGAAAGTGCGCCAACTGCCTCGGCAACCACGGCGCCAGGTACCTCGGCTGCCCCTGCCACCAAGACAGCAAGGAAGCTATGAAGATCGCCATCAAACTAACCTGCCCTATAAAGAGGCTAGGAGGCAGTACGAGGCCACCAATCAACTCACAAAAAGCGACAAAACGCAACTGGAAGGCCAACTGAAGGACCTGCGATCAAAGTTCAACAGCATGGAGGAAGAAAAAGACAAGACACAAGAAACACAGACAACAACCGTTCATCACATCCTGGACGAATTGAAGCAAGTCCAGCAGAAGATTGAGCAGGATGTCGCTCGAATGGTTGCTATAAAGGCTGAAACTGACGAAACTCAATCAAAAATTCAAGAAGAAAGAGAAAAGACAGAAGAAGCTCTCAAACAGATACAAGAAGAAAGAGCACAGATAGAATCACTCAAATCCAAGACCGAAACACTAGAAGCAGAAGATGCAAAGTCACAGACAGAAGAAGAAGAAAGAGACGAGGAGAGAGAATTCCACAGCGACAGCGGAGAAGAAATGTGGCCGGGAATGAGGGAATATATCCGCAATGGACAATCTGTCCTCGTAGCAGACCATCTGAGAAGCCACGTACGACGCAAAGATAGACCAAGAACAACCGAACCAGAAAATGCAAAGACCCAGATAAAAGATGAAGCAACAGATGAAGAAAGAGAACTGGATGACAACGGCAGCTTAAACCAAGAACAATGTTCCGAGAACCGGTATCACTCCACACCATGCTCGAACTGGCGAACACCGTGAAGATTCGAAGGCAAGCCAAGAAGGGGAAACAGGAGGAACACCAGAAGAGACGACAACTGGTAAAGCTCACTGAAGGAAACAGCACCATGTGACGGGGTGGGACCACAATTACTCCTGGCCCCAACAAGTGCGCGACTCTGTCCAGACATGAAATACCTCATCAAGAAAATAGCGAAGGCAATCAACCCATCAGATGCCGGGAAGCTGACAACTAAGTAATAAAGACAAACTACAAGCTACACCATAAATACCCCAATTACAGCCAAGTCGAAAACTCGAAGGCTGAAAGGGGGATTCGTGCCAAAGGGGGATTCGTGCCAAAGATTGGATTGGATTGGAAAGAGAGATATAGAGAAAGAACACGGGATAGAGAGATATAGAGAAAGAACATGAGATAGATATATATAGAGAAAGAACACTGGATAGAGAGATATAGAGAAAAAACATGAGATAGAGAGATATAGAAAAAGAACGTGAGATAGAGAGATGTAGAGAAAGAACACGGGATAGAGATATATAGAAAAAGAACATGAGATAGAGAGATATAGAAAAAGAACATGGGATAAAGAGATATAGAGAAAGAACATGAGATAGAGAGATATAGAGAAAGAACATAGGATAGAGAGATATAGAGAAAGAACAAGAGATAAAGAGATATAGAGAAAGAACATGAGACAGAGAGATAGAGAGAATGAACATAGGATAGAGAGATATAGAGAAAGAACATGAGATAGAGAGATATAGAGAAAGAACATAGGATAGAGATATATAAAGAAACAACATGAGATAGAGAGATAGAGAGAAACAGTATGGCAAGGAGGTATGCAGACAAACACAACCGTGGCAAAACAGGAACATGGAGGAATAAGACGATGGGGTACATTTATAGAAACGACAAAAAGGACGACATAGAGAGAAAACAAAACTTGACAAGGAGAGGAAAGAGAAGAGATTAATCAACAAGGCATGTCTGACTAGTGAAAGCCGCTTGAGGCAATTTAATTAACAAGAAACCACAGCGTGAGTCGTGCTTGGCCTGGTAATGAGGGACGCAGAATGCAGTTGGGGTGTCTCCGTGATATTGTTCTGTGTGAACTGTTCTGTTCCATGTTTTGTTCTGTTAGAAGCTTTCATACTTGTAGAGTTGGGCTGGGGAACTGCATAGGAGGGAAAAGAGAGAAAGAGAGATCGAGAGAGAGAAAGAGAGATCGAGAGAGAGACAGAGGGACAGAGAGAAAGAAAGAGGCAGGAATCGATATAATAGGGAAAGGAATGATATGTCGGAATGAAGAGACAGAAAATGAGATAGGAGAGAGAGAGAGAGAGAGAGAGAGAGAGAGAGAGAGAGAGAGAGAGAGAGAGAGAGAAAGAGAGAGAGAGAGGATTTGCAGGAGCAGTGGGAAGAGAAGGCAAGATAGGACAGGAAGAATTGACACAAAGAATTACAAAGAAGAGAGAGAGAGAGAGAGAGAGAGAGAAAGAGAGAGAGAGAAAGAGAGAGAGAGAGAGAAAGAGAGAGAGAGGATTTGCAGGATCACTGGGAAGAGAAGGCAAGATAGGACAGGAAGAAATGACACAACGAATTACAAAGAAGAGAGAGAGAGAGAGAGAGAGAGAGAGAGAGAGAGAGAGAGAAAGAGAGAGAGAAAGAGAGAGAGAAAGAGAGAGAGAGAGAGAGAGAGAGAGAGAGAGAGAGAGAGAACGAAAGATTGAACGAACGAACTTCTTTATTTTCAAAGGGTGGCAAATTGGGCACAAATTGGTCTTACATTCGGCCATTCCAACCACTCATCTTTTGTACATCAATTATCTATTGGGCATGGCACATTTACATAGGAAAACAGAAGTACTTACAGTTATACACCCACTCAGTAACACACAGACACTCACAGTTATATATCCACCCAGCAACATACAACCACTCAGTAACACACAGACACTCACAGTTATACACACACTCAGTAGCATACAAACACTCAGTAACACACAAACACTCACATTCATACACCCACTCAGTAACACACAAACACTCACAGTTATACACCCACCCAGTAACACACAAACACTCAGTAACACACACACACTCACATTCACACACCCACTCAGTAACACACAAACACTCACAGTTATACACCCACTCAGTAACACACAAACAATCCACTCAGTAACACACAAACACTAAGTAACACACAAACACTCCACTCAGTAATACACAAACACTCAGTAACACACAAACACTCAGTAACGCACAAACAATCCACTCAGTAAAACACAAACACTCAGTAAAACACAAACACTCACAGTTATACACCCATCCAGTAACACACAAACACTCAGTAACACACAGACATGCAGTAACACACAAACACTCAGTAACACACAAAAACTCAGTAACACACAAACGCTCACAGTTATACACCCACTCAGTAACACACAAACACTCAGTATCACACAAACACTCCACTCTGTAACACACAAACACACACAGTTATACACCCACTCAGTAACACAAAACCACTAACAGTTATACACCCACTCAGTAACACACAAACACTCAGTAACACATAAACACTAACATTTATACACCCACTCCGTAACACACAAACACTTACAGTTATACACCCACTCAGTAACACACAAACACTCACAGTTATACAACCACTCAGTAACACACAAACACTGAGTAACAAACAAACACTCCACTCAGTAAAATACAAACACTCACAATTATACATCGACCCAGTAACACACAAACACTCACAGTTATACACCAACTCCGTAACACACACACACACACTCACAGTTATACACACACTCGGTAACACACAAACACTCAGTAACACACAAACACTCACAGTTATACACCCACTCCGTAACACACAAACACCCAGTAACACATAAACACTTACATTTATACACCCACTCAATAACACACAAACACTCACAGTTATACACCCACCTAGTAACACACAAACACCCAGTAACACACACACACACTCACAGTTATACAGCCACTCAGTAACACACAAACAATCACAGTTATACACCAACTCCGTAACACACAAACACTGAGTAACACACAACCACTCCACTCAGTAAAATACAAATACTCACACTTATACATCGACCCAGTAACACACAAACACTGAGTAACACACAAACACTACACTCAGTAAAATACAAACACTCAAAATTATACATCGACCCAGTAACACAAAAACACTCACAGTTATACACCAACTCCGTAACACACAAACGCTCACAGTTATACACCCACACGGTAACACACAAACACTCAGTAACACACAAACACTCACAGTTATACACCCACTCCGTAAAACAAAAAACACCCAGTAACACATAAACACTCACATTTATACACCCCCTCAATAACACACAAACACTCACAGTTATAAACCCACCTAGTAACACACAAACACCCAGTAACACACAAACACTCATAGTTATACACACACTCAGTAACACACAAACACTCACATTTATACACCCCCTCAATAACACACAAACACTCACAGTTATACACCCACTCAGTAACACACAAACACTTACAGTTATACACCCGCTCAGTAACACACAAACACTTACAGTTATACACCCACTCAGAAACACACAAACACTTACAGTTATACACCCACTCAGTAACACACAAACACTTACAGTTATACACCCACTCAGAAACACACAAACACTTACAGTTATACACCCACTCCGTAACACACAAACACTTACAGTTATACACCCACTTCGTAACACACAAACACTCAGTAACACACAAACACTCACAGTTATACACCCCCTCAATAACACACAAACACTCACAGTTATACACCCACTCAGTAACACACAAACACTTACAGTTATACATCCACTTCGTAAAACACAAACACCCAGTAACACACAAACACTCACATTTATACACCCCCTCAATAACACACAAACACTCACAGTTATACACCCACTCAGTAACACACAAACACTTACAGTTATACACCCACTCAGTAACACACAAACACTTACAGTAATACACCCGCTCAGTAACACACAAACACTTACAGTTATACACCCACTCAGAAACACACAAACACTTACAGTTATACACCCACTCAGTAACACACAAACACTTACAGTTATACACCCACTCAGAAACACACAAACACTTACAGTTATACACCCACTCCGTAACACACAAACACTTACAGTTATACACCCACTTCGTAACACACAAACACTCAGTAACACACAAACACTCACAGTTATACACCCACTACGTAAAACACACCCACCCAGTAACACACAAACACTCATAGTTATACACCCACTCCGTAACACACAAACACTTACAGTTATACACCCACTTCGTAACACACAAACACTCAGTAACACACAAACACTCACAGTTATACACCCACTACGTAAAACACACCCACCCAGTAACACACAAACACTCATAGTTATACACCCACGCAGTAACACACAAACACTCACAGTTATACACCCACCCAGTAACACACAAACACTCAGTTATACACCCATTCAGTAGCACACAAACACACACAGTTATACATCCACTCAGTAACACACAAACACTCACAGTTATACACAAACTCAGTAACACACAAACACTCACAGTTATACACCCACTCAGTAACACACAAGCACTCACAGTTATACACCCACTCAGTAACACATAAACACTCACAGTTATACATCCACTCAGTAACACACAAACACTCACAGTTATACATCCACTCAGTAACACACAAACACTCAGTAACACACACACACTCACAGTTATACATCCACTCAGTAACACACAAACACACACAGTTATACATCCACTCAGTAATACACAAACACTCTGTAACACACAAACACCCACAGTTATACATCCACTCAGTAATACACAAACACTCAGTAACACACAAACACTCACAGTTATACATCCACTCAGTAACACACAAACACTCACAGATATACATCCACTCCTTAATACACAAACACTCAGTAACACACAAACACTCACAGTTATACATCCACTCAGTAACACACAAAAACTCACAGTTATACATCCACTCAGTAATACACAAACACTCAGTAACACACAAACACTGACAGTTATACATCCACTCAGTAACACACAAACACTCACAGTTAAACATCCACTCAGTAACACACAAACACTCACAGTTATACATCCTCTCAGTAACACACAAACACTAACAGTTATACATCCACTCAGTAACACACAAACTCTCAGTAACACACAAACACTCACAGTTATACACCCACTCAGTAATACACAAACACTCACAGTTATACAGCCACTCAGAAATACACAAACACTCAGTAACACACAAACACTCACAGCTATACATCCACTCAGTAACACACAAACACTCAGTAACACACAAACACTCACAGTTATACATCCACTCAGTAACACACAAACACTCACAGTTACACACCCACTCAGTAACACATAAACACTCACAGTTATACATCCACTCAGTAACACACAAAAACTCACAGTTATACATCCACTCAGTAATACACAAACACTCAGTAACAAACAAACACTCACAGTTATACATCCACTCAGTAACACACAAACACTCAGTAACACACAAACACTCACAGTTATACATCCACTCAGTAACACACAAACACTCAGTAACACACAAACACTGTCAAAGAGCTATGTAAGAGCTCAGAGCTAAGAAGAGCTAAATAGAGCTAGAGAAAAGGGCAAGTAACATAACGATCTAGGAGACCAGACAGAAGAGACACAAACACTATAAATAGCTATAACGGGACACACCCGTGTCAACAAGGAGGGCAACGAGTGTACGTGAGCTGGGGTTACCCAAGAGACTGGGAAACCCGCATCACGAAAAGTGACCATGTAATTCTGGTTACTACAACCAAGTGACCAGCGTGCTGGAACTCCAAGCACGTAAACTAGCGGATGCACGGAGAGCTAATTGCTCGTGGCTGAACACGCCACAGAGAGCTGGTTCACACAGAGACTCGACGGCGTAGGGAACAGACTGTATATCCGCTGTGGATACTTTGTTATTAAGAAGGACAGTATCAATAGTTAGGACTTAAGCTTAGCTTCAGTAGTTATTATCATTAACATCATCTCCTCATTACATCTTCATAACATACTATGATGTTTAATACCGATGTGGTATTCCGCTCGTAGAGCTCATGTACGATCAGCTCCAAATAAAATGTATCCTTTTGCAAACAATACGAGTTGTCACATTCGTGTGGTGCAAAAGTAGGGAATCCTTGTATGCCTGTCGCAAGTGAGTTGCTGACAGGCAGGATACCATTTGGTGTCAGAAGTTCCTTGAACCACCGTCCATTACCATTTGGTGTCAGAATCGTGGGCCTTGAACCACAGCCGACTACCATTTGGTGTCAGAAGTGCTTGAACCTACCATTTGATAGACATGTTGGGATACCATTTGGTGTCAGAAGTACCTTGAACCACCGCCAATTACCAGTTTCAAAAGTACTTGAAATTACCATTTGATTACCATTTGTGGGGCTTGAACCACATTCAAGCACTTTAATCTACTATTTTCGGAAATTCTAAAAAATGTTATTTATGATATGTATGTAAATTCTTGTGATAGAAATGTATAAAATATAAACTGTGAATGTGTGCAAATTGCTAACATGTATCGAAATTACAAATTTAACCATCATTTGTGAAACATTTTGTGTGATACAGTTATAATGTCAACATTCATCACATTCACGTATGTACTTGTGCAAAAGCAAATTCTGTTTGCACAAGAGAAATAAATTAGAGGTTAGGCTAAAGTCATTTAGCGCAGCTCAGTCAGAGACGATAGAAAGTGAAGACAAGACGACATTGACATTCATTTGACGAATCATCTTACAAGTCATTGACGATCATTTATACTATCATACATTCATATCATTTACATCAATCATCATTAATTATATCACATTTGTAAGTTACCATCCGTATAAACTGTATTGTTTGAATTAATAACACCTATGTATGGTACATTACATGCATGTTGCTAAAGTGTTGATGCTCTATTAAACAGAGATATCAGTTGTAAAAGCAAGTCGATCAGTTGTGTGTACGAAAGACAACGGTGGAACATCCCGAGTGCCGTATTTTTCAGCAGATTAGATGAGTATAATTTCCACTAATTTTGATAACCATCATTAACAATGCATCTTCTTTTTCAGTGAAGATTGTAAATATTTAACACATAATAACTGTAAAATTATATTGTAAAATTATATTGATATCAGTTGTAGAATAACATAAAGCCATATAATGTCATCATTAAATGACTGCATCCAGGCTGGCAAAGAACTGGGCCATACTGGAGAGAAATTAGAGAAATGGGCAAACGAAAGATACAAAGAAGAAACAGACAAATTGAGAGATGAAAGAGCATTGGAAAGACAACATCAGAAAGAGATGAAGGAATTAGAAGAAGTCACAAAGCAAAAGCAAATAGAGGTAGAGTCACAAACAAAGTTAAAGATGAAAGAGATGGAAATTGACTCTAACATCCAGATAGCCTCTACTAAACAGAAGAGTCAGGAAGAGCAAAATAAATTTTCTAAGTATAAGGGGATCATCAAGCCCTTCAGTCAAGGCGATTCAATCTCAGCTTGGACTGAAAATATAGAATTCCAGCTTAAAAGTCAGAAAATACCATTAGAAGATTGGGCGATGATCTATATGAGAAATCTCAGTGGGGAGCCATTAAAGGTTATAGAGTCGATACCAACAGATCTAAGAAGTAACTATCAGTATATCCATGATAGGATTATGCAGCATTTTCTACTCGATGCTTCTGGATATCAGATCCAGTACTCACAGATAAAACCAAAGCCATCTGAAACGTTCTTAGACTATGGTTCAAATGTCCAGAGTTAGTTAGTTAGTCGACAGATCATCCTCGTTGCACATCGAACCATTCAGTCCATAAGTGCTCGGATCCCCTCCTCAGCAAATCCCGCAGCGTGTAGCGGCTAACGACGCCAGTTCTGTGTTGGTTTATCAATCTTCTTTGGCTTCCTGCGTAGTGTTCTTGTTTGGCCACCCCTCTTTTAATTTGCTGCTCCCGCAGTCTGGCCATTGTTGTAGATTCACAGTCATCACTTGGTTCTCGCAAAAGTCTCACTTCTCGTAGAGCATTCAGAATGTCAGCCTGGTCCATGGCGCGTCCGCCCTCCACAGTAGCCTCACCTGCGAGCTTGTCAGCCCGCTCATTTCCTTGTACTCCCGCATGACCTGGCACGAAGGTGAAACTAATCTTTGCCAGCCGAGACCGCTTCAGAGGCAGCAACCATTCTCTTCGGATCGACCCCTCCTCTATCCTCTTGATCATGTTCATTGAGTCGCTAAGGAAACAAGCCCTAGTGAATGTCTGTGTCTCGAGCCATGTTATTGCTTTACTTACTGCCATGACTTCCATGGTCAGGCTACTTGTGGTTTCAGTGAAAGCACCAGAGTCCTCCTTCACAATTCTCCCTCCGGCCCGAGCTGTAAAGGCCCATGAGCTTCTCACATGTCGGACGACCGACCCATCTGTGTAGATGACCGCGTCACCGTCTAGCGAATTCTCGAAAATCAACGCTTGTACTTCAGCCTCAACAGCAGCCGGATTTTCTTGTCTGCATTTTCTATCTAGTTGGATGCAAACTGAAAAGGATGTGCAGAAGTCTGTTGGCACTTGCACCCACTCCTCGCCAGGTTCTAAGTCCTCAAGTGAACACACCTGTTGAAGAATGTCTTCGGCTTGACCCATCCACGACCGTCCTCTTTTTAACCTGCTGCCCTTCACCTTCCTAATTTCACTATGCAGTGGATGTTGTGTGTTTGCGTTAATTCTGAGGTAGGCGCGTGCCCTGCAAACTTGTATTCTCTCTTCAATGGTTGGAAAATCAAGAAGGTAGCGCATCGCCCTGCATGCTGTATCTCTTGTACATCCAAGAATAATGCGCATAGCTTCATTCTGTATCCTTTCCATCCTTTCTATCTGCTTATGGCTGAGAGTCAGGATTGCCATTGCATACTCCAAAACAGACATGACCAGCCCCTCGTACAGAAGACATAGATGGCGCTGCTCACAGTTTGCTGCCGCCATCACCCGCATCGCTGCCAAACCCCGCTTGGCCTTTGTTATCACCTGGTCTATGTGCACATTATAAGCAAGGCTTCGATCAAACCGTATCCCCAGGTAATTCATTGCCTGCGTTCTTTCCACCGTCTCTGAACACAGCATTACAGTTGGTGTTGGATTGTTGACAATATGATTATTCAACGAGAACCAAGTCACTGTTGCCTTTGTTGGGTTGACCATTGCCCCAGCTTCATCACACCAAGTACTTATGCGATTGAGTTCGGTTTGTAGTTCCACAGCAACCTCCTCTCTATCCTTACCCTGACGATACACTAAAACATCATCGGCATACGACAATGTCCTGCCAGGTCCAGTGATCTGCTCACTGGTGATTCTCACTGTGTAGGCGTTGAACAGTACCGGAGATAATGGTGATCCCTGTGGTAGGCCAGGATATATTGTTGTTGGTTCCGAAGTCCAACTGCCACATCTAAAAACTACTTTCCGTTGGTAGAGGGCTGCAGCGATCCAACTAAGGAGGAATGGACTTATGTTTAGTTCAAGAAGCTGAAACATTAAAAAATCCAGTGGTACTCTGTTGTGTGCGTCCTCAAGATCAATCGCTGCAGCAACGGTTTCAGTGCCTGAGTGGAAACCTTCATAGACATCATGGGCAAAGACTGCTGCATTGGTCCAGGTTTCTCTTTTTGGACGGTACCCACCCAGGGTAGGTGGGAAAACACCTTGCCTCTCTAGTTGGCTTGATATTTTCCTGGCAATTACCTTCTCCAGCAGCTTGCCTATTGTATTCTGCATGGTTATAATTCGATATCCCTGAATTTTTTTGTGGTCTTTGTCAGGCTTCGGCAAGGGAATCAGATAGCTGTGTAACCATTCCTCCTTGATGCTAGCACTCCCTATACTGTTGTTGTACATGTCTGCTAGTTTCTCTAGCTCATTGTCGGTACACCTATTTATGTCGTCGTATCTTATGCCATCAGGACCTGGAGCACTGTTTTTTGATCGTCGAAGCACAGCCTTGATTTCTTTCACTGTCACTGTGTCTTCCTCCGAAGTGTTCTGGGCCTTGCATCTGTCTGAGGTGACCTCCTTGGCCAGATTTCGGCCTCCCATGTCTGTCTGGTTGCTCTGCTCAAGGTAGCGTTCAAAGAGGGCTTTGCCCTTGTCCTCGTCAGTCCTCTGCCAGGTGAGGTCAGCACCTTGGAAGTCTGAAATGCTCTTATTCTTGACTACACCACTCATGCTTTTATGTAGTCGCCAGAACAATTTCAGTGACTTGTCTGTGCTTACTCTTTGACACACCTCTGCCCATTTTTCGCTTTTAACCACCTTGACCAGTTTTTTGAAATAGCTTACTTTTGTGTGCATCTCTCTTTCTAAGTGCAAGCAGGGACTAGGATGACCAGCTCTGTTCTTCTTGGCATTTTGCCATCTCCTTACAGCACTACGCTTATCCACCCAAGCCTTCTCCACCTCGAAACTCCACCACGGTGGCTGCTCCCAGCTTTTTTTCCTGCCCTGAAACGTTCTGCGCTTGTCACGTCTTATTTTACTCACCACATCTTGCCCTGTACTGACATACTGGAACGTCTTTGCCTTTAGCTTGTGCTGCCTGGTTCTGCCTTTCTCCACCAATATGCTGCACGGGTGGTGGTCGCTGCCATGGTGTCCTAGGACACCCCATCTACACACTGTAGTGAGTGAAGGTGAAACTAGCGCCAGATCAATAGCACTGTCCTCATCGCCTGGACGGCTTGCTGTCCTGGTGACACAGCCACTGTTAATACAAACCAGGTCGATGGTTTCCAGTGCAGTCTCGAGCTCCTCCCCTTGTGTATTGGAGGAAGTGTTTCCCCATGCTCTGCCTTTAGCGTTGAAGTCACCACAGAAAATAACATTTCTCTCGTGGCCTAATATGCCACTTAAGCACTGCCACTTCTGGGCGTCCATACTCGCATTGCGGGCATAAACATTAACCAACACGAATGGTATACTGGAATGAACTCTCAACGCCTGTATTTGTATATCGTCACTGTCCCAACTGGACATGTCTAGCTCTGACGCCACCATGCTGTCGCGAACGAGAATCGCCGTTCCCAGATGTCGTCTGTTGTAGAAACATTTGAAGCCGGCAATTCGGAGTAGCTGATCGCCCAGTCTCGTCTCCTGGAGTGCTACAATGTCGTTCCTGTAAACTAGGGTTTCTAAAATAGAGCCCCGTTGTTTTACACTGGCACAGTTCCAATATAGAATACGGATATTCCTGAGTCCTAGACGGTGACACTTGAGTCTAAAACGCCTCAAACCACCGCGCTTACCTTGCTTCTTTGTCCCTGCGCGGCTACCACGCCGCTTCGTTATGTTGACTGCTGACCGCTCGGAAAAAACACGTTCTTCCGCCATGTTGAAAAAAACGTAAACACAGACTGCTAAGAACCACACACGCTGCTGAAAATTCACTCAAGGATGGCTTCGCTCGATGCACGAACTCCGTAGCACCCGCGCAGATCTTGAGTAGAAACTCCTGGTTTTACATCCTGGCACACCAATTACACGCAAGAGATGAATAAATCCATCCCCTACGCGAAAAATTTAACGAACACAAAACAACACGACCGTCCGTCCTTGTCCAGAGTATATTCAATAAATGGCTTAAGGCGACAAAAGTAGGGAAGAATTTTGATAAATTACAGGACTTAATGGTGATGGATAAAGTCATATCCACAGTTCCTACTCCCTTTGCTAAGTTCCTTCAACAAGCAGACATTAAATCTATTGAACAACTTGAAAAACGTGGTTCAGCGTATATTGAGCTTCAAACCGCGACATATTTAAAACATCAATACATGATACTGAGATTACTGCTTTTGCTAAGAACGTACCTAGCAGGTCTTACAACCAAAAAGAGTATCAGAAGAAAGATAAACCTTATCAAAAGCCACCACAGTGTGTATACTGCAAATTATTTCATCCGCAGTACTCGATGTGTGATAAAAGTCCATCATACCCTGCTCATCTAGAAATGATGATGAAAAAGCAGGAAAACAAACGAAACTCATACAAACGTGCGGTTAAATGCTTCTTCTGTTCAAGTTATGGCCACTATTCTTCTAAGTGTTTGGGCAGGCAAAGAATGAAGGCTAGCAATGCTTTGCTCATAGATCCATCATCTGACGATGATAGTGTAGTTGATTCTGAACTCGAAAATGTATTACCATTCAATGAGTGTGAGAATGTGGCTGTAGTTACTGATATGTTAGACTTTAATAAATGTGACACGTGTCACCAGTTTCATGCGGACGGAAAACTGAAATGTGGTCATGTTGTACCATGTTCCAACGAAAGATTG
>JACEFZ010019280.1:0-72375 GCA_014155875.1 Cepaea nemoralis
GGGGGTCCCCCTTTTTTGGAATTCCATCAAACAACTTGGGAAATACAACCTTTACACAAACATTACTGCATTATGGTAACAGATGTGATGCCAGACTTCACTTACTGCTGACCATCCAATTCCTGTACTATGTTGAATATTGTTGAAATGCCAAATTGTGTATAATTCTAACATTAAAGGGCACTGAAGTGATTCATTCCAGGCTATTCTAGTTAACTGTGTACCTACTAAAAGTACATAGCATCAATATATTCATTTCTCCCCAATTACTATTTATGTGGCCTAACTACATATATTAACCATTAACCCATCATTGCCACATATAACATGTAAGTACCCTTCCCTGCTTTACACATGTTATAAATATTACACATATATTATGGTTATTTTCCCCTACTCATGTTGCTTTGGAGTGTTCATACCCAACACTTGACCAAACATCCAATGTGATGCTCACCATTGTCACAGAATAATCCTGTAAACATATATTGCTGCTGTATACACATACACATATGATTCTCACCACTCTGTTGTTAAGTAACCTTCATTTCTAGCAACCTCACAAGCACTTACTCCCTTCCATGCCAACATGGCCTGCATGGCACCATGTGGCATTATTTCAGTCTTTACCATAAACTAATTTATGATCCCACACATTGTATATTTTGGTGAATCTCCCACATATCTATTTAGACAGTAACACATTAATGCCATAGGATAACCATGTAACATAATTCCCAACAAAATAATCTTGTGCCAGCATGGCTGGCATGACATGACACCAGTCTCTATGGTACTTCACCACCATCAATGACCTATTCTACATATTTCACATCACCATTGTCTGATTGCTGACATCTCTATGAATTAAATGTTATATTCCTAAAACCTCAGGGACGTTACATTGATCTGTAGAACAGCTCACTTTAGTAATACTCATCTACATTATCTATTTATATTTCTTTGTTCCTACCACTCTGCCTAACAGCTTTGTTCCCACACATGCAAACACTTTCAAATTGGTAAACTGGCGTGTGCTGCGATTATACAAATATTTATTAAATTAAACATTTTAAACTTAATCAGTTAAAACTTACAGTTTTGTCACAACATTAGTTGACACAGATCAACTCAGGGAATTGTTCCCACACCTGACAACAACAGAACAGCACTGAACTGAAGGCCATGCTGCCCGCATCTCTCATCAGCACAAAGGACTGCTAAATCAAAACTGGCTTCCGATTCCTTTGTTAAGCCGAGTTCCGGTGTGGCCAGGTTTTTAACTCGAGATAGACCAAACCAAAATTTCGTTGGTTTGGCGCTATCACACACATATACAGTTGTTGTATGTTCAGGTATTCTCGTCTCATAAAGCCTGGTGTTTGTGTTAAGTAGTTCCCTCCCTCACCCCCCCCCCCCCTTTTTTTTTTAAATTCGCATATCCTTTACAGGACATCGCTGTCAACAGCAGCATCTTTCAGCTGTCTGTTGATTTCTTGGCAAGATTACGCTCAGTAGTTTGCCACTGCTTTCTACTACAAACACAAAAATTCCAGACAGGCGTCTGTGACGAAGGGGCAGCAAACGCATACCGCGTTCAAAATCAGCAGCAAGCAGTTTGGAAGCAGTTCTTCCTGTGTTGATTTTTAACAGTGGTTTGAGCGTCGGAAAGCAATAGCAAGCCATGGAATGTAAAATGGCCTGGTAAATCACAAATAGCCCAGAAATGCTGTGGTTGGTTGCGAAGTCTTGCATGTTTGGAATTTTTGCATATCCTTTAAGGACATCGCTGTCAACATCAGCATCCTTCAGCTGATTGTTGATTTCTTGGCAAGATTACGCTCAGTAGTTTGCCATTGCTTTCTGAGCGACCGGCTCCATACCCTCATAAGTCATTGGCGCGACTTGAACCGCTTCCAATTCGCGTGCGCTGACGTCAACCACGAGAGTATTCTGGGCTACGGAGAAATCTGCTTACTCCTCGGCCAGGGAGACCAGCAGTCCTGCATGACATGCACCAATTTATTTCTTGTCATAACACTTCGATTATTTCCTGTAGCTGTCCAGTGTATGTTTAGCATACCGCTGTAGTATGTCTGTGAGGCAACAGATTATTCCGTTTGTTTACCACTTGTCCGGGATCCACAGACATGCGGACATATCTTAGGTCATGGTATTATAGACATTTTCTGTGTTTTCGTTTGTAGACTGACTGGCATCAGGGAAGCTACTGTTTGACCCGATGTACTAAATCGATACCCTGGCCCGTTTGAAATAGGTCACCACATCAAGGACAGCCATACCCATTCGCGAATCAGGTCACATGAAATCGTATTCTATTGGATTGATTTGAACAACTGTAGCATTTAAAGCACAGAAGTCACATATAAAAGGTTGGGCCATATATTGCCTGGCATATTTCGCCAAAATTGGTTGAAATCACTAATTACTAAAGCCTCAAATATAGCAATTACGCCATTTCAATCACTTTTGTGCAGGCAGAACGACTTCGTTTTAAATTTGTGATTACCATGGAAATAATAAATTCCCCACATTCAAACGTTACCAGTGACTATATGTTTCAAGTATTTCAGCCATGTATAATTCATTCATTCACTTCATATGCATTTTTTTTCGCTCGCTCGCTTTGAACTCACGCGTAGTCCATACACACTATTTATAGTAGTGATGGACTGAATAATGCGTGTGGATTAGCTTTCCTTATTAACAGTGTCCCTCGCCCTCAGGCGAAGCCACTCCGACTTCAGAGGTACTTGTAATTTACGTCCCCAAGTCAAGTACGACATGGCAACATTTTAGTCCAGCTGTCCTGTATAGGGGTTGAAACCCTGACCTCGGCATCAGCACATCGGATGTTTAAGAACATGCGTTCTTATCCACTCGGCCATGCTGACCTACACTTCATATGATAGTTCATTCATTCATTCATTCATTCATTCATTCGTTCATTCATTCATTCATTAATTCATTCATTCAGTAGGATGTCCTTTGCAGAACCTCGCTCACATAACAATCTTCCGGAAAACTTATCGATCATAAGCAAGAATACCCGCGTCCGATGCACCCATCTGGAGATCATCCACCACATCCTGCACCCATCTTGTCTTTGGCCTTCTTCTTCCTCTCTTCCCAGACATATATCCCTCCATTATTGTTCTCTCCAAACTTTTATAACGTGTCAAGTGACCAAACTATTTTAAATTTCTTTGTTTTATCGTCTTTAATAGCCAACCTTCAATATTCAGCTCTTGAGGTATGGATGCATTTGTTCTTTTCTTTATCCATGATATTCTTAGAACTCGTCTATAACATTTATATTCAAGTGCATTTATGCGCTGTTCAGCTTGTTTAGTAAGTGTCCAGGTCTCACGGGCGTATGTTGCAATGAGAAAGATGCATGCTCTTAAAAATCTAATTTTTGTAGTTCTATCTGTCCCACTCCATAAATTATTCAGATGTTTTAGTCTTTGAAGGACAATAGCTATTCGTGTTTTAATTTCTTTCATTGTGTCACCATTGTTGGTAATCAATGACCCAAGATACTCGAAATTGTCCACAACCTCCAATTTTTCCTCATTAACATATATTTCTTTCTCCATAATAGTTTTATCTGTTTGCATTATCGTTGTTTCTGCTATGTTAGGAACGAACGAACGAACAAACTTTATTTTCAAAGGGTTAAGAATTGGGCACGCAGGCCCGTCTAACATTCTGCCCTTCTATCACTCATATAAGCTGAGATATTCACTATTATTTTGGGTTGAAGTTATTAAGTTTTCTATACCATTCTGTGATGTGGATAGTAATACTGTATCATCAGCATATTGAATCTCTGGTATTTCATGACCACCAATATTTAGGGCATCATTTGTTCCCTGTTTATATCATCTTTGACATTTCTCATTATATTTTCGGCGTACATGTTAAACAAATAGGAGGACAGCAACGCATCCCTGACGGACTCCTTGCTTGATGTCAAACCAGACTGATGTCTCGCCCCCTATGCTAATCGCTGCTTGTTTGTCTAGATAGAGCATTTTTATGAGTTGTATTACATGTGGTGGAAAGCCCATATTCCTCGCGATTTCCTAAAGTTTCTGATGTTGTACACAGTAAAATAACTTAATCCACAAAGCATGAGAATATGTTTACATCAAATTCTCTGCACTTCTCTATTCATCATTCATCAAGTGCCCTGCCAGCTGGCGTAGGCGTTCATGGCTCTCCACAGATCTCGGTCTTTGGTTTTCTGGATCAACTCTGCTGCTGATATTTCTCCATGCCACCGTCTCAATCCGTCCAGCATCATTTCTCTTGGTCTGCCTCTGCCTCTCTTCCCCTCGATCTTTCCAGTTGTCACGATTTTCTCCAATGCCTCTCTTCTCATCACATGACCGAAGAAAGATATTTGTCTCTTTCTTATTGTTGTATATAGTGTTCTAGTTTCATTAGCTTGTTTCAGGCAGCCGTTGTTAGTTACTCTGGCAGTCCACGGAATTTGCAACATTCGTCTCAGGAACCACATCTCTGTTGCTTCTAATGTCTTCTTAATTTGTTCATTTACATTCCAAGATTCACTGCCATACAGCAAAACTGGTTCTACATAGCATTTCAGCACTCTCTTTCTTACATTCAGTGATAGTGACTTATTACTTAAGTTAGTTAGTTAGTCGAGGTTCCAACTTCACGGCAACGGGTCGTCCCCATTATGCTGCGTTCCTGTGCCAGTGAATATCACACAAAACGCTCCTCACTGCCCATGTGAAAAGTGGAACAGACATGAGTCTCGGGAATCCAACAGCCCGCATAGGTACACTGTGCATAATGCAGCCGCCAGAATGCCAACACAAAACTCATCCACGAAAACCACAGTTCATCGTCGATGGACTCGGCAGTCACCAGAAAGACCTCACTGACCCAGGTTTTCTCATATGGCTCGGTATTTTACCGCAGGGCGACCCGCCGAAAGTGTCGCATAAAGCGCGAAAGCACTTATTACTTAAACTTATTATTAAACGCATATTGAATATGTGATCTTTTGTTCCTCTTTCCTCTATGATATTTAACTCTGCTATATGCACTTGACGAGGTGCCGCGAAATATGTCAGGCAATACATTGTGCAACATATTGTTTGTGGCTTGTGTGTTTAAGTTCACTGCTTGCTTGCTTGCTTGTGTTCGTTGGCTTGAGCTCCAACGCGAAGTCCTGTATGTCGGATGAAGGCATCCTGTTGTCCAACATCAATGTGATGTCATACAGGACCTGAGGTTTGCGTGAGTATCCGTTGTCCCAGGTCTGGCTTATTGGTGTGCAGACTGGTGGTTCCTCGCCGTACAGGCAGACACTCTCCGACTTCGGAGGAATCGGCGATCCTACTGACTTTAGCCAGGACCTCAAAGGGACCTGTTGCCCAGGACGCTCGACGAGGACGCGTCAATAAGTCTTGGCCAGTATATATCCCGGCCCTGGTGCCTTGGAAACACCTCTGCGTCCCTTTAAGTTCACTAAAGGAATACTTTGTTTTAAATTGTAACATTTGTGCGTGATCTCCCCTGAAAGCTGATATTTAGTAATATGGGAGACAACTCTGAGAATTATCTAATGCATAAAATTATATTGTTACTATTTCCCTTGAGCTGCCATTGTGAATTCTCTCTTTGCTTAAGGACTTTGCCTTAGTGGTTGATTGGTTGGTTGGTTAGTTGATTGGTGGATTGGTTGGTTGGTTGGTTGATTTGTTGGTAGGTAGACTGATTGGTTGGTTGGTTGGTTGGTTGATTTTTTGGTAGGTAGATTGGTTGGTTGGTGGGCTGGTTGGATGGTTGGTTGGTTAATTGTTTGTTTGGTTGGTTATTTTATTTGCGAATCAGCATACAATGTTGACAGTCTCCGTGGTTGTATGCTGCTAGTTAGAGGGTCAGATCTAGAAAAAAAGAAGAAAGAAAGAAAGAAAGAAAGAAAGAAAGAGAGAAAGAAAGAAAGAAAGAGAGAAAGAAAGAAAGAAAGAAAGAAAGAAAGAAAGAAAGAAAGAAAGAAAGAAAGAAAGAAAGAAAGAAAGAAAGAAAGAAAGAAAGAAAGAAAGAAAGAAAGAAAGAAAGAAAAAAAGAAAGAAAAGAAAGAAAGAAAGAAATGTCTGTATACTATTACCACATTAAAATTATTTTTATATGGAGATATCCGTGCTATGAAAGTGAACCTTGACCTTACAATTTCCTGAAGCCTGTCAGAAACGGACACTCAATGAGCTGACGTTTGAGCATGACGTTTGACACCGAGGTGTGAGCTGACTTTCGACAGGCTCGTCGTGATGTGTGTGGGTGATGGTGGTGGAGGGGGGGGGGCATCGAGGTGTGAGCTGTGATTGGAGTCTGTAAACGTGCGTGTTATGTGTAGTGTGCGTGGACAGGAAAGACACCAAAAGCTGGGCTGCTGTGTAGCTTGAAATACGTTATCTATATCTGCAATGATGTCTCCTGTATACACCTCGGTGTCTTATTTAGCTCACTCAGTGGTCCATGGAGTTTATCGTCCACTATCGGTTCTCTACGCCAGAAGGTCTGCCAGATATATTGAAATTTGGGCAGTCTTGGGGTATGTGATCAACTGTCTGCGATACCAAACCGCATGTACACATGGTTGATTCGCCAGTATGTAGGAAAAGCTAATACACAAGCAAACATCAGCCTACTGCACTTGAAGTAATGGCATGTGTACAGACTACACTTGACGTTTAGTTAATCACACATCAATGTTTAGTGTAGTCAATCATACATCAATGTTTAGTGCAGTCAACCACACATCAATATTTAGTGTAATCAATCACACATCAACGTTTAGTGTAGTCAATCACACATCAATGCTTAGTGTAATCAATCACACATCAATGTTTAGTGTAATCAATCACACATCAATGTTTAGTGTAGTCAATCACACATAAATGTTTAGTGTAATCAATCACACATCAACGTTTAGTGTAGTCAATCACACATCAATATTTAATGCAGTCAATCACACATCAATGTTTAGTGTAGTCAATCACACATCAACGTTTAGTGTAGTCAATCACACATCAACGTTTAGGGTAGTCAATCACACATCAATCTTTAATGCAGTCAATCACACATCAATGTTTAGTGTAGTCAATCACACATCAACGTTTAGTGTAGTCAATTACACATCAATGCTTAGTGTAGTCAATCACACATCAATGTTTAGTGTAATCAATCACACATCAATATTAGCGTAATCATTCAACAAACAATGTTTAATATAGTTAATAACACATTATTACTTCATGATGTCATTCACACATCAATATTTTACGTAGCTGATCGGATCACCAACTCTTCTGTCCATTGTGGAATCGTTCCACACAGGCATGAAGGGTATAATCAAGTTTGATGGTGCAACTTCTGAAGAATTTGAAATCAAGAGTGGAGTTAAGCAAGGTTGTGTACTAGCTCCCACCCTCTTTGGAATATACTTTTCACTTCTACTGAAATATGCATTTCGTGATCAGGATGGTGGTATATACATTCACTCACGCTCAGATGGCGGCCTCTACAATGCTCAGAGATTGAAGGCTAAGACCAAAATTAGGAGGGTACTGATCAGAGAGTTGCTTTTTGCAGATGATGCTGCAGTTACGACCCACTCTGAGGAAGAATTGCAATGTCTACTATCTGCATTCTCCAATGCTTGTTCTGAATTTGGTTTAACAATTAGCAAAAAGAAGACACAGATTATGTCACAAGGTGCACATGGGGTACCATCAATCTTTATTGACGACGCCGAACTAGAGATAGTAGACCATTTTACATATCTAGGATCAGTGGTAAATAGCAAATTATCCCTAGATCAGGAAATCAACATCCGGATTGGTAAGGCAGCAACAACAATGAACAGGTTAAGAAAAAGAGTCTGGGAGAACAGGAAGCTTACTGCCAAAACAAAAGTCCTTGTCTATCAAGCCTGTGTCCTTAGTACTCTTCTCTATGGCAGTGAAACCTGGACAACTTACTCACACCAAGAGAACAATTTAAACAGCTTTCATATGCGGTGTCTGCGAAGAATTCTTGGTATTAAGTGGCAAGACAAAATCACAAATACTGAAGTATTGGAAAGATCAGGTTGTGTGACAGTTTATTCCATGCTCAGTCTTCGTAGACTTAGATGGATAGGACATCTTAGGAGGATGGATGATGGTAGAATACCAAAGGATATCTTTTTTGGTGAATTACAGATGGGTAAGAGATCTCAGGGTCGGCCTCTACTACGATACAAAGATGTGTGTAAGCTGGACATGATTGATACAGGCATTGATAATGCACATTGGGAGCAAGTCGCCGCTGAACGTGTTGCATGGAGGGCAAATATCAGAAATGGAATAAAGTCAAAGGAGAAAATTATTGCAGAAAAGTCACACACCAAGCGTTTGAGACGTAAGATGGTGCATGATGGTTTAAATGACCACGTGTTCACATGCACCCACTGTGAACGGACATTTACATCGCAAATTGGCCTTATCAGTCACACTCGCTACCGCCATAGTTAAAAGTTATTATGCCTTTTAGAGCACAAACTATCGTCTGTCAAGACGGCAAAGTGCCAATGGATGGATCGGATCACACATCTATTTTTTTTTTATATCAATGTTTAGTATAGCCAATCAAAAACATATGTTTAGCAGAGTCAATCATACACAGACATTCAAAGTAGTCAATCACACATACATATTTAGTCTAGTCCATCATGGAGAATATATTAATGTAGTCAATCACACAAACATTTAGTCTCGTCAGTCATGGAGAATATATTAATGTACTCAATCACACAAACATTTAGTCTCGTCAGTCATGGAGAATATATTAATGTAGTCAATCACACAAACATTTAGTCTACTCAGTCATGGAGAATATATTAATGTAGTCAATTACACAAACATTTAGTCTCGTCAGTCATGGAGAATATATTAATGTAGTCAATCACACAAACATTTAGTCTAGTCAGTCATGGAGAATATATTAATGTAGTCAATCATACAAACATTTAGTCTACTCAGTCATGGAGAATATATTAATGTAGTCAATTACACAAACATTTAGTCTCGTCAGTCATGGAGAATATATTAATGTAGTCAATCACACAAACATTTAGTCTACTCAGTCATGGAGAATATATTAATGTAGTCTGACATATGCCTGGGTCATTGACATTGAGGTGAGTGACCTTTGTAGCGAGACTACGAGAATAACACCTAGCCCTGAGTAATAATGGTAAGGGTGAGTGCAGACCCCCCAGGGTGGATGGGGGGAGAGACAGTGTATTTCTGTGTAAAGTCATGGGACTTCAGGACAGTTGATGTTTTGGCGCCGAGCGGATCGGTGGTCGAAGAAGTGGGAGCTTAGACTGACTGCGGGTCAGATCTTTTGTTGTGTTGTTCTCCCAGTTGTGAATGCAGGCCTAAAACCCAGTGGGGGTTGGATAGTTAATGGAGGCCTGAACTCAGAGTGGGTTGAATAGTTAGTGGAGGCTAGACCCAGTGTGCGGGTGTATTGTGTAAAATCCAGCCGTGGATAGTAGCTGGATTACCTGTCTTGTGGATTTGATATGAAGCAGGCTTGAGAAGGCAGTGATGTGTGCTGGTTAAGTTGTGAGGAGGATATTTATATTCTATGGATTATATTTTTTATGGATATAGAGTTGTGTTCCGTTTGTCCGTGTTCTTTCTGCAATAAAGGATTATGTGCGCCAACTCAATCTTGTTTAATGACTGGTGAATGTGCACTGCAGGGGTGAGTTATATTGTAAGACAGTTAGATAGCTCAATTGACACACCAGGAGCATCGTTACCTAGACAACGACCATATCACGCACTTATCATCAAGAACTTCGTGATATTATCTGGAAGGCTCGTCCGATCAAGAAACCCAGTGCATTTATTATCTGGGAGGCTTCGTCCAATCAAGAACATTATAGACATTGTTGTCAGTCTGAGATATGTGTGAACTCGTCGCTTAGAGAGGAGTTATTATCTGATGATTACGTTCCATCAATTTAGACAGTATTGCTTCAAGAGATTAACAGCAACTCTTTTGTGTGTGTGCGCCAGGTAATTAACACACAGACGAAGTGAACACCCAAGCTAGCAGACAGTTAACGGAAAACCAGGGTTAATCCAGAATGTGGCGAGAATATCGAGCGTGTGTGTAAGGACAGGGGTGTGACACGCGGCCACAGGTAGACGACACATCGGAAAAAACTGTCAGCACGCGTTGAGAAGACGCGGCACAGAAAAGTCGGCGCTAGCAGACAGCACAGGTGAAAGTCGCGTGGACGAAAAGGGGTTTGCGACAAGAGCGAGTCAGCATAATTGGACCGTATCGCTGTCGGTGATAAAGACAGGATTGAAAAACCAAAGATAACAGACAGTGAGCAATTTCGTTGCGAAGTCCTGTGCGTGGTGAGACATTTTGTGTGTGTGGCAGAGGACAACAAACGGTGTGGTCGCAGGTCGACAAGTGAGGGATTTCACCACAGGTAACACGACGGGGGAGGACGGTGGAAACTGTGAGTCTCCACTGACAAATCGGGTTGACTGTCAGCGCTGTTTACGAGGACGGTGAATTGTTTGTGTATGACGGAAAAAGTTTCCGGTCAGTTTACACAGTGAACTCTCTCGGGGAGGGGAGAGGTACGGGGAATTGTAAAACAGAGAAAATTTACATTTGCTGATTCGACGGACAGGTGACCGAAGTGGGTAGTAACAGTACCCCACCGCAGCCAGAGTTGGGGAGGGTTAATGGTGTAAAGTGTCATTTTCCACGGAGATAAAAAGAGCAGCCGTGTTGGGGCTGAGAAGGTTGTGTGGAAAGTGTTTACTAAGGATTTTTCCACTAAAGGGGATAAAGAGAAATTGAGGTGACATTGTGAGTCGGGAGTGGATGGAGTAAAATATACTCAGGAAATTTCCACGGCCTATTGGGGTCAAGATGACTCATTGCGAATGAACAAAACAAGTTGTTTGACCGAAAACCAGACTTTATGTTCGTCTTTGTGAATCCCTTTGTGATCATTACTCTGTAATCAGCAAACATTGTGACAACGAAGGATGACGTGGCAGCTCCGCGAGCATGATTGTATACAGTTGTTAAAAAGAACTTGCGATAAAGATCTAAAGCGTTGGACATTTGCTGCCATTATTTTTTTTTTCTCTTGGTGAATCCATAACATATATGATACAGCAAAGCGCCATCCCCGCAACGAAGGTATAAAAATGTTTGGATTATTGCTTTGTTGCCACCGTGTCCAGGGAAAGCACAATAACGTTACGGACTGTGTCGAGACAGAACATTTTGGATAACTACTATCACCTTCAACTTTTTCGACAGTTATAACTTGTGATCACCACGTTAAATTCAGTAACCACGCAACAAATCAATGAGTCGTTTTGGAATTTGACGTCGTAGACATTTCGGAATTTTGGCCAACAGACACTTCCAGCCTATTGTGAAAAACTATTAACAGCAAAATAAGAACTTTTGGCGACGGATTAATAAGCACATATTTGTCGGCCAACAATTTGGAAATTTTGTTTGCTCCCATCGTCAAATTTATTGTTATAGGGTGTTACGCAATTATTTGTATGTGGTCCGGTGTTGGTCAGGAGTAGGGGATTTTTGTGTTGTTTCACGACGGTCGGGAGACAGGGCAACTATTTATTTTCTTACGTGCACCATATATTTTCTGGGAATTAAATCAAAAGGTCGGTTTGTTTGGTTCTGCAGTGACGCAGTGTCGGTCCTGGATAATATACCGTGCCTTTTTGTGTCTAACGTCAGATATGTGTATATTTTGAGGATATATTTGTTTTCTTGCTTTCTTTTCGTTATATTTACATATGACATTTGGTTCTTCGGATATATGGTATTATTGTGATCTTTCGTCGTATCTACTGTCTAGTGGTCTGTGTCAGTTTATATATATATATATATATATATATATATATATATATATATATATATATATATATATATATATATATATATATATATATATATATATATATATATATTATTATTATTATTACGCGCACTTTGGTCGTCGACTCACACAAGCTTGTGGATGTTACTGTGGGTTTTTTTTTGTGTGTGTGATCATCGTCTCCGTGTATTCAGCTTGTGCGTCTAGCGTTTATAGAAATCACTTAGAAATCGCATTCATCCGTTTTGTACATGTATTTATATGTATGTTTAACAATATTTCCAGACATTTTCTACAGCTATTTGGGATAGATACGATGGAGTATAGGTAATACACCCCCCCCCCCTCCTCACTACCTAGTGCTTATAGAGTGACGGTGTGAGTACAGGGTGACATTATTAGTACTAGGAATTTACGTACAGATTGAGTGGAGGTTACTTAGGGAAGGTACACAAAGACTAGCAGCGGAGTCTTTATATTTATAGTTTGCTGACAGACAGCAACGTGTCCACAAGTGCAAGATGCCTACGTTAATGGAATATATTGAAGCAGGTGAACGGTTAGGCCTGAAGGGTAAAGAGTTACAGGAGTATGCCGAAGCAAAAGAACAAAAACAGATTGAAAGAGACCAAAGACAAGCTGAAAGAGAACAGAGACAGGAAGAAAAGTTAGCCGAAATGGAAAACTAGCGTCTACAGGAAGAGAAAGAGACATAATTGAAACTAGAAATGACACAACTAGAACTTGAAAAGTTAAAACAAACAAATGCGGTGGAAATCGAGAAAGAGAAGATTAAGATGGAAGCAGAAATTGCTATAAAAAAGTTAGAATTTGCATCGAGGGTCAAATTGAAGAAAGCAGAAGACCTTCCCATCCCTCACAGAGACTAAAACTGCCATACTTTACAGACCGTGATAGTCTTGAAGTTTATCTGGGGAGATTCGAGACATCGGCGAAAGCGTTAGGCATCCCATAAGGCGAGTATGCTATTAGACTGGGCGAGTTTCTGACGGATAAGGCCCTAGATACCGTGTTTAATTTACCTTTGGAAGAAAGAAACAACTACACTATTTTGCGTCAACTTTTGCTTACAAAGTTCCAACTAACTGAGCATGGATATAGAACAAAGTTTAGACAATTAGGGCCAGAGACAAATCAAGATTTCACAGATTTTGTTAATACAGTAAAGAACACATTTAACAAATGGATGGAGCTCGCAGAAGTAGGGAAAGGTTTTAATAAATTAGTGGATTTAATGTTAAGAGATAAGGTTTTATCATCATGTAATACAAACTTAGTGGCTTTCTTTGAGGAACGTAAGGCAAAGGACATAGACACAATGTCACAGTTAGGGCAAAATTACATGACTGCACATCCTAACAGTTCTATTGGTAGACTAATGAGTGAGGAAATAGTCTGTGCAGCGTACACTAAACAGGACCAGAATCCAGTTATTAGACCAAGATTGAAAAGTGTGGATTCAACACATAGATATGAACAACCAGAACCTCAAGACAATGCTTTTCTTCTTCTTCTTCTTCTTCTTCTTCTTCTTCTTCTTCTTCTTCTTCTTCTTCTTCTTCTTCTTCTTCTTCTTCTTCTTCTTCTTCCTCTTTTCTTCTTCTTCTTCTTCTTCTTCTTCTTCTTCTTCTTCTTCTTCTTCTTCTTCTTCTTCTTCTTCTTCTTCTTCTTCTGCGTTCATCCGGATTTTTTTTTCGGATGTGATTGCGTTGTGCCTGTTTACAGCAGAGCTGCGTTCTTGCGCCGTTAGGCTGACACATCCGACTTCTGCGGGCATTTGTTGACCGGGTTAACCTTCCCGGGGGTTTCTTAAGACGTTTGAATCTCACTGTTGTGGTGTTATCCCCCATCCTAGCTGGCCCATATAGAACAGCCAAAAACATCCTGGTCAACCCTCATGGGAAGGCAGGGGCAGACCATGGGCATTCCCCGCAGTCCAAGAAGGCTTCCATACTTGCAGAGCCATCACACAGCGCTCTGGTACTGGGCTCACCCAAGGAATCGTCACGTCCTGCACATGGCTGCTTAGCCTCACTTCCGTATATTGGGCCTTCCGTTCACCATAGGCTGTTCCTCCGGAAACCAGAAGAATGCAGTCTGCAGATGACATCCACACAGTGAGCTTTCGATTAAGACTGTTCACATAATGGATTTGCTATCCAAGCAATATTCCATTTCGTGCCACTAGGACACTTTTTCCACCTTTTATGAAGCCCACACAGTGAGCTTTCGATTCGGACTTTTCACGTAATGGATTTGCTATCCAAGCAATATTCCATTTCGTGTCACTAGGACACTTTTTCCAACATTTACGAAGCCCACACAGTGAGCTTTTGATTCGAACTCTCCACGTAATGGATGTGCTATCCAAGCAATATTCCATTTCATGCCTCTGGGACGCTTTTGTAACCGACATGCCTGTGGTATGAAGTGTGGCAGTCTAAATGCTTCTTCATATACATTTAAATATCAACCTGAATACAGTTAAAGTAAGCTGCAGTCGACTTGAGCTTGTTGATATCTCCATAGAGCTTGTCCTCGAATGAAGCAGGTGTGGGCCAAAATATCTTTCTCTGTTCTGCATATATTGGGCACTCTTGCAGCAAATGTTTAGCTGTCATTTTACCAGTTCCACAATTACATTCATCTGTATCTCCTATCTTTAGTTTGTTGAACAAGTGGTATTTCTGCCTTTTATGTCCTGTGCGGGTAGCGGGGTAGGGGTATACCCTATCAAAGGAGAAGTAAGGTGCCTCCTTCCCTCCGCTAGCCTACGGGACACCCTTGGGCAAGGTGGAGTACCCGTTTAGCCCCCCCCCCCCAACAGGGTAACGTGAAGCCATGTGAGCAGGTGGTGGATTGGACTTGGGAGCAGCCGACAGATAGTTGTTGGTTATGGTTTCAAGTCAGTGACGGTGGGCAGAGGATCTCCCAGTAGAGACAATGGCTACGGTCATCCGATCAGTATGGTCACTGCCAGGAAGGAAGAATGGTAGACTTCCCTCCTTATTGATTCCCGGGCAGAGGAGGCTCGTCAGCCTTGGTTGGTATCTCTTCTAAGAGAGGGAACTCTAAATCTCAAACCTCCGCTGCCTTGCGGGTATACCCATATGGGAAAGGCTTCGGGAGTAAACCCTGAGGACAAATCCGGAGATGGAGTCCCTAAGGCAGTTCCATGTTGTAAACAACATAGTTCTGGCAACTCCTGCGACGGCACCGATGCCAAGTTGCATTGGCTACTGCCTTTCCCTTGGTCAACATCGGCGACGTGGAGAGGGGGAACCTGCTACTGGGCAACAGCTGGTTCTCCGATTTCCATTGCCCAGGCTTGTGCCCTGAAGAGGTCACTTCAGCACCGCGTAAAGCGGTGACACAACACGGGAAGTAGCATTTGCCGGTTATAAGTCTTAATGCTCGATTGGCGTAGAGCAAGGCGCCAGGGGCTACTTCCGACGGTGGGAGAGATCATCGTATCTCACTAGACAGCTACCGCCCGCCTAAGCTGGACAGCCCCCAGTCAATAAGGTGTTGTCTCGCCACGGTTCATCTGCTCCTGAGGGTGTGTGGAGCTTAGGGGGAAATCCTGACACATGGACCGCAATCTATACACCTAACAGCAAGAAAAAAACAAAACAACCGCACTAAGGCTGGGAACATGGAACGTAAGAACCATGACCCCTGGCATCTCAGACGATCTAAATGAGATTGTGGATGCCCGCAAAACTGCAGTGATAAACAACGAACTGCTAAGACTGGGGATAGACATTGTCGCCCTGCAAGAGACCAGACTCCAAGAATCTGGAAGCATCAAGGAGAGGGACTTCACTTTCTACTGGCATGGCAAGCCGTGCGGAGAGACCAGGGAGCATGGAGTTGGCTTCGCTATCAGAAACAAGCTGCTCAATTCCATCATACCACCAAGTGATGGCACTGAAAGAATATTGAAGCTCCAACTCCAGACAGAGGCAGGCCCAGTTAGTATTATAAGCGTTTACGCCCCAACACTAACTGCAGCATCAGAATCTAAAGACAAGTTCTATGACGACCTTAGCAAAGAAGTCAGTGAAACACCAGAGAAACAACATCTTTTTATCCTGGGGGATTTCAATGCCAGGGTTGGCTCCGACCACGAATCTTGGCCTTCATGTCTAGGACAGTTTGGCGTTGGGAAGATCAATGACAATGGACAACGTCCTCTTGGAATTCTGCAGCCACCATAATCTGTGCGTGACCAACACCTTCTTTGACACGAAACCTCAACACAAAGTGTCATGGAGGCACCCCAGATCAAAGAACTGGCACCAACTCGACCTGGTGCTCACTAAACGCAGCAACCTCCGCAATGTACGGATGACTCGCAGCTATCATGGTGCTGACTGCGACACCGACCATTCACTCGTCTCCAGCAAGGTGAAGATAAAGCCCAAGAGAATCTACAGAAGCCGAACAGAAGGAAGACCACGCATTGACACCAGTGGCACCCAAAATAAAGAGAAGGTCAACAAATTCATGCAGGCTCTAGCGGATACTCTGCCCGGCCCCACAGACGGAGATTCCACCGAGAGATGGAGTCATTTTCGCGACACCATCTACAATACAGCACTATCAACATTTGGCAAGAAGCAAACTAAGTCAACCGACTGGTTTGAAGCACACTCTGAAGAGATGCTCCCAGTCCTGGAGATAAAGAGACATGCATTCTCGATGTATAAAACATCACCTTCAGAGAAAACACTGCAGGCATTGCGAACGGCCAGAAATAGAGTACAACAGATGGCAAGAAGATGTGCGAACAGGTACTGGCTACAGCTCTCTGCTCAAATTCACACTTGTGCAGACACTGGAAATATAAGAGGAATGTATGAGGGTATCAAGCAAGCTGTCGGTCCATCAAAAAATAAGATGGCCCCTTTACGATCAACTGAGGGGGTAATCATAAAAGATCGAGCGAAACAAATGGATCGCTGGGTAGAACACTACTCAGAGCTATACTCAGTGGATAACACTGTCAGCGAAGAAGCTCTGGAAGCCATCGATTAACAGTCCGCCATGCATGCCTTGGATAACGAACCTTGCCTCACAGAAATCAGCGAAGCACTAGACTCTCTCAAATCCGGCAAGGCACCTGGAAAAGATAGTATTCCACCTGAAATTTTAAAATGTAGCAAAGAAACAATCATCCCAGAACTGTATGCAATATTACAGCTCTGCTGGAGAGAAAAATCAATACCACAAGATATGAAAGACGCAAACATCGTTACCCTTTATAAAAACAAAGGCGACAGAAGCGACTGCAACAACTATCGCGGCATTTCCCTTCTCAGCATTACAGGCAAGATTTTTGCCAGAGTAATCCTTAAAAGATTACACATTCTTGCTGAAAGATCTACCCCGAATCGCAGTGCGGATTTAGACCCAACAGGTCCACCATCGATATGATTTTCTCACTCCGGCAGCTCCAAGAGAAGTGCAGAGAACAGAGGAAGCCATTATATATAGCCTTCATCGACCTCACAAAGGCATTTGACCTCGTGAGCAGAAGCGGCCTTTTTAAGGTCCTTGAAAAGGTTGGATGTCCACCCACCCTTCTTAGTCTCGTGAAATCATTCCACGAAAACATGCAGGGGACCATTGTATTTGACGGCTCAACATCCCAGTCATTCAGCATCAGCAGCGGAGTAAAGCAGGGATGCGTGCTTGCTCCTACACTCTTTGGTATCTTCTTTGCTGTTCTCTTAAGGCAAGCATTTGGGACTGCCACTGAAGGCATATACCTCTACACAAGATCTGATGGCAAACTTTTTAACCCATCAAGACTCAAGGCAAAGACCAAAATAAGACCAAGATGCGTAAGAGAACTACTTTTTGCAGATGATGCAGCACTGACTACTCATACAGCAGAAGATCTCCAAAGGCTCATAGATCGTTTTGCAGCTGCCTGCAAAAACTTTGGGCTCACCATTAGCCTAAATAAAACACAGGTGATGGAACAAGATGCTGATGCGCCTCCGTCAATCAAAATCTCTAATTATGAATTGAAAGTCGTCCACGATTTTGTGTATCTGGGATCGACAATATCAGATAATCTTTCATTAGAGACAGAAATCGACAGACGCATTGGAAAGGCAGCCACAACATTTTCCTGGCTAGCTAAAAGAGTTTGGGAGAATAATAGACTAACAGAGCGTACAAAAGCTCAAGTATATAAAGCTTGTGTTGTTAGCACACTACTCTACGGGTCTGAATCCTGGACCCTGTACTCAAGACAGGAAAGGAAGTTGAATTCCTTCCACATAAGATGTCTGAGACGTATCCTGGGCATAACATGGAAAGACCACATAACAAACAAACAGGTGCTTGAAAGAGCAGATATTACCACAGTGCACACCCTCCTCAAGCAGAGACGCCTCCGGTGGTTGGGCCACGTATCTCGAATGGAGGACGAACGTATTCCCAAAGATCTCCTTTACGGAGAACTAGCCACAGGAAAGAGGCCAACCGGAAGACCCCAAATGCGATATAGGGATGTGTGTAAACAAGATATGAAAACCATTGGAATAGATCCAGACACGTGGGAGAGAGTTGCAACAGACAGATGCTCCTGGAGAAGAGATGTACGAAACGGACTGGTGCTCTTTGAGCGCAATCAGATCCAAAAAACTGAGGAGAGACGGCACAGGCTCAAAGAGCAGTCACTTACTGCGGGACTTGCCTCGTCTCACAGATGCGGAAACTGTGACAGAGATTGTCATTCTCGAATTGGACTATACAATCACCAGCGGTGCTGCCAGGCACCTCCCAAGCGGCACAACTCTATAGTCCTTCAGGACTGAAAGAGGCCTACTACTACTACTACTATGTCCTGTGCGGAGTTTGAAGATTGCTACTTGTTCTCTTCGGTCGAGTTTGTAATATGCATCATCCTTCTGGTGGCCTGGATGCTCTGATTCCCATTTGGTTCTATAAGTGCTTTTTATAAACCTTTTTGCCTCATTATAGGCTATGACTATGTCAGGCTGTGGTAATCGTCCACCCTCTTTTGCTAGTCTGTCAGCCTCTTTAATTCCAGGTATACTGCAATGTGATGGGATCCACTGTATTACAACTTTTTTGGATTTCTGGCATAGACCATAGAGTGCTGCTCTTTGGTCAGCTAGTTCTGTGTTGTTTTTGCTCTTCAGTATTGAGACAGCTGACTTTGCCTCTGTGAAGATAGCTATTTGCTTCTCTTTATTTTCCTCCATCAAGAGCATTTCTGCTGCAGTTTTCAAAGCCTCTACCTCCGCTTTGAAGTTACTTGAAAATTTTCCAGTTGCAACTGACTATGTTTTTATCACTCCATTTTTTAAATTAAGGAGAATTCCTCCTCCTCCATTTTTAATTGAATCTTTGGCTGATCCATCTGTATATGCATGGGTCCAATTGCTGCTTGGGTAATGTTCTTTTATGTAGTTTAGGGTTATTTTTCTTCTTTCGGTTTCATTCTGAGTGTTCTTTTTCTCAATACCAGGAATGTTTTCTATCATCTCAGGCAGTTGCTGCTGTCTCCAAGCTGGAAAGTTGTGTGCATTGTAAATGGGCTTGACTATTGATATGTTAAGTATGGGATCTGCCCTAATCTTTCGTTTTGCAGTTTCTACAAAGTTGCTACGCTTCAGTCTTCCTTTTCCAAAACCATTAAACCTGTTATACATAGGGTGGTCTGTCAATCTTCAGAATTTTTCTGCTTGTCGCTGGGCTCTGCTATCTCTTCTGTTCTGTATTGGTTGTAAACAAGTGATCTTTTCTAGTTCATTAATAGGCGTTGTCTTCAGGCTTCCAGTTATGATTCGCATTCCTTGGTTTTGGACTCTACTTATTTTGTTAAAGTTTGACTTAGCTGCTGTTGCCCAAGCTGCAATGCCATATTCCAGTACTGGCCTCACCCGTCCAGTATATAACTTCTTGAGAACTTTCTCATCTGCTCCCCACGTTGTACCAGCAAGCTTTTGCGTGATTGCCATTCTCTGCCTTGCTCTTGTTCGATTTTTCTCAACCTGTGTCTTCCATGTCAGGCGACGATCAAAGGTGACTCCTAGATAGTTTGGAGTTTCTTCATGGCGCAATATTTTTCCATTCTTCTTCTTCGTTCATCCGGAGTTTTTTTTTCGGATGTGATTGCGTTGTGCCTGTTTACAGCAGAGCTGCGTTCTTGCGCCGTTAGGCCAACACATCCGACTTCTGTGGGCATTTATTGACCGGGTTAACCTTCCCGGGGGTTTCTTAGGACGTTTGACTCTCAATGTTGTGGTGTTATCCCCCATCCCAGCTGGTCCATATAGAACAGCCAAAGATCCTGGTCAGCCCTAAAGGGAAGGCAGGGGCAGACCATGGGCATTCCCCGCCATCCAAGGAGACTTCCATACTTGCAGAGCCGATACATAGCGCTCTGATACTGGGCTCACCCAAGGAATCGTCACGTCCTGCACATGGCTGCTTAGCCTCACTTCCGTATATTGGGCCTTCCGTTCACCATAGGCTGTTCTTCCGGAAACCAGAAGTATGCAGTCTGCAGATGACATCCACACAGTGAGCTTTCGATTCGGACTTTCCATGTAATGGATTTGCTATCCAAGCAATATTCCATTTCGTGCCACTAGGACACTTTTCCACCTTTTATGAAGCCCACACAGTGGGCTTTTGATTCAGACTTTCCACGTAAAGGATTTGCTATCCAAGCAATATTCCATTTCATGCCACTAGGACACTTTTCCACCTTTTATGAAGCCCACACAATGGGCTTTTGATTCGGACTTTCCACGTAATGGATTTGCTATCCAAGCAATATTCCATTTCATGCCTCTGGGTCTTCATGCACCTTTAAATGTCAACCTGTATGTAGTTAAAGTAAGCTGCGGTCAACTTTAGCTTGTTGATATCTCCATAGAGCTTGTCCTCAAATGAAGCAGGTGTGTGTCAAACTATCTTTCTCTGTTCTGCATACGTTGGGCAATCCTGCAGCAAATGTTTTGCTGTCATTTTTCCAGTTTTACAATTACGTTCATCGTTATCTCCTATCTTTAGTTTATTGAACAAGTGGTATTTCAGCCTGTTATGTCCTGTGCGGAGTCTGAAGATTGCTACTTGTTCTCTTCGGTCGAGTTTGTAATATGCATCATCCTTCTGATGGCCTGGATGCTCTGATTCCCATTTGGTTCTATAAGTGCTTTTTATCAACCTCTTTGCCTCATTATAGGTTATGTCTATGTCAGGCTGTGGTAGTCGTCCGCCCTCTTTTGCCAGCCTGTCAGCCTCTTCGTTTCCAGGTATACTGCAATGTGATGGGATCCACTGTATTACAACTTTTTTGGATTTCTGGCATAGACCATGGAGTGCTGCTCTTAGGTCAGTTAGTTCTGTGCTGTTATTGCTCTTCAGTATTGAGACAGCTGACTTTGCATCTGTGAAGATAGCTATTTGCTTCTCTTTATTTTCCTCCATCAGGAGCATTTCTGCTGCAGTTTTCAGAGCCTCTACCTCCGCTTTGAAGTTACTTGAACATTTTCCAGTTGCCATTGAATGTGTTTTTTTCACTCCATTTTTTAAATTTAAGAGAATTCCTCCTCCTCCATTCTCTATTGAATTTTTGGCTGATCCATCTGTATATGCATGGGTCCAATTCCTGCTTGGGTAATGTTCTTTTATATTGTTTAGGGTTATTTCTCTTCTTTCGGTTTCATGCTGAGTGTTCCTTTTTTCAATACCAGGAATGTTTTCTATCATCTCAGGCAGTTGCTGCTGTCTCCAAGCTGGGAACTTGTGTGCATTGTGTATGGGCTTGACTGTTGATATGTTAAGTATAGGATCTGCCCTAATCCTTCGTTTTGCAGTTTCTACAAAGTTGCTACGCTTCAGTCTTCCCTTTCCAAAACCATTAAATCTGTTGTACATAGGGTGGTCTGTCAATCTTCTAAATTTTTCTGCTTGTCGCTGGGCTCTGCTATCTCTTCTATCCTGCATTGGTTGTAAACAAGTGATCTTTTCTAGTTCATTAATAGGCGTTGTCTTCAGGCTTCCAGTTATGATTCGCATTCCTTGGATTTGGACTCTACTACTTATTTTGTTAAAGTTTGACTTAGCTGCTGTTGCCCAAGCTGCAATGTCATATTCCAGTACTGGCCTCACCCGTCCAGTATATAACTTCTTGAGAACTATCTCATCTGCTCCCCACGTTGTACCAGCAAGCTTTTTCATGATTGCCATTCTCTGCCTTGCTCTTGTTCGATTTTTCTCAACCTTTGTCTTCCATGTCAGGCGACGATCAAAGGTGACTCCTAGATAGTTTGGATTTTCTTCATGGCGTAATATTTTTCCAATCAATACCAGCTTGGGTTGCTGACTTTTATTTGAGAAGGAGACCACTGTGCATGTTGTTTTCTCCTCACTTATCTTCACTAGCCATGATTTTGACCAGTCCTCTAGTGCTAATAAGGCTTGCTGTATTCTGCTGTTAGCTGTACTAATATATTCTTCAGATTCTTCAGAAGGGCAGAATGTCAGACGGGCCTGCGTGCCCAATTCTTAACCCTTTGAAAATAAAGACTTATTATTATTATTATTATTCTTTGCCTTGGTACCTAGTCCTATTAGCATTTCATTTGTGATTCCATCCTTTCCTGGTGATTTCTTCTTTTTTAGGGTATTCATTGCCTGTTCCATTTCTTCCATTGTTAGATTTGCCATCATATATTCAGCTAATGTCTCTGTATTTCTATGATGTATCTTGTTTATCTTTGATTGCTTTCTTCTGTTCGGTTGTAATATCAATGTGGTTTGCATTTGCATAGTGTTCCATTAGTGCATTTGCAGCCTTTTTTCCTGTAAGCAAGGCATTTCCTTGTTTAATTGTTATTTGTTTGTTTCTAGATCCTTCATTGTTCATGGCTTTCACTAGTTTCCATAGTTTGTTTCCATCCCTGTCAAAATTCAGGTTTTCTGTTTTTTCCCTCCAACAATCTCTTGTTGTTTGATTTACTGTTCTTTTATACTTTGCTGAGATGGCTTTGAGAGAGATGTTCGCTTCAATTGTTTGTTCTCTCTCTGCTGTCTTCCTGGCATCTTCAACTTTGTCCTCCAAACTTTGTAATTCTTCAGTCCAGTATGGTTTGTAATTTTTCCTCGCTCCTCTTGGAATGGACTCAGTTGCTGCTTGTATTATCGCTCTGTTTAGACTTTGCACCATTTGCTTTATGTTTCCATATCGTTTATTTTATTTTTACAATATTTGTCTGTTAGTATGGCAAATCTGTCCCAATCTGCTCGTTTGTAATTCCAGCGGGGCAAGGGCTTTTGCTCCTGTGGAACATACTCCATATTCATTACAAGCTTGATTGGTCTGTGGTCACTACCTGCTAATTGGTCCAGCACATGGCGATCGATTTTGTGGAGGATGTCTCCTGTGCAGAAAGCTAAGTCTGGAGTAGAAGTGGTAAGCCATCTTCTGGAGTAGAAGCTCGGTGTGTCATCCGCTTTGTTGAGTAGATGGAGATTTGAGTCTATTTCCCAGTCCTCCAATTCATCTCCTCTTTTGTCAGTATCTGGGTATCCCCATCTTTCTGAACGGCTATTAAAGTCTCCAACAATAATGCAGTTTGTGTCAGTTATTTTCATGTTTGAGAGTGTATGGTCCTTATCTGCTGGGCTATACAGATGGTAGATTCTTATTTTCACGTCCTTTATCATTATATCAATACCTATAATTTCCGTTTGGTTGTCAGAGATCACAGATACTTCGCTGCAAGGTATTTTATTTCGTGTAAGTATTAGAACTCCTCCTTTGTGTCCTTCGCGGTCGAAACGTGTGGCCTGATATCCTCTGACTGAGAATTTGTGATTGGCGTTGAGGTGTGTCTCTTGAATGCATGCCACATCTATTCTATCTTTATGAAGACGCTGTGTTAGGGAGTCTTTCTTCTTGTAAACTCCTTCGGCATTCCACTGTAGTATGTTGAGTCAATGCTTTTCGAGGAAACAATGTTGGTAGAGCAGGACGGTACCCATACAAAAGGGGGAATTTCCAGAGACGTCCAAATAGTTATGCCGGATGCTGGAATTGTGGGAGCTGGAGACACAAGGCAGCACAGTGTGATGCACAACCATCCAGTGAGCCAACAAGTAACGCAAGGAAGGAGATCATCTGTTTCAAATGTGGAAAGAAGGGGCATGTCAGCTATCATTGTACGATGAGGGAAACGGAGCATTCTAATGCAGAACAAGTGATTGAGACTATCAACAATGAAGATTGTAGTGGGTGCAAAACAGCGGTGCATGAAGGAGGAAGTCTGAAGCTGCACCATGGAGTCGTTAATGATAGGCCAGCGTTAACAATTAGGGATTCCGGATGTACGTCTATCGGAGTGAGGAAAAGTTTAGTAGATCCCTCGGAGTACACAGGCAAACATATTAGATGCATAACATTTAACGGGGCAGTAGAATTCTACCCATTAGCCGTAATAACAGTGAAAACACCATACATCACAGGAAGAGTGACAGCGTGTGTTCTAGACTCACCAGTGGCAGATCTTATCATCGGAAACGTTCCAGGAGTTAAAGATTGTACAGAAGAAGAAGTAGCTTATTGGGACCAAAAACATAGTTTAAGTAGTAACGAGGTAGGTACCAAAAGAAAACCTAAATTAGAGAGTATAGCTGAACAAGAAGAGGCACGTGAAGCAGACACAGAGACTCAGGGCAAGGATAGTACATTTGAGCAGGTGAGAAGGGAATCCCAGAGACAAGATACTACTCTGGACACATGTTTCCAAGGGGTAGTAGAGTAGAACATAGGAAGTCAAAGAAGGGTAGATGGTGCTTCGAGAGGAAGAACAATGGTCTCACTCGCCGGTTTTCAGATGGCGGAACTGCATGTGGGCAAGGAGTAGTACCCGTAGCACGTAGTGACCGAGATACTAGAACAGCTCAGGATAGTGCATGTGCAGGGCACATAAGTATAAGGCATATGCAGCAGAGAGCAAGGTGCCAGGGATATGGGCCAAAATTGAATAAAGAGTTCAGACTAAACAGAGACTCCAGTGTAACGGTGCAATATGCAGATAGGAGAGTTGAGTCAGGCCAAAAGAGTGTTCGCGACATCACTGACCCAGGGTTAGGGATAGCATACAGATGTAAATATATGGGCACCATGAGGAATGGGTACAAGAAAGGTAGATACTTCATCGACAGAAATAGATGGAGGTTTGATGCAAGAAAAGAACCACCTGATACAGGGTCGGGACACAAATAGGTTGTGTCTTCTTGAGGATGTTAGTAGACTTGCGGGTACACAGATATTATGTTCCCTATGATATGTTTATTATTATTATTATTATTATTATTATTATTATTATTTTTATTATTAGTATTATTATTATTATGTGAGATACTAGTCATGTATTGTTACACATGATGGAAAGTTGTTGGTATTGACGTGTGGGGAATATGGGAGTGTACTATGAGCATTCGATGTATTATTTAGTGTGCTAGCTAGAGTGAAATGTAGTCATACTTAGGGCTACCCAGGCATTATGTCTGGGTCATAAGTATTATGCTCCCAACGTTTGAAAACGAAGTTTTCTTTTAAGAGGGGGGTAATGACATATGCCTGGGTCATTGACATTGAGGTGAGTGACCTTTATAGCGAGACTTCGAGAATAACAATTAGCCCTGAGTAATAATGGTAAGGGTGAGTGCAGACCCCCCCAGGGTGGATGGGGGGAGAGACAGTGTATTTTGTGTGAAGTCATGGGACTTCAGGACAGTTGATGTTTTGGCGCCGAGCGATCGGTGGTCGAAGAAGTGGGAGCTTAGACTGACTGCGGGTCAGATCTTTTGTTGTGTTGTTCTCCCAGTTGTGAATGCGGGCCTAAAACCCAGTGGGGGTTGGATAGTTAATGGAGGCCTGAACCCAGAGTGGGTTGAATAGTTAGTGGAGGCTAGACCCAGTGTGTGGGTGTATTGTGTGAAATCCAGCCGTGGATAGTAGCTGGATTACCTGTCTTGTGGATTTGATATGAAGCAGGCTTGAGAAGGCAGTGATGTGTGCTGGTTAAGTTGTGAGGAGGATATTTATATTCTATGGATTATGTTGTTTCTGGATATAGAGTTGTGTTCCGTTTGTCCGTGTTCTTTCTGCAATAAAGGATTATGTGCGCCAACTCAATCTTGTTTAATGACTGGTGAACGTGCACTGCGGGGGTGAGTTATATTGTAAGACAGTTAGATAGCTCAATTGACACACCAGGAGCATCGTTACCTAGACAACGACCATATCACGCACTTATCATGAAGAACTTCGTGATATAGTCAATTTCACAAACATTTAGTCTAGTCAGTCATGGAGAATATATTAATGTAGTCAATTACACAAACATTTAGTCTCGTCAGTCATGGAGAATATATTAATGTAGTCAATCACACAAACATTTAGTCTCGTCAGTCATGGAGAATATATTAATGTAGTCAATCACACAAACATTTAGTCTCGTCAGTCATGGAGAATATATTAATGTAGTCAATCACACAAACATTTAGTCTCTTCAGTCATGGAGAATATATTAATGTAGTCAATCACACAAACATTTAGTCTCTTCGGTCATGGAGAATATATTAATGTAGTTAATCACACAAACATTTAATCTCGTCAGTCATGGAGAATATATTAATGTAGTCAATCACACAATCATTTAGTCTCGTCAGACATGGAGAATATATTAATGTAGTCAATTACACAAACATTTAGTCTAGTCAGTCATGGAGAATATATTTATGTAGTCAATCACACAAACATTTAGTCTCGTCAGTCATGGAGAATATATTAATGTAGTCAATCACACAAACATTTAGTCTAGTCAGTCATGGAGAATATATTTATGTAGTCAATCACACAAACATTTAGTCTCGTCAGTCATGGAGAATATATTAATGTAGTCAATCACACAAACATTTAGTCTCGTCAGTCATGGAGAATATATTAATGTAGTCAATCACACAAACATTTAGTCTCGTCAGTCATGGAGAATATATTAATGTAGTCAATTACACAAACATTTAGTCTAGTCAGTCATGGAGAATATATTTATGTAGTCAATCACACAAACATTTAGTCTCGTCAGTCATGGAGAATATATTAATGTAGTCAATCACACAAACATTTAGTCTAGTCAGTCATGGAGAATATATTTATGTAGTCAATCACACAAACATTTAGTCTCGTCAGTCATGGAGAATATATTAATGTAGTCAATCACACAAACATTTAGTCTCGTCAGTCATGGAGAATATATTAATGTAGTCAATCACACAAACATTTAGTCTCGTCAGTCATGGAGAATATATTAATGTAGTCAATCACACACAAATATTTAATCTAGTCAGTCATGGAGAATATATTAATGTAGTCAATCACACAAACATTTAGTCTACTCAGTCATGGAGAATATATTAATGTAGTCAATCACACAAACATTTAGTCTCGTCAGTCATGGAGAATATATTAATGTAGTCAATCACACAAAGATTTAGTCTAGTCAGTCATGGAGAATATATTAATGTAGTCAATTATACAAACATTTAGTCTAGTCAGTCATGGAGAATATATTAATGCAGTCAATCACACACAAATAATTAGTCTAGTCAGTCATGGATGAATTATTAATGCAGTCAATCACACACAAATATTTAGCTTAGTCCGTCACGGAGAAATTATTAATGTAGTCAATCACACACAAATATTTAGTCTAGTCAGTCAAGGAGACATTATTAATGTAGTCAATCACACACAAAAATTTAGTTTAGTCCGTCATGGATAAATTATTAATGTAGTCAATCACACACAAATATTTAGTCTAGTCAGTCAAGGAGACATTATTAGTGTACTCAATTACACACAAACGTTTGTTCATCAGACATCGATGTTTAGTGTATTCAATCACACGCCAATTATTATGTTAATCATATATCATTGTTTAGTTAGTCACATTACGATGGTTAGTTGGTTACATATCAATTTTTATTTTACCATACATAAATGTTTATTTAGTCAATAACACATAAATGTTAAACGTATCATTTGCCATTCGTTGGTCGGTAAATCAAAATGCTATGAATATAAAATTATAAATATGAAAGATGGTAAAATAGAACTTGAGACACACAATAAACAATTATAAAGTGCAAAATACAGTAATCTGTCCATCAGCTGTCTCAGTGGCCTCAACAAATACGTGTTCATCAGCTGCCTCAGAGGCCTCAACACATACGTGTCCTACACCATACAACACTTGTGAATGTGTCCATCAGCTGTCTCAATGGCCTCAACAAATACGTGTCCATCAGCTGTCTCAGGGGCCTCAACAAATAAGTGTCCATCAGCTGTCTCAGTGGCCTCAACAAATACGTGTCCTACACCATACAACACTTGTGAATGTGTCCATCAGCTGTCTCAGTGGCCTCAACAAATACGTGTCCTACACCATACAACACTTGTGAATGTGTCCATCAGCTGTCTCAGTGGCCTCAACAAATAGGTGTCCCACACCATACAACACTTGTGATTGTGGTTTTTTTTTAAATACTTGTGAATGTGTCCATCAGCTGTCTCAGTGGCCTCAACAAATGCGTGTCCATCAGCTGTCTCAGTGGCCTCAACAAATGCGTGTCCATCAGCTGTCTCAGTGGCCTCAACAAATACGTGTTCATCAGCTGTCTCAGTGGCCTCAACAAATACGTGTCCTACACCATACAACACTTGTGAATGTGTCCATCAGCTGTCTCAGTGGCCTCAACAAATACGTGTCCATCAGCTGTCTCAGTGGCCTCAACAAATACGTGTCCTACACCATACAACACTTGTGAATGTGTCCATCAGCTGTCTCAGTGGCCTCAACAAATACGTGTCCTACACCATACAACACTTGTGAATGTGTCCATCAGCTGTCTCAGTGGCCTCAACAAATAGGTGTCCCACACCATACAACACTTGTGATTGTGGGTTTTTTTTAAATACTTGTGAATGTGTCCATCAGCTGTCTCAGTGGCCTCAACAAATGCGTGTCCATCAGCTGTCTCAGTGGCCTCAACAAATGCGTGTCCATCAGCTGTCTCAGTGGCCTCAACAAATACGTGTTCATCAGCTGTCTCAGTGGCCTCAACAAATACGTGTCCTACACCATACAACACTTGTGAATGTGTCCATCAGCTGTCTCAGTGGCCTCAACAAATACGTGTCCATCAGCTGTCTCAGTGGCCTCAACAAAAACGTGTCCTACACCATACAACACTTGTGAATGTGTCCATCAGCTGTCTCAGTGGCCTCAACAAAAACGTGTCCTACACCATACAACACTTGTGAATGTGTCCATCAGCTGTCTCAGTGGCCTCAACAAATACGTGTCCTACACCATACAACACTTGTGAATGTGTCCATCAGCTGTCTCAGTGGCCTCAACAAATACGTGTCCTACACCATACAACACTTGTGAATGTGTCCATCAGCTGTCTCAGTGGCCTCATCAAATACCATACACTCGTGCGCCTTAAGACCTTTAAAGACTTCCTTTACTAAGAAAAAGCAAAGAAAACTTGTTGCAGGTTCCCCTAATGATATTTCTGTTAGCTGGTAACACGGAGGCAGGTTGTGGGTACTCGTATTTGCTGCAGACCAGCTGGCCAAGGCTGGGGGAAACTTCGAGCGGCCCTGGCCATCTCAAAGCTTCAGGGATCTACGAAGACAATCTGGAGAAACAACACTACGGACCAGAATACCACGGCGTACTTGAGCTTGGCAGAAATACACAGACCAAAATCTTCAGATTCATAACAGGACATTTTTTTCTCTCGTTCACTGCTTTGAACTCAAGCGTAGTCCATACACATGCTACGACTGCTAGTGTGTTGGGCTTGTTATAGCGCGTGGATTAGTTGTCCCTAGTATCAGTGTCCCGTGGCATCAGGTGAACACATTTCGACTTCAGAGGTAGAACAGGCTGAGAGCTACTGTAGCACTCACTGTCGACTGGGTCCCAAAACTGACTCGACCTCTAGCAAATGTGGAGCACTCAAGCAAACCCCAAAACATGTCCTACAAAACATGTCCTACAAAACATGTCCTACAAAATATATTCCACACGACTGCCCTGACTTGGCCAAACTGAGGGAGGACAGCTGGCCGAACTGAGGGAGGACAGCTGGCCGACTGGAGCCACTCTTAGAAAACAACTCAAGGAAACCATCCTGTCTGTGACCCGTGCCGGAATAGTCGCATAACAAAAGTGGATCGAAGAAGCTGATGACGTGTGGATCGTTCTAAACATACGGGACAAGCACCATATACCCTAGACACCTCTTGACGTGGAGATGTGTCCTTGACCTGGCTTCACTGACCTGGGTCTTCTAAAGCTGAGTGTCTCATGATGGATGGAGTCCCACGATGGATGGAGCTAGCATCTCGTTGTACTCTTCAATGTTTGTCATGTTATCCCGCCAATATATGCTCACCAGTTTTAATGTTATAAACAACATACATAGATAACATATAACGCATTTTATATATATATATGAAGCAGCGCCAAATCTGGGCAGGTACAAATTTGGCCTGCTATAGAAAAATCTGGGACGTGGTTTAGGCGATACTATAAGTACCTAAACCCGCCAAAGATCGTTCTCTCTGATCAACAACGATACGGTCAGAGGGGGTGTTCAGGCCCAAGGTCAACAAGAAGAGGTCCAGAACCGGCCTTTCTCGGCCGCGTCCACCAGCAGGTGAGCACAAATGCCCAAAGGTTACATCAAGAAGACCAGGACCGGTCTTTCCAATCCATGGAACAAGCGAACAAGCCTTTGGAAGCAGGGCCGGATTTAGACTTGATAAGGCCCTAAGCTATTTTAAATATGGGGCCCTTTATAAGTCCAGATATTCTATATCAGTGACAAGTTTCTCACTCTGACAAAATTTTTGGGACCCCCACTTTCTTGGGGGCCCCAAGCTATAGCTTGTGTAGCCTATACGTAAATCCTGCACTATTTGGAAGGATCGAGAAGATCCAGAGAAATGCTGATCAGTGTTATTCATGGATGCCTGCAGTGGACAGTGTGCTTAGATAGTATAAATAAATGTGATGTGGCGGTGCCTGGGTGGATTCCTGGCTGGAATCCCTAAACCAGTGGACTGTTTAATAATGGCCGAAATCCGAGGGATACCAGTCTGACAAAGGATGGAAAGGGAGCTCTCTAACCTGAGCTTGTAGTCACCCCGACGCCAACATAGAGGAAGCCACCAGGCAAGCAGCGGGCATGATTAGGACACTGGTTGAAGGTGAAGTATAAGTCTACCTGAACCAACGAATGTGTAAGTAACATTAGAGCATTTTATGGGCGGTAGGGAAAGGATATCCCATGGGGCAGCAGGTGGCTATTCTGATGCGGTGATGATGCAGGGCGATATTGTTTGTTCACATTGGTACAAGTTGTGTGATAATACTAGGAAGGGCAGCATTGTATAATTCCAGAGATTTGATGTTATGGCCACAGGCTGATATAATGAGCAATGTTGGTAGCAGTATTACATTGAGTGTGTAATGGGTATTATTTTACATATGCCACATGATTGTTGTGGACACATGAACGGTGATAATGTTTGTGATTGATTGTCAAGTTTAGATACTCCTAAGTGGCAGTGAGTGATGCCTATCAAGATCCTACATGTACTATTTACAATATACAGAAGAAAAGTATTTTAATTGAACATCCTGTGGCAAGGATGCAGTGGTGTTTATTCCAGAAGGTGCATTAGGTTGCTGGTGGAATTATATGACTGCGGATTTGCCTGCAGTAAAACACAACGCCTGTCAGACCATAGAGGGTGTGTGATTTTATGCTACGTTCCACCCATCATGAAGGTTTTTATGTGAACTGTGCAGTTAGGAAGAGGCCAAATATGCTGTTATGTTGTTGCATTGTAGCTAAGTACAAAACTATGGCCTGGTGATGAATGGAAGGCATATTGCAAATATATGTGAGACACAGTGGATGTCTGGTGTGGGTGAAGCCAGTCAGTATCTATGTTGCAGCCTTTTGTCTTCTTCTTCTTCTTTCGTTCGCCTGAAATATGCTTATAACTCCAATGTTGTCTCTTGTGTGAATCTAACAGTCTTTTTTAGTTCACTCAGCGGTCCATAGAGTTATCTTCCACTGTTGTCTCTCTAGGCCAGTACAGGTATATGTCTGGTGTGCTTTCGGATGTGGGGAAGCCCAGTCAGAATCAAGATGGTGTCGTGTCACGTGATTGTCACATGTGTCAGGGTATCTTGTGTGGGCAGATTCAAGTGGCATATGTTGTCCTGTTGCAGGTTGATACACGATATTTGACAGGATCGTGTTTATAACTTTGAATAATATTTGTTCGCAGAGTGAAGAGTTATGTGTGGTGTTGACTTTGACTCTGGTTGACAGTAGTGTGTAGCCCCAGATGTAGTAAACTGTATTGTGTTGACTGTTGTGGGTGAACACAATCAATGTTGGGATGTGTTGTCCAGTTGTTATCAGTGCAAGCGGTATATATATGGTGCAGGGGAAACCTGGCCGGTGTTAATACTGTGTTTGACTGTGTCTGGGTGGCCAACATGAGAGTGTTGTCTTACGGAGCCACACTCAATTAATGTTGATGTTGTCTTGTTAGGTCATCATACAGCTATGTGTGTATGGGTGGGTGGGTGGGTGTCTGTGTGCGTGGTGTGTGTGTTTTGTGTGTGTGTGTTTTGTGTGTGTGTGTGTGTGTGTGTGTGTGTGTGTGTGTGTGTGTGTGTTTTGCATTTCATGGTTTACATGTGTTCAAATCAGATCCAATCTCTCATTACTGGGGTATGTGGGTTATGTGTGTGATATTCCCACTGAAGTGGAGACATCGTGTGAGCAAGTACATGATTGTATATAGAAAGCCAGTATAGACTGAGAGCAGTGCAATGAGGGTTAACCAGTCCTAACATCAAGGTAGCATCATGATAGTAGTGGTATAGCTGGAGAAAACGGTGATGTGGGTTCACTCCGCTGATCTACTGGGTTGGAGATGCAGATATATATGCGCGTGCTGATTCATATGTGCATTTATTCTGTAAATGCAAATAATCATAGGACTTTTTATGTTGCAGGGGGTATCTGACCGAGGTTTTCAGGGCATTCCTAGGCCTTTGTTAGTCACAATATTAAGCAACCCAAGTCCATGTTTAGGTTAGTATTTCTATTGTTGGTTATGTTAAAGTTCTTTCCTTGGGTTGTGTCCCAGTCTGATTAGGGATGTGATATCTGGTTGTGATGCTTAGGGCACTCTGTAAACTTAGCTGAGTTGCAGGAGTCTGATTAGATGTGGGGTTCAACCCACTGTTGGTCTCTATTGTAAACTGTACTTGTCTATACGGTTGTACTTTGTATCACAATGCTGGATGTTTTGTGCTTGAGATGTGGGGCTTACTAATAAAAGAACTAATTTTTTTGTCATTGATCTGTTTGGTTAGTCGTTATTTAGTTTATGTTAGTTGCATATTCATTGATGCGGGTAACGTCTAACTCTGCAATCTTCCTGGTGTGATATGAGTGTATATCCCCCTGTAACAAGATCCAGATAATCTTCTGATCTCTCTATTTTTTTCCTGAAGCCGGGACAGTGATAGTTTTCTCTTTTTCTTGCATTCATTTTCTTCTCTGGCCCATGTGCAGTCAGCGTTGTGCTTTATTTGCCATTGTGCTGTTTCCAGCCCCACAAATTACGTACATATATGTTACGTTACACACTATTACAATACTAAGTCCTGGCGGATATAACATACAAGCATCAAAGTTGCTGTGACGTTGAAAATTGTGCATTCTGAAAGTTGCCCGGGCAGGTCTGGCGGAATTCTGTTGATGATTTCACACAGACGTGCAGAGAAGAGAGCGGAAGTGGGATTTGTGTTTCCGTTTGCACACAACTACGGGGCAGGGAGCATGGTGGACAAGATAGTCGCTGAGCGAGCCACCAAAGGTGCGGTGCAGCACACCCCTCCCACGGCTGCCCACTACAATCATCTCGGCGTGTTCTTCCTCAGCAGCTCTCAGGATTCCGTCCTCGGGTGTCAGTGCCATGACGTTTCTGACCTTTCCTTCAATCTGGGGAGGAGGGTGAAGCAAGAGGCTGTTATAATTACATGGAATATGTATTCATTCATTCATTCATTCATTCATTCATCCATTCATTCATTTATTCATCCCTCCATTTATTCATTCATTCATCAATGTGTCGTCTTTCCTTTTCTACTAAGATGTTGTTGATTGATTGATTGATTGATCTAGGAACCGACATCACAGCATTCGGGACATTCCCATAAGCGCTCCGTCTCCATCCTCAGCAACCAGCGAAGAGTTCCAACACTAATAGTTCCAGTAGCAATCTGATTATATGTCCGTCTCGCCTTTCCTCTGAGCGTCGAGCGTCGGCCAGATCCTCTCGTCACTCCTCGCTGCCTCATTCTCACCAGACTATGGTGATCCATTTGCTCCTCCGAGGCGTACACGTGCTCCCACAAGGCCGCAACCACATCTGCCTTGTCATGCATCAATACTCCACCAAGTTCTGCCGAGCCAGCCAATCTGTCCGCCTGTTCATTTCCCCGCACACCGGCATGCCCAGGAGAAAAAATCCAGGTGATGCTTGCTACCTGTGACCTCCGAAGCGAAGCAAGCCACTCTGCACGAAGCTTGCCTGTTCTCACCCTTCTCAGCATGCTTTCTGAGTCAGTTACAATCACAATGTGTGTATGTATCGTGTTTTCTATCCAGCGAAAAGCTGCACTGACCGCCTCCACCTCCATTCTTGAGCTAGATGTAGTGTCATCATACGCCAGGCTCTCCTGCACCAAATGCCGACCATTAGTTTTTGCCAAGAACCCCCAGGCAATTCTCCTACCTCTCAACACTGACCCATCCGCGTAGATAATCACATCACCCGGGCGAGAATATTCCTGAATTAGTTGCTGAATTTCCAAGATGTTGTTGTGGAACCATACGGTTCTGACTTTATTTTGACCGGCACACAGACATACAAGCTCGAGCACACACTAACTGCTAACTACGGCCAGCGAGGTGTTTCACGGAGAACTGACCCTTGAACTTTCCTGAAAGTAGTACCTGAAGCTCCGGTCAATCCCAGAAGGCAGCAGTGGACAAGGTTTTCCCTCAACAATCTCACTTTCCCCGCAGACACGCTCATTGTGATACTGTGTGGGTGGTGACACTCGGAATCAACACCAAGAAATATTTGGAAGTGAAATGTGACCGCAGATTTGCCTCAGAGATCGTATCGAGCGCGTAGCAATACAGATAGTGGAGGAGGCCAATATTAAACAATGTCTCCCTGTTGTTCTGTACCAAGTACTGGTCATCTTAGCTATGGAATACCCTGTGGTCATCCTCACCGCCCGACAGGCACACATTGCGAGACAAGGGGTAATGGTGGCCGCCAGTATTGAACAGCACCTTCTCATTGTTCTGTACCAAGGACTGGTCCTCCCAGCTGTAGAATAAACCCCTGGCCATCCTTACCGCCCGCCAATCTTTCAACCCCTGTCTCGTGGTCTCACTTCCTCTCTGCCAATCCCGTGTTTGAGCTATTTGAAGATTGGTTGTAATCTCTAGCCGGTCTCCCTGGTCTGGCCCTGGTCTTTCTCCGTAATCCCGTATATTTTCGTGAGTAACGTAACTTACGCGAGAATCGGTAGCGGTTCTCGCCGCGTTTGTAGCTTAGAGGTATGTGAGCCGGTCGCTCAGAAAGCAATAGCAAACTACTGAGCGTAATCTTGCCTAGTACACCAACAGCAGCTGAAAAATGCTGGTGTTGACTGCAACGTCCTGTAAGGGGTATGCAACATAAAAAAGTAATCTCTAACTGCGCTCTAAATGCGCAAATGACCAGAACAATCTTTACCGCACTATGAAACACCACAACTATAACCAACGCCACTGAGGCTGGTTGAGCGAGATGAAGAGTTTCTTTTTTTTTCATTCTACAAATCGAATCGAATCAAAAACTCTAACTGTCCTTTCATCAGCTAAGCACCTTCACGTGAGTGTCAGTTGTGTGCTTAATTGTGCAGTGTGATATAGTCTTGGTATATATTGTGTTATTTTTTGAGCTGCACCGTCAACTCTTTCCCTTATGAATGTGTTTTGGTAAGGCCTAACATTTTCTACTGTTAAAGGTTTGTTACACATCCCTTACAGGATGTTGCAATGAACCCCAGCATTCATTAACTGCTTGTCATTTACTAGGCAATTTTATATTCAGTAGTTTGCCACTGCCGGTCTCTCTGGCTGTGGGGTTACAACACTTTCTCTCTGTAATCCCGTTTATCATGCAGAGTCTCGTAGCGGAGCGAGAACTGAGGAGGTTCGACCCCCGCTCGTGACTTGCGGGATACTGAGCCGGCCGCTCAGAAAGCAATGGCAAACTACTGAGCGTAATCTTGCCAAGAGATCAACATACAGCTGAAAGATGCTGGTGTTGACAGCTAAGTCCTGTAAAGGATATGCTAAAAAAAAAAAAAAAAAGCGGCCGATACCTCATACTGTCAAAATCAACGCAGAGCGATCAGCTTCCAAATCGCCCGCGACAGATTTCGAACCTCGCATCGATATCTCGGAGAAATGTGGAACACTGTTTCATTAACCCCTAACCCACAGACCACGGTTTTTCCAAATGTATCTTGCGACTTTTATTGTTGTCTTGTTTTTGCTGCCTACATCTAATATGTTTGATACCCGGGGTGGTGAGAACCAATGTCTGAGTGTGTCTGCAATGTCTTATAGTGTATAACAGTTGTCAGTGGTTGCGTTTCATATTGATACAGTCGCAACTTTGTTTCCTTGTAAGTGTTCGGTCACGCGATGCAGACAATGTTTTGCATTTCACGTGACGCATGAGCAGTTTAGTTTCAAGTCTGGGCAAGTGAAAACATGGAGAAACGGGGTCTTATATGACATAAACGAAACAAATAGAATCACGAGTCTAAACATGTTTAGAACGTATGCGCTTATGTCAACAGGAGAACATGGGTATTAAACAACAACAGCGTAATAATAACATTAACAATGCGTCTTTTTTTTTTTTTAGAATAGCAAGTTTATACAGCTTTTGTAATTCCTGGTTTAACGTCTTCGGGGGGCTAAGTACAGGGAGACCGGGGGGGGGGGGGGGGAAAGGGGGGGGCTAGGTTAAGTAAAATTTCTGGGACAACCAGCGATGTAATACATGAGGAGTTGTGTGCTTCTGTCACTCCATAATCCAATACCTCCAGACTTTTGATAGACGCAAGTAAATAACTGGGCCCTTTGGTTTGTATTGACCCTCATGTCAGTGCAAGCCTCTCGACTACATCCTCGGTTATAAATGGGCGGCTGGAAGAGAAGGCGAACGGAAAAGGCGCCATTCCCTTTTTTTTTTGTTTAGGGCACCAGCCATCTGAACCCGCAGCTGTCAACACTAGCATCTTTCAGCTGTATGTTGATCTCTTGGCAAGATTACGCTCAGTAGTTTGTCATTGCTTTCTGAGCGGCCGGCTCAGTATCCCGCAAGTCACGAGCGGGAGTCCATCCGTCTCAGCTCTCGCTCCGCTACGAGACTCCACGTGATAAACGGGATTACAGAGAGAAAGTGTTGTAACCCCACAGCCAGAGAGACCGGCTCAAACTGATTTAGTTTTTGCTTTTTAAAGGATAGCTGTCATTGCACAACGCTACGTCCGTTCTCGCTCCAGTATCCTTCAACCACGGATAATCATAACCCAGTGCACGAAATCAGTAACACTGGACTCCCATGTGTGTAAACAAGAACCACGCGTTATAAATATTATTTTGTTGATGGTTTTCTACTGTTCTTAAAGTCGCTTAAAAGTCGACAGGGTCGACTTCATTGCACCGGGTTTTATCCCATATGGATCGGTCTCTTTCCGCAGCACGGAAAGTGTCGCACAAAGCACGAACTCCGTAGCTTTTAGCTGACGACCCACAGGAGTCTACGAAACATTTAACTCGTAAACCGAAGGACGCGGCCCGGAATCGAACCCACAACCTTCGGAGCACGAGTCAAACGGCTTGGCCACTTCACCACAGAGACTCTCTTTCTAATTTTGCCAGGACGGCGGCAACTTCCACCTACTCTTTTCGGATTGTTGACATGCGCAACGTGCACGCTCCTCCTCGTGTTTCGCTCTTATTCCATAACGCTAGACATCAGAGACACTACCCCAGAACCAGGGTGGGCTACTGTCTGTTTAGTTTAGTTTAGTCGTTGGATCAACATCACGGCACACGGTTTAACTCATAAGTGCTCCGTTTTCCTCCTAACTCAAACCTGAGTCTGGAGAAACTCAGCTCAATGCACGAACTCCGTTGCATCGGCGAGGATCCTGAAATACTTTGGGTAGATTTGTAACTCGAAATTTTGCCCGGACAGCGCTGTTAGGCTACTGTCTGTCTTTAAATCTAATCTCCCATGCAGTTCACCTCGTGAACACACACACACACGCACGCACGCGCGCGCGCACGCACACACACACAGACACACACACACACACACACACACACAAGAGATCACATCAACTGCACGTTTGTTTATGTAGAGTTATCCACACCTACCCTCAGTTTCCGGAGCTTCCTGGCCAGCCTAGTCAGGTGTGAGACGATGAGTTTCTGTTCGTCCTTGGACACTTCTGCCATGATGTCCCGGTGTAAGGCGTACACGGCTGGAAGAGACGTCACAGGTATACGAGCAAGCACAACACACGCGTAACATTTATATGTATACATACACACTGCACGTAAAATATAGGCCAGAAGTGTACGGTTTTGTCGTTAAGGTATACAAAATGCGCTTAATATATATGTATATGTGTGTGTGGTGTGTGTGTGTCTGTGTGTGTGTATGTGTGTGTGTGTCTACACGCACATACACAAAGTACATAAAACATAGGCCAGCAGTGTACAGTTTTGTCATCACGGGTATACATGTAAGCACACGATACGCGTAAGATATATTTATTTTATTAAGTTGCATGTCCTTCACAGGACGTAGCAGTCAACCCCAGCATTTTCGCTGTTCGTGATTCCTGGGCAAATTTTACGTTCAATAGTTTGCCATTGCTTTCTGAACGACCGGCTCCTATAACTTTTTCGAAAAAGACCAGCACCTAGCCTATGTGTTTCGAACCCGGGTATACGGGTTCACAAACCGCGTCCGCAAGCCCTTAGCCATGGAGGCCGGTTATGCATACATATAATGTACACAAACACACTATACATAAAACATAGTCTAGCAGCCGGCAGTGTACAGTTTGATCCGTACACATGCATGCAAGCCATATACATCATCATCATCTTTTTCATGTAGCAGGGCCTCCTCGGAATGTCGCTCTCTACCACACATAACGTCCTTGTAACAGTATAGCTTAGGAGTAAAGAGTTAGGGAATGCTGCGCATTCATTAACTAGTGGGAAACCATAGTTGGTGAACGTGTGTGCACGAATGGATAGACGTATCCAGGGCTTGCACACACGTCACTTAGGGACTGGGAATTCACGAGGTAAACAACAAGAATGTCGGAGTTTACCATCATGTTTGAAGACGAATGATTTTCACCTAATAAACGTATGAATTTATAAAAGACGAGACTTGACCACTATATTATCACGAGCCTTCCACACTCAGCATTGTTATATCACCACGGCTACTGTGATATAGGCTGAATTGGTGCCGTCGACCTCAAGATTGCAAACATGGGATGTAGCGAAGATTGTTGACAAGCAAAGAACAAACGAAGGAGTGTTTTGTCTACGTCTGGAAAACAGATGTTATGGAAGTTTTCAAGTAATTAATAAGAGACGCAACAACTAAAAGCCCGCCCAGGGGTAGTTGTTGTGATTTCTCAGTGTTTATTAAGAGGATTTCTCAGTAAAGGTCAGAAGGTTTGATAATCTTATTTTATAGAAAGACTGATAGTTTTGTATGCATAACTCACTAATATACAGTGCCCTGATCGCTGATCTACGCTGTTTTTTTGATGAGATCAAGAATTGCCGTTTTACAGCGAAAATTGCAAATGATATAATGATGTCGCTGCTGATTGCATCTTACGATTTATAAAGTAACCTTGTACCTCGGGAAATAAATTGTCTTTACACCCGAACGATCAGCTCCAAATAAAACAGAGAACTATCGACAATGAAGAAACATTTATGAGCATGGTTTCAGCTCACTGGACTGTTTGAGGTGAAGTCAAGGTCAAATTGCACTTTCTGTAATTCTCGAATCAAGCTGGTCAACAGTCACTTCAGCTAAGTGAAGGCGTTGATGAATCTGGTCAACTTGTCTCAAGTCAAATTGGTTTCAATTGATTTAAACTGACCGTTGTTGGAACGCCACATAACAAGTAATGTTCCGAGTGCTGAAACAGAGTGGCCATCGTCAGGCTTGAATCCACCCATTGTTGACTTGCTCGTTTTTTCTCTGAAACGTATGGATGTTCCAGATATGCTGTCGTGTCAGATTTGCTGAGACCGTTAAATGTTGTCGGTTGGAATACAGTGAAGGTGACCTTGCTTATCGGAAGGTAAACTCCAGAATTTTTAGTCAAGCAATCGATCAATCAATTAATCAATCGATCAATTAATCAAGCAATCAATCGATCAGTCAATCAAGTAATCAATCGATCAATTAATCAAGCAATCAATCGATCAGTCAATCAAGCAATCAATCGATCAACTAATCAAGCAATCGATCAATCAGTCAATCAATCGATCAATCAATCAAGCAATCAATCAGTCCGTATTGTATCGAGCGTTGTAAATTTAAAAGCCAAACGAGCATAATCAGCGGCATGTAAACAACTGGAAGGAATCGACTTCGATTGAGCTGAGAAGTCCAGAGGCTCTTCTTTTTCTGCTCCTTTCAAGTTTTGTCGATCAGAGTCCTTTGTTAACAAGATCCTCGATTGGAATTTTTTGCATCAGAATGGTCAATTAGAGTCCCTTTTATCAGGATTCGCGATTGGAACTGAAACCTTTTTTTCATCAAGATCATCGGTTGGAGTCTTTTTCGTATAGTTTAGGTAATGGATAGTTTTAGATTAATTAATTGAACAGAATATTTCTTGATGATTACTTTGAAATAATATTGTATGAAAATATTTGTATATTATATTGCTTGATAATTTCCATTATAGAATTTTAGGATGGAGCCCCAAGATTTTTCTCAGGTATTGAGTGGAGTTGGCGGAGCAATATCAAAGTTGGATGCAGTATTGAGACAGCAAAGTGTAATCAGTGATGTGGAGAGATTTAATGGACAGGCGAATCAGTTTAAGAAATGGGTTATTTCTATTGAGAAACATGCTTATCTAGTGAACGCTACAGATGAGGATAAAAAGAATTTAGCATATAGAACTAGTACAAGTCCAGTTTCTGACCATATAAGAAGAAAGCTAGAAGCGGGAGGAGATGAAACCTGGGAACAATTCAAAACCGACCTGGCACATAAATACGCAGAAATTACTGATCCACAACACGCATTCTCAGTGTTGCGACAAACGAGACAAAATATTACGGAAAGTGTACAGCTATACAGTGATAGGTTAATCAATTTAGCTGAGGAGTCATTTTTGGGACAGAATGTACGAGCTGAAGAAGTAGAACGGATGTTGGTGGGGATTTTTGTTGATGGGATTAGGTCAGATGGATTGAAATTTAAGTTATTGAGAGAGAATCCTGCAACATTGTCACAAGCGGTAGATATCGCTATACAAGAAGAAAGCTTGAGGAGAAGGTTTAGATTGAGAGTAGGACGAGAGTTAGGTAGTAGTTCGGAAGATAGAATTGAAGAACCTATGGAAATAGGACAGTATAGACATGGATGGAGAGGAAGACGAGGAGAAGTACAGATGGTACAAAGAAACACTAACGTATATAATCAAGGTAGAGAAGGACAAGTGAGAAATACTGTAAGAAACATGGAAGGTAACACAAATAACACAAATGTGGTTTGTTGGGGATGCCACCAACGTGGGCACATATTTCGCTTCTGTGGTAACAGACGTCTCCCATCGAATACACAAAGTAATAGAGGTGTTCAGACGAGTACACAGAACAGAACTGCAAATAGCAGATCAGCAAATGGGAATTATGGAGAAATGCAGAGACATTTTAGAAGATCAGGAAATCAGGGAAATTGGCGTCCCGCTTACTGAACAGGATCGGCAGTAGGGGGGAAGATAGTAAGATCCAAAAGATGCATCAATGTATTAAAAACCCAAATGATGAGTATAATAGGACATTTAGAAATAAAAAATATAAGAAGTTATCTCCCCAAGGCGAGATAAAACAGTTGTCACTAAATATGGTTGATCCTAGCTCATGTATAGTAGAAATAGGAAAATATAAAGTTAGAACATTAGTTGACTCGGGAGCACAAGTTAGCGTGATTAAAGAAACATTTTTATATCGAATGTTAAAAAATTGTAAAATATTTAGAATTCAGGAGAATCTTCATTCGGTAACTGGACACAGATTAGAAGTGCTTGGACAAACGATAATAAATTTTAAATTAGGAGGGATAAATGTTAGGCATATGTTCCATGTGGTCAAGGATTTAAATAGAAATATGATATTGGGTAGAGATTTTTTATTGAAAAATGGGGTGAGACTTTTTTTTGATTTGCATAAATTAAAATTCCAAGATGTGTATGTAGATTTAGAAGAGGATATGCATGTGTCGACACTAGTTAGAGTCAAAACGACCATGAATTTGAAACCACAAACGGTTAATTTAATACAGGCAAAAATGAAAAAAAAAAACCCATACTTTTCGGTTGGACAAACAGTTAAAATAACAGAATTAGAGAGAGAAATAATACAGGAACCTGGCTTAGAAGCCTACGATGGGTTAATAGTACTAGATAGACATCTCAGCTTTCCAGTGATGCTCCTAAATAATACAGGAAAAAATATTACATTATATAGAGGTTGTGTAATCGCTAAAGTAGAGTATAGTGAAAATAACATGTTAACTATAGACAAAGAAAACATATGGGGAAATAAGTATTCAGAAACTCCCATGATTAGAAATAATGTCGGAAATAAGTATAAAAGAAGCTGGAAAAGACGAAATGATGAATTGATCCATACATTTAAGAAACGTCCATCTCAGATAGATACAGTTGATAAAAAGACAAGAGAACAAGAATTGTTATCACAATTAAAAGCTCCGCCGGAGAATAGGGAAATATTAGAAAAGTTCGTGAAAGAAAATCAAGACGTTTTTGCGGTTAGTGATTTAGAATTGGGTAAGACAAAAACAGTTACAATGGAAATAGATACAGGAGACCATCCACCAATTAGTTTAAAACCATATAGAACTCCATTAAGAAATAGAGAAATAGTGGAAAAGGCAATAGAAGATATGTTGAAAGCAGGGATAATAACAAGATCAAAGTCAGAGTGGTCATCTCCGGTCGTCATAGTAGCCAAACCTGATGGTTCGAGCAGGTTCTGTTGTGACTACAGGGCGTTGAACAAAATCACTAAGAATGTAGCGTACCCACTGCCAGTGATTGATGATATTTTGGGGTTGCTTAATGGCTCCACATTCTTCACGACGCTAGACGCAAGGTCAGGATTTTGGTGTATTCCGATGTCGAAGGACGCGCAAAAGAAAAGTGCTTTCTGTACTCATATGGGTTCTTACGAATTCTTACGTATGCCGTTCGGGGTTCGAACTGCCCCGTCTCACTATATGCTCTTAATAAATGAAGTTTTAGATTTTAGAAGGTATGCAAAAGTTTGCTCTAGCATATATAGACGACATTCTGATTTTTACGAAAGGAGATGTGGAGGATCATTTAAAACATATTAGACTAGTATTTGACAGGTTAAGAAGGCATGATGTTAAATTGAAGCTTAGTAAGTGCCAGTTCTTAAAAACAGAAACAAAATATTTGGGGTATATTATAAATAGAGAAGGAATTAAACCAGACCAGGAAAAGATAAAGGCTATTAAAGAGTTACCTCCTCCAACTAACATAAAGGAAGTACGTGCGTTTATAGGAACCTGTGGGTATTATAGGCGGTTTGTCCCAGCATTTTCAAAGATTGCAGAGCCAATTACAAATTTGACGGGTAAATACGTTAGATTTAAGTGGGATGATGAGTGTCAAAAAGCATTCGATTTTTTAAAAAACAGTTTAACAGTGGTACCACTATTGACACATCCAGACTTGAACAAACAATTAATACTATATACAGATGCTTCGGACAATGCAATAGGAGCATGTTTGGTTCAACCATATGAAGGAAAAGAGTCTGGAATACCAGGGGTTAAAAATGAAAGGCCAATTTACTTTTTATCTCATAAGCTTAGCAAAACTCAACGCAAATGGCCGATTATTGAGAAAGAAGCTTATGCCATACACTACGCTCTACAAAAACTAAATTACTACTTACATAATGCCAATTTCATTATTAGAACTGATCACATGCCATTAAAGTCTATATTAGAAGCACCAATACAAAATAGGAAAATACAAACGTGGGCATTGAATCTACAGGGATACAATGCTACAGTGGAATATGTTTCAGGAAAACATAATACATGCGCCGATCTTTTGTCTAGGATCCCGTATCCACAGTCATCAGGGAACACGGAAGATGAAGCTGAACCAGAGATAGACGATCGTAACTGGCAAGTAAATACATTAGATTCTGCCATAATAAATAGAGAAAACTTTGAGAGTTTACCGTCAGATCAAGAGTCTGAACTTACAACAGAAGACCCACATTTGGAACAGTTTAATATGAAAGATGAACAAGAATTAGATCCAAAAATAGTACAAATAAAAAGAAAACTGAAAGAAACAGGGGAAAATAGTTTTAAAAGAAAATTTGTAGAGCTACAAGAAGACAATCAATTATATTATATCAGTGAAAAAGGTGAAGGAGTAAGAAAATATATTCCGAAACATTTAGAACGAGAAGTTTTAAAGGCATATCACGATAATAATGGTCATTTTGGGCGAGATAAGTTGGTTAAGGCTATTAGCAGTAAATATTACTGGCCGAATTTATTTAAAAGCGTATATGAATATGTTGAAGCATGTGAAAAGTGTAGGTTAAGAAACATGAAGATAATTAAATGTCCCTTACAGGATACTGATATTCCTCAATTTCCAATGCAGAAAGTAAGTTTGGATATTTCAGGTCCTCATCCAAAAACATTATCGGGAAATGTATACCTACTACATATCGTAGATTCATATAGTCTCTGGCCAGAAGTTTATCCAATTCCAGACAAGAGTGCTGATTCAGTTATAAATATGCTGTTACAAGAATTTATACCAAGGTTTGGGTGTCCACAAATAATACTTACAGACAATGGGAAAGAATTTGTAAATAGAAAGTTTGAAAAATTGGTAAAAGATTTGAATATAAAACACATTAAGACTTCATATTACAGACCAACTTCGAATGCCAAAAATGAGCGACAACATAGGACATTATACAATATACTAGCGAAAAATGTAGAAGAACACGATATGGATTGGGATCTTTATTTGGGAATAGCATTAGCGGCGATCCGTACACACCAAAATGAAGGAACAGGTTTCTCACCATTTTACTTAGTACATGGGAGAGAACCAATATTACCAATTGACAATTTATTAAAGCCTAGGAGAAAATATATGGGGGAGGATTTTCAGGAAACAAGATTACAAGAGATGCACAAAGCACATGTACGTTTGAGAAATAATATAATTAAGGCTCGAGAAAGACAGAAGAAATACGCAAATAAAAATGCACACTTACAAGAGTTCAACATAGGTGATAGAGTTTATTACAAAAAACATAGGAAAAACTCTAAGTTTGATGCTCATTGGGTCCGGGGATATTATATTTTAGAAAAGAAGGGTCCAGTATCGTATACTATTAAGAACCAAGTTACAGGGCATGTTGCACGTTCACATGTGGAGCACTTAAGACGGGATAATGAGGAAAAAGATGCAGAGAATAATAATAATTATTATTATTCAGAAGAATTGTCAGATGGACAGATTGTCAGACAAACGGAATATCCAATACCTATAGAGAATGGGAAACAAGTAACAACAGCATCTACTACGGCTGAACAAGAAGAAACAATACCAAAAACAGTCGTGATAGAGGAAAACAACACGTATGACGATTATAATAATGAAGAATCAATCAAGGAAAACATAGAAGCACCATTTATGAATACAAGACAGGTAGTAAAAAGAAAGTTAGATAGACAGAAAGAAAGAGAAATTAAGAGGCAAAGGAAGTTTAGACTGAATTCTTCAAGTGATGAAGATATGCCACTGTTTGAAAATTTATTAAGACGTCAAGACAGAAAAATTAGATTGGATTTAGAAAGGAAGAGATTAGCGGTTGCTAGTAATGGATATACAGATGAGGAACAAGAGATGGATGAAAAGTCAGAAACTGGTGAAGATGCTGATATGAAAGAAGATAGTTCTCCTCAGGAGGATGACGATATTGATGTAGATATTGCACTTATAGAAAAAAATTTGAAGCTATTAAGAAAATGGAGAAGAGATAAATAGTGCGGTAGAATATTCTGTAGATTGCAGATAGAAGAAGAAGTTAGACAAGGTATTTATGTATTTCCAAGGAAGGAAGTTGGCAACTTAATCAAGAGTTGTTGGGATGAGTAGACATAATATGGTAGTAAGTTCAGACTTATTGATATATGCTTTATGATCATTTTGATTTTTAAGTTGAAGTGTTGAGTTTTTCTTAGACGGAAAATAATTGATTAAGTCATAATATGTATGTATATATATGGTCTTTCATTTCATAACATATGTTTAATTTGATTAATGTGTGGGGATAAAGATGATGTCAAAGAATGAGGGGGTTGGTATTGTGTAGTCTGTTGTTTGACTTCAATTGTTCTTTATAAAATGTGAGGATAATTTAACATTGCTTTTATTGAGTTATCCTGGGTGTGTTTAAAATGATTACTGGCTTGACGTTCAGTTAGGGGAAAAATGAAGAGTTGTTTTTGGGAACTTACAGAAAATGTGAAATAGACGTTGAGTTGTTTAACGTATATAACGTTTATAAATAGAAATTGAGGGTGAAACATGATTGAGTTAAGGAGGAAGTGGTAGTGATTAGTGAAGTGATTCAATATGTTGTAATGGAGGAGTATATTTAAAAGTGGCTGGGGGTATCAGCAAAAATTGATATTACAGGTGGTTTGGAAAGAGTTAAAATGGGGGATTGAAATAGGGACTACATTAGTTGGTTCGTAACGTAAATACATGGGTTGGAATGACGGGCGATATTGGGTAAATGGGAAGTGAAATAGGAGCTGGGTTGAACAGCGTTTAATGGGAGAAAATGGGGGGGAATGCCAGCTTGAATTTTGGCATTTAAATAAGTGGACACTGGAAGAAGAAGACTGTACGTAACAGTATACTAATAATTTGGAGGTTTTGAAGGAATAGTTGAATTTGACGAGGTGTATAATACAAAATGGTTGTAGTGTTGGATCAACTTTTTGATAACAACAATTATTATTGACGAAAATGAAGATAAATTTTAGAAACTTTATTTTTATAAAGTTTTGAGAATGCATGGGAAGAGAAATGTGGTTACTTCTTACTTTTTCCCCTTACTTTCTATATTTTTTTAAGGTGCGCACCTAAACAATCTAACCTACCAAATCTAACCTATCCAACCTAACTGACTTAACTAAACTTTTCTGTCTATCCTGGAATAGCGAGAATGTGAATAAGGGAGAAAAAGATAAGGGAAATATCTTCAATTTTTGTCAATCATAATTTAGATGGACACTTTAATAGCGGTTCACTTATGGAGAATTTTGTAGAGAGTTTTTGTGGAGAACTTTATAACGAATTTTGTAGAGAGTTTTGTATTATTGATATAGTATTAAGTATGTCTCTAGTTAGCATTTGGCTATGATGAGATAAGAGGGTGAGAATTGAGTTGAGAAATATGTGGGATTGTTGGGCAGGTATGGTAGAGTTAAGTGGTTAAGAGTTGGGGTTGAGAATTTTTCAGGGAAAAAATCTCCTTGAAGAAGGGGAGGTATATGTAACAGTATAGCTTAGGAGTAAAGAGTTAGGGAATGCTGCGCATTCATTAACTAGTGGGAAACCATAGTTGGTGAACGTGTGTGCACGAATGGATAGACGTATCCAGGGCTTGCACACACGTCACTTAGGGACTGGGAATTCACGAGGTAAACAACAAGAATGTCGGAGTTTACCATCATGTTTGAAGACGAATGATTTTCACCTAATAAACGTATGAATTTATAAAAGACGAGACTTGACCACTATATTATCACGAGCCTTCCACACTCAGCATTGTTATATCACCACGGCTACTGTGATATCCTAACCTCTATATCAAAACGCCCGCTTATTGTGTTGAAACCAAGACATTATTTTAAAGTGTGATGTTCAATATCTGTCCCATTTTTCAAACATCTTTAAGCAGTTCTTTCGAGTGACCCCCTCTTTCTGTAAGGCTGATTTCTAACCCTACTTGTTCACTTTGTACAATAACCGCATCTACCAAATGTTGCAGATCCTAACTCATTGTCTGCAATCAATACTGTATCATCCTCATATCTAATGTTATTGATGTTATGTTTCCCAATGGTGATTTCTCTCATATCTTCCAAATTTCTGAAAAATTTTCACTGCTTAGGGAAAACAGATCTGGAGACGTTACACATCCCTGTTGCACACCTCTCTTAATAGGTTGATATTGACCTACTTCATTATCGATCTTTATGGCAGCTTGTTATTTCCAATATATGCATTTTACAAGTCTAAGGTCTTCCCCATCAATTTGTAGATTTGCAAGCATATCCATCATGTTGACATGTCTTACTCTATCGAAAGCCTTTGTGTAGTCAATAAAGCAAATATGTAAGTCTTTGTTTACTTCTATAGCACATTCAATTAATGTTCGCAGTATAATACACAGCATTTACTGTACCCTTGCCATCTACAAACCCACATTGTTCTTCTCCTATTTCAGGTTGTATTGTCTTCCTAACTCTTTCTTTGCATGATGATTCTTAGCACATTATACTCTACATTATTCTGACACATTACACTCTACATTATTATTCTCATACATTATACTCTACATTATTAGATACGGATTAGAGACGTGGAATACAGAAGAAATGGTGTTGATGGAAATATAAACATGTATTCTAGAGAGGCTAGGAATGACAAGCCAGTTGATGAAAGGAATAAATAGACATACAATATTTCGGTCATGTTACAAGACATAAGACTCTTATAAACACCGTACTGGAGAGGAAGGTTGAAGGCAGGCGAGCAAGAGGTAGAGAGCGATATAAGTGGGAAGATCACATCAAGAGAGTTACCATACTGGAGGGGGGAGGTTCAAGGCAGGCGAGCAAGCGGTAGAGAGCGATACAAGTGGGAAGATCACATCAAGAGAGGGACCGTACTGGAGGGGAAGGTTGAAGGCAGGCGAGCAAGAGGTAGACGATACAGATAGGACGATGACATCAAAAGACGGGTGTACAACAGTTTGACAGTGTGTTCACCCAGAGCTAGAGACAGGAGAGTGTTGGGAATCTCTTGCGCCAGCCATCAGTGTGGAGACGGCACCTAACTAATTGATTCTCTACACCACTCTGCTGTATTACATCACATGTTGCATGTTCTGTGCAGGACATTGCCATCAGCCCCACAATAGGTTGACTGTCTAAGCAATTGTACGTTCATTAGTTTGCCATTGCTTTGTGAACTGGAGGTCCGAACGTCCCCTCGTTCAACAGCCAGCGAAGAGTCAAACTACTAATCGTTCCCACTGCTATCTGATTGAAAGTTCTCCTGGTCTTCCCTCTCAGTTTTGAGATTCTGCAAGAACCCCTGCCAAGCCCCCGTAATCTCATCATACCCACATACGGGTTCTCAATCTGTTCCCCCGCCTTCTCCACCTGGTCCCACGGGTGCACGACCACCTCGCCCTTGTCTATAGGTAATCTATCCCCAAGAAGTGCATTCCCTGCCAGCCTATCAGCCTGTTCATTCGCCCGCAGTCCCACATGGCCATGGCAAAAAAAAAATCCATATAATTCTCACAATCTGTGACTTCTAAAGCGAGGCGGGCCATTCCACACGAAACATTCCTTTCTCCACCTTACTTAGCATACTCCTTAAATCCGTAATGAATACAATGTGTGTTGCAGTGGTCTCCTCTAACCAACGCTGCTGTGATTGTTTCCACTTCAATTCTGGAGGTCGTAGCCCGGAGTAGGGACTGATCCCGCAACCCCCAAACCCCGGGGAGTCAGTGCACCGGAAGTTTAAAAGCGAGTGATCTTTTCCATTCGCCATTTTGACCTCAATTTATTTTATGGCGTAATTATTTTCTTCAGGACTATATTATTATACCCGGGGGACCGTATGCCTCTACATGTTTACGTGTTTCTTTGTATGCATCCGAGGGCTCTAGTTTTCTAGACGTTCAGGTGTGGGCAGCGGAGTGTTTCTCTGTGTGGAGCTGTTCGTGTGAGGGTTGTCGTAGTCCATTCAGAGTTCCGGAGCGCACCAGATGATGTTTTATTACACATCACTGAATAACAGTTTGCTTTCACATACTCTCTAGTGGTTCACTCTATAGGACTCGGCGTGAATAGGCTGCATTGGAGACGGAAAGCTTTTATTTCTTGCCTTTATAGAAATTAGTGGCTAAAATTAGAAGTATCTATTTTTGAAGACTTTTTAGTTAAAATTAGAACAGATTCTGACATTGCTTGTCAAGTGTAATTTAGTTAGCGGAATTTGGTGCGCTATTTGATATGGTGTGTATTTTAGCATGAAATAGAAGACGCTGCTTTAGACAGTATAAGTTGTAGTTCAACTTCCATTGAAACAATCTATATATATATTTTTAGAACTAATATTGTATTGATCAAATGCAAGCAGAATTCTACATGACACTTAATACGGTGTGTATTTTAGCTTGAAACACAAGAAGCTACTTTAGACAGATTGTAGTAGGTGTGACGAGTTCACCTTGGGTAGCGAGAGTGAACCACACCCTAGGTGTCTCTGGCACTCCCGTGTATTCTAGCCCCAGGGGTTGGATGAGCAGATACACCTTTTTCCTCTGTGGTTGATCTCATATTAGTTAATTACGTCTACAAGCCCCTCCAGATTCTAGACCCCCACTAACTACCTACACCTGTGGAACAATGAACACTGAGGCATCGTCCGAGACCACACTCAATCATTATACAAAGAGCAAGTCAACTTACATAAAGTTTATTCTACCCTTGAGAATATAGAACTGAAATGAACATCCTGATAGAAGAATCTATTTACACAAATAGAAGATAGAGTAGAGATAGACTCAGAGATGTAGGTATCTTCATCGAGTTGAGAAGTAGATTGGATGCAGATGTCCCGTCCAGTCGGTCCGCCACTCACCCGGCTTCCTTCCAGTGAGATGACTAGAACCTTGGAGACCACTCTGTCTCCCGAGCGTGGATCCACAACACTAGAGTCACTGCTGAACCACACTTCACTGGACCAACTGCATCTCTATCACTCCCACGGAGTCACTGTTAATACACTTCTCGAACAATACCAGTTGGGAGACAATCCGCCTGGAATTGCTCCAAGTATTAGTCACTTCGATGAACTTAAACACTGACCAAGCTAATGGTCTATCAATCAGAACACAGTCTTACTGCAGAACCGCTATGGTATTGACCAATTTAATGGTCCCTTTTTCACAGCACCGGAACATGAATGGAAAAGTATCACAGACCAATTCAATGGTCTCCTACAGTCACACTGCTTGTAGAATCAGATATGGCTACTGAAATGTCACTGAGTCCTTCTAGAACACAGTTGATAATCTTGATACTGCAACAGTACATTAATAGAATCAGACATCTATTTCACAGCAACAATTCAGGTTGGACTATAATCCCATAGTCCCTTCCACCGGGTTATCTGGACACAAGTCACTAACTGGTGAAGTTCTTCTCAAGACCTGCCACTAGAGCTGTCCAAAGAACCATTCAAGTGTCTGAAGATCAGTTACTTCTGCGTTTAGGCAGAACCCCCGTCAAACTAGACGGACCGGTGTTCCCTGTCGTTGAGCATGATTACTCAACATGCTGAACTGTTCATAGCAAAACAGAATGTCGTCTATTTATCAAACAATCACAAACCATCACTTTCCACACGGGCACCTTCAGGGTGGTTGTATGTCTTGAGGCAACCTTCACTCATGGTGAATCAACATTGGGTACCTGATGTGGTTGAGTCTGGCGTGATAAGTAAAGAACTGAACCCTTCGCTCTGTCACACGAAGTGGTTTCCTGCCAACAACATTATAGTTGACTGGTTCCTCAACAGGCAAACTCCTGAAAAGGAAGAGCGACCGGTGAGAGTATACTGGCCCAAACATAAGTCCACATGCATCCTACCAATAACTACTCAACTCTCAGTCATGCTACTTAGTTATGCATATAACTAAAGCATTATCTCTATATGGAGAGTAGTATAGCATGGGTTTGCAAATGTCAGCTGGCCTCACAGAACAGCCCGTCAAACAGAGCAAGAAATCAGAATGACGAGTCTGATCTTTGGTCTCACCTCTCCCTAATCATCTACCAGTCGTCGCTAACGTCAGTAGTGATACAAGGCTGTTATTATAGTTCTAAGTTAATTGAACTAAACATAGGTAAAGAGTCCCTAGACTCGGTCCTAACATCATCAATGTACATTAAGAAACATAAGCTGGATCAATATCCCATCCCTCGGGATATAGGAATAGGACATGATCACATCCACTATGTACACAAGCCTGTTTGCTGGTGGGACCACCTGCCCCTGCCCTAGCAAACTCTTCTTATCAGACTCTGCCTTAGAGTCAAGAAGCCTTCTTGAGAATACATGTTCCCCACATGTTCCAAGGGTAATCTTCCAGTTCTGTCCTCCCCAAGTGGTTTAGCCTTGGCATGGATGGAACTTCATCGTTGGCTTGGCCTACCAACACATACTTTCATAACTTGCTTTTACCTCCCCCATATTCTATATTTCCCCAGTCTCATACAGCCTCCTTGCATCCTTCCATACTTCCAGCACCTGAGCATTCACTCGCACTAGCGCCAGTACGAAAGAGACAGGATAGCTGAGACAAGATTTCAGAACGCACATTTATATCGCGACGGCACGCAGTGTTATCTCGCGACGACCTATTCGGCGTTCGGACTTACTCCAGGAAGTATCACATGCCATGATCCTAATATATATACACACAATGTCCCATCATATATATATATATATAGATATAGCACCAAAGCAACTTACCTGTCCACAGAAATCCGCTGTTCCACACAATGAATTCACCATTAAGTTATTATACAATAGTTACATCATTCCTGGTGGCACAGAACTAAGTTCTTCCTTTACTTAGTAACTAAGCACAATTTTGTCTGAATCTCCACCTACCAACTTACCTGGTCTTCTAACCATTCTTCTGGCTTCAGCAACTGACTGACATAATCTAAGTTTCCATCCGGCACAAATAACTAGGTTTTATTCTAACACAGCAACCTAATAGATGTAACGATTGTCAAAATATGGTACACATATTTGGAACCCAAATCGCCTACATCACAATACGGCGTTTCTAACAGCTGTTTCGCGAGCACACGGTAAACAAACCCCCGATTCGCCATCAACTGCGTTATCGATCGGTTTGCTAATTAGTATGCAAGGACATCCGCATAGGTAATGAGGTTAGAACAATGGCGTTTGGAACACACGTACAAAGTTAAATGAATTAAACAAATCTCTACCTGGAATCGGAACTCAGACCTCCAGTCAGCTTTCGAACTGTTCAAAGGCTTCTCCTCTTCCTTATAATGACAGTCAGCCGAATCATGGTTGAGGAGAGACGCACCACAAAATTGGCTCAAATCAGGCCGGCGTCTGTTCTGTTGCAACGACAGTAAGTGAATGACTGCTTTAGCCACATTCCCGCTTCGTGCCAACTCAATGCGCACGAGAAGCGAGTGCTTCTAGAGAAAAGATACTTTCTCGGGAAAACGTCATTCCCCGCCTAGAGTTTCTAGATCTCTCTGCACGAGAATTTAGAGCGATACCCAGCATCACGGGTTACTCGAATTTCGGTGTTTCGAGAATATTCTAGATCGTAAGTCCTTCATCGGCTTCCCTCAGTCTATTCTTAGCTGGGAAAGTCCCCGATGACGCGCCAAAATAGTGCGGGATCTTGACGACGCAAGACAGATAATCGCGTTTTGTCACATAGGCCCCCACTTTAAGAGGATCGACCCCGTCGTTCCACTTCTACGCAGAAGCTGTCTATGTCGTTCGTTCTTCTTTCTTAGAGACCGGATGGCGGGTGAGGAAGTCTAACCCGTCAATATTGTATAGAATACTTTTACCACATTAGGTGGGGTGACAAGCTATTCAGTATCACGGGTGATCAACGCCTACTCCGCTACTGCGATCGGGCATCTCGCAGTGTCTTGCGGAACAGAGCTCCCGTCTCGATCTGATTTAACGATCGTTCCTGCCAGAGTTTACTGGACTTCTGCAACTCCAGCTTCCCCTTTCGAGGACCCAGCTGGATTGCAGTCGGTCGGATTGAGGGACCAAGGGTCTGTGTCCGTTCTGACACACCCCACCTCTCCCGACCACGGTTCTCAGTGTAGCTAGCACTGCGGGTGTTCCTTTGGCCGGTCATGTTCCCCCGAGCACCGGGCTGAACCGAAGAAGGTACCTGCACATACATATAGGACTGCCTATGGTGTGACAGGCTTTCCGCTACCTGACCTGAACCCCGAACCGTTCTTTCAGCGAATCTCTGCGCCCTTGGGCTGGTAGACTTATCATCGGGTTTCCCCTCATAGCGCATGAGGAGACTGGAATGGAAAGTAGAAGACTTTCCCAGGATCTCCACTCCATAGTGCTTGTGGAGCCCCACTTTATCCACTAGGAATGGGCCCTGCCACCCGATTTCGAATTCTTTCCCCTCGATTGGGAGGAGTACTAGAACTCGGTCTCCAACCTCTAAGGATATCTTCGTCTTCGTCCGTTTCTCAAGTGTGCATTTACGGCACTCAGGACAAGACCTAATATACCTGCGCACGTCGCCTGTCATTCCCGGCCACCAATAGTACCGGGATAGACATTTACTGGTTGTCCCTACCGTCAGATGTCCGGTTGGGGACCTGACATGTACCGTTCGCAGCAGATTAGCTCTGAAGCTCTCAGGAACCAACTTACGATCCCTCTGCCTTCTCTCTGATCCGGTCTGAATTAACGGTGACCGGGTTTCAGATTCGAACTTACCCTGAATTAACGGGTTTTTACCGTTGGGCAACCGTTCTGAACAAGGACACTCCGTCGCATCCTTGCTCCGAGCATTACTCATTCCTTCCGGGTGAGTATTTCGGAGACTTACCTTTTCGAGACCCTCTTCCTCTGTACCTCTGACCTGCCTAGACTTATGGATGCTAGGGTGTTCTGGTTCACCCAGAAACACGTACTTCCGGCCAAGAATTAAGGGATAGAGAGGATCCGGTACGACTGCCGCCTGAATGCGTCCAGTAACGTACTTGCTCCGAATCTCCACATTGGCAATCGGGCAACGTAGCGCTACAGCACTCCTACTGGCTGGCTGTATCTCCGTCATCTCCCCGGTGAGTTGCTCTGGGCCTGTCAGGTGGGATGCAATTACAGATGAAAATTGCAATCCTGTGTCGTAGAGGCACAACACCTGTTGCCCATTCACTTCTACTTCCTCAACCACTGGAGGTCGCTCTGGTTCTCCATTCCCATCAACCGTCTTCACTTTCCTGCAAGGTCTATCCCTAACCTCTGCAAGACAAGCAAAGTGAAAGTCCTTGGGCTTACTCCTACACTCACTCGTATTGTGAGTGCTGGACTTGCAGAATTTGCACCATCGTTCACTCCACTTCCTCTTTGGAGAACTAGGTGGGCTATTCTTACCTTGGTTGATGTTAGAGATCTTCTCTAAAGAGTTTACCTGTTTCTTTGGTTCATTCAGAACCATTTGGTCTTCTTTGACTTCTTCTTTGACTTACCTTGATCCTTATCTTTCGATCTCGGATCTGTTGGACTGGTATCCCCAGTCTCGCCATAGACTTCAACGTATCTTTCGGCTAACTTGGTGACTATATCCAATCTCTCAGCCCCATTCTCACCTAAGAAGTTTCGCAAGGGTTTAGACATTTGCATTCGCATCTGATCTACAACCATCAACTCACGCAAACTTTCATACTCCTCGTTAAATCCGGCCAAGGCCATCCACTTAAGAAGGTATGAGTTCAATCTCACACTGTATGATGAAAACAGTTCACCAGGTTCTCGCTTCGCAGTCCGAAACTTCCTTCGGTATGAGTGCGCTGTGATCTCGAATCTCTTCAAGAGAGCCGCTTTCAGATGCCGGGTAATCATTCTGTAGACCCGGTGGCAAGCGTGCATACACCTCATAACCTTCGGCACGGAGTCCCTGGGAGAGTTTTAAACACCATTTTCGGTTTGTCTAAGTCCCATTGCAATAGCCATGGCTTCATACTTCTCTAAGTATTGGTCTATCCGCTTCCTTCTCGGGTTCGAACGGCTGTAAAGGCCATTTCATAGCCTGGTAGTCACGTCTACTGGTTGACTCTGAGCCAGGAGGTACACCTCCTCCCATAGCTCCATCAGTTACACCTGTAGCAGGCACTTGTGCCTCAAGTAGCTTCATTCGATACTCATGGTCACGTTTTTCCTTTCGCGGCTTCCAACTCAAGCCGTTTCAGTCTCAGTATCAGCCGCTATCCTCTTTTCCTCAAGAGCCACTTTACTGGCTTCCAGTTCTCTTTCTGCTCTCCTCCTCTCTCTTTCCTCTTGGCGAAAATTTCTTTCCACCTCTTGGACATAGGATTTCAAAGCATCTCCCTTCTAGACCAGACTTACGTCCAGTTTCCTGAACTTTGTCTAAGTCTAACTCTTGGGTAGACATGTTGACTATGATAGGTGGGTACTCAAGTATGTGTGGGTGAAGCAATACAATGAATCAATAATCAATAGTACTAACTAATCACCACAACACAAATGTCCGTCAGACAGTTAGGAGATAGGTAGAAGTAGTAGAATCTTATGTAGACTGAAGTAGAGGATAAAGACTAAGTCCCTATCACTATGCGAGAGGTCTACAACACACAGAGATCTTGGAATAATCCCGGACGAGCCCCCACTCTGTATGGAGTGTGACGAGTTCACCTTGGGTAGTGAGAGTGAACCACACCCTAGGTGTCTCTGGCACTCCCGTGTATTCTAGCCCCAGGGGTTGGATGAGCAGATACACCTTTTTCCTCTGTGGTTGATCTCATATTAGTTAATTACGTCTACAAGCCCCTCCAGATTCTAGACCCCCACTAACTACCTACACCTGTGGAACAATGAACACTGAGGCATCGTCCGAGACCACACTCAATCATTATACAAAGAGCAAGTCAACTTACATAGAGTTTATTCTACCCTTGAGAATATAGAACTGAAATGAACATCCTGATAGAAGAATCTATTTACACAAATAGAAGATAGAGTAGAGACTAGACTCAGAGATGTAGGTATCTTCATCGAGTTGAGAAGTAGATTGGATGCAGATGTCCCGTCCAGTCGGTCCGCCACTCACCCGGCTTCCTTCCAGTGAGATGACTAGAACCTTGGAGACCACTCTGTCTCCCGAGCGTGGATCCACAACACTAGAGTCACTGCTGAACCACACTTCACTGGACCAACTGCATCTCTATCACTCCCACGGAGTCACTGTTAATACACTTCTCGAACAATACCAGTTGGGAGACAATCCTCCTGGAATTGACTCCAAGTAGTAGTCACTTCGATGAACTTAACGAATCACTGACCAAGCTAATGGTCTAGTCACTCATAACACAGTCCTTACTGCAGAACCGCTATGGTATTGACCAATTTAATGGTCCCTTTTTCACAGCACCGGAACATGAATGGAAAAGTATCACAGACCAATTCAATGGTCTCCTACAGTCACACTGCTTGTAGAATCAGATATGGCTACTAAATGTCACTGAGTCCTTCTAGAACACAGTTGATAATCTTGATACTGCAACAGTACATTCATAGAATCAGACATCTATTTCACAGCAACAATTCAGGTTGGACTATAATCCCATAGTCCCTTCCACCGGATTATCTGGACACAAGTCACTAACTGGTGAAGTTCTTCTCAAGACCTGCCACTAGAGCTGTCCAAAGAACCATTCAAGTGTCTGAAGATCAGTTACTTCTGCGTTTAGGCAGAACCCCCGTCAAACTAGACGGACCGGTGTTCCCTGTCGTTGAGCATGATTACTCAACATGCTGAACCGTTCATAGCCAAACAGAATGTCGTCTATTTATCAAACAATCACAAACCATCACTTTCCACACGGGCACCTTCAGGGTGGTTGTATGTCTTCAGGCAACCTTCACTCATGGTGAATCAACATTGGGTACCTGATGTGGTTGAGTCTGGCGTGATAAGTAAAGAACTGAACCCTTCGCTCTGTCACACGAAGTGGTTTCCTGCCAACAACATTATATCTGTATGGAGTGTGACGAGTTCACCTTGGGTAGCGAGAGTGAACCACACCCTAGGTGTCTCTGGCACTCCCGTGTATTCTAGCCCCAGGGGTTGGATGAGCAGATACACCTTTTTCCTCTGTGGTTGATCTCATATTAGTTAATTACGTCTACAAGCCCCTCCAGATTCTAGACCCCCACTAACTACCTACACCTGTGGAACAATGAACACTGAGGCATCGTCCGAGACCACACTCAATCATTATACAAAGAGCAAGTCAACTTACATAGAGTTTATTCTACCCTTGAGAATCTAGAACTGAAATGAACATCCTGATAGAAGAATCTATTTACACAAATAGAAGATAGAGTAGAGACTAGAATCAGAGATGTAGGTAGTCTTCATCGAGTTGAGAAGTAGATTGGATGCAGATGTCCCGTCCAGTCGGTCCGCCACTCACCCGGCTTCCTTCCAGTGAGATGACTAGAACCTTGGAGACCACTCTGTCTCCAGAGCGTGGATCCACAACACTAGAGTCACTGCTGGACCACACTTCACTGGACCAACTGCATCTATATCACTCCCACGGAGTCACTGTTAATACACTTCTCGAACAATACCCGTTGGGAGACAAACTTCCTGGACTTGACTCCAAGTAGTCGTCACTTCGATGAACTTAACGAATCACTGACCAAGCTAATGGTCTGTCACTCATAACACAGTCCTTACTGCAGAACCGCTATGGTATTGACCAATTCAATGGTCCCTTCATCACAGCACCGGAACATGAATGGAAAAGTAGTCACAGGACCAATTCAATGGTCTCCTACAGTCACACTGCTTGTAGAATCAGATATGGCTACTGAAATGTTACTGAGTCCTTCTAGAACACAGTTGATAATCTTGATACTGCAACAGTACATTAATAGAATCAGACATCTATTTCACAGCAACAATTCAGGTTGGACTATAATCCCATAGTCCCTTCCACCGGATTACTCTGGACACAAGTCACTAACTGGTGTAGTTCTTCTCAAGACCTGCCACTAAGAGCTGTCCAAAGAACCATTCAAGTGTCTGAAGAGTCAGTTACTTCTGCGTTTAGGCAGAACCCCCGTCAAACTAGACGGACCGGTGTTCCCTGTCGTTGAGCATGATTACTCAACATGCTGAACTGTTCATAGCCAAAACAGAATGTCGTCTATTTATCAAACAATCACAAACCATCACTTTCCACACGGGCACCTTCAGGGTGGTTGTATGTCTTCAGGCAACCTTCACTCATGGTGAATCAACATTGGGTACCTGATGTGGTTGAGTCTGGCGTGATAAGTAAAGAACTGAACCCTTCGCTCTGTCACACGAAGTGGTTTCCTGCCAACAACATTATAGTTGACTGGTTCCTCAACAGGCAAACTCCTGAAAAGGAAGAGCGACCGGTGAGAGTATACTGGCCCAAACATAAGTCCACATGCATCCTACCAATAACTACTCAACTTCTCAGTCATGCTACTTAGTTATGCATATAACTAAAGCATTATCTCTATATTGAGAGTAGTATAGCATGGGTTTGCAAATGTCAGTTGGCCTCACAGAACAGCCCGTCAAACAGAGCAAGAAATCAGAATGACGAGTCTGATCTTTGGTCTCACCTCTCCCTAATCATCTACCAGTCGTCGCTAACGTCAGTAGTGATACAAGGCTGTTATTATAGTTCTAAGTTAATTCGAACTAAACATAGGTAAAGAGTCCCTAGACTCGTTCCTAACATCATCAATGTACATTAAGAAACATAAGCTGGATCACTATCCCATCCCTCGGGATATAGGAATAGGACATGATCACATCCACTATGTACACAAGCCTGTTTGCTGGTGGGACCACCTGCCCCTGCCCTAGCAAACTCTTCTTATCAGACTCTGCCTTAGAGTCAAGAAGCCTTCTTGAGAATACATGTTCCCCACATGTTCCAAGGGTAATCTTCCAGTTCTGTCCTCCCCAAGTGGATTAGCCTTGGCATGGACTGGAACTTCATCGTTGGCTTGGCCTACCAACACATACTTTCATAACTTGCTTTTACCTCCCCCATATTCTATATTTCCCCAGTCTCATACAGCCTCCTAGCATCCTTCCATACTTCCAGCACCTGAGCATTCACTCGCACTAGCGCCAGTACGAAAGAGACAGGATAGCTTAGACAAGATTTCAGAACGCACTAGTTATATCGCGACGGCACGCAGTGTTATCTCGTGACGACCTATTCGGCGTTCGGACTTACTCCAGGAAGTATCACATGCCATGATCCTAATATATATGCACACAATGTCCCATCATATATATATATATATAGATATAGCACCAAAGCCACTTACCTGTCCACAGAAATCCGCTGTTCCACCCAATGAATTCACCATTAAGTTATTATACAATAGTTACATCATTCCTGGTGGCACAGAACTAAGTTCTTCCTTTACTTAGTAACTAAGCACAATTTTGTCTGAATCTCCACCTACCAACTTACCTGGTCTTCTAACCATTCTTCTGGCTTCAGCAACTGACTGAACTAATCTAGGTTTCCATCCGGCACAAGTAACTAGGTTTTATTCTAACACAACAACCTAATAGATGTAACGATTGTCAAAATATGGTACACATATTTGGAACCCAAATCGCCTACAACACAATACGGCGTTTCTAACAGCTGTTTCGCGAGCACACGGTAAACAAACCCCCGATTCGCCATCAACTGCGTTATCGATCGGTTTGCTAATTAGTATGCAAGGACATCCGCATAGGTAATGAGGTTAGAACAATGGCGTTTGGAACACACGTACAAAGTTAAATGAATTAAACAAATCTCTACCTGGAATCGGAACTCAGACCTCCAGTCAGCTTTCGAACTGTTCAAAGGCTTCTCCTCTTCCTTATAATGACAGTCAGCCGAATCATGGTTGAGGAGAGACGCACCACAAAATTGGCTCAAATCAGGCCGGCGTCTGTTCTGTTGCAACGACAGTAAGTGAATGACTGCTTTAGCCACATTCCCGCTTCGTGCCAACTCAATGCGCACGAGAAGCGAGTGCTTCTAGAGAAAAGATACTTTCTCGGGAAAACGTCATTCCCCGCCTAGAGTTTCTAGATCTCTCTGCACGAGAATTTAGAGCGATACCCAGCATCACGGGTTACTCGAATTTCGGTGTTTCGAGAATATTCTAGATCGTAAGTCCTTCATCGGCTTCCCTCAGTCTATTCTTAGCTGGGAAAGTCCCCGATGACGCGCCAAAATAGTGCGGGATCTTGACGACGCAAGACAGATAATCGCGTTTTGTCACAGTAGGTTTACTTCGATTGAAGCATTAATATAGATTTGTGAAACTATTATTCAACACTTTACATCACTAAACACAACCAACGTTTTTTTTTTCCACGACTCTATTTTATAAACGGTCAAGTAACCCACGATTCCCCCACCCCACCCCTTATAATTGCCAAGTAACCCACGAAAGCCTTTTTTATTATAGCTTAGTCCGTTTGGGTCCAATTTCAGGGGGAAGAAATAGTTTCAGCTTGTTCAATCTGCTTGTAAACCCTTGGTTATCTTCTTCTTCGTTCATCCGGAGTTTTTTTTTTTCGGATGTGATTGCGTTGTGCCTGTTTACAGCAAAGCTGCGTTCTTGCGCCGTTAGGCCGACACATCCGACTTCTGCGGGCATTTGTTGACCGGGTTAACCTTCCCGGGGGTTTCTTAGGACGTTTGACTCTTACTGTTGTGGTGTTATCCCCCATCCCAGCTGGTCCATATAGAACAGCCAAAGATCCTGGTCAGCCCTCAAGGGAAGGCAGGGGCAGACCATGGGCATTCCCCGCCATCCAAGGAGGCTTCCATACTTGCAGAGCCGATACATGGCGCTCTGGTACTGGGCTCACCCAAGGAATCGTCACGTCCTGCACATGGCTGCTTAGCCTCACTTCCGTATATTGGGCCTTCCGTTCACCATAGGCTGTTCTTCCGGAAACCAGAAGTATGCAGTCTGCAGATGACATCCACACAGTGAGCTTTCGATTCGGACTTTCCATGTAATGGATTTGCTATCCAAGCAATATTCCATTTCGTGCCACTAGGACACTTTTCCACCTTTTATGAAGTCCACACAGTGGGCTTTTCTTCTTCTTCTCTTCTTTGCGTTCATCCGGAGTGATTTTTTCAGATGTGATTGCGGTGTGTCTGGTTAGGCACCCTCGGGTCGAAACCCTCAGGCCAACACATCCGACTTTTAGCGTGCATTTTTGACCAGGTTAGCAATCCTGGGAGACTCTCACTTTTGTGGTACCGTCCACATCTCAGCTGGTCTAGTTGGAACAGTCGAAGACTACACGGTCATCCCTCAAGTGAAGGCAGGGACAGTCCATAGCATTTTCCGCCATCCTGGGTGGCTTCCATAATTGCAGAGCCGGCACATAACGCTCTGGTGCTGGGTTTACCGAGGGAATCGTCACGTCCTGCTCATGGCTGTTTTAATTCCTCACTTCAATATATTGGGCATTTCGCTCGCCCTGGGCCGTTCCTGCACAAACCAGTCAGCTCTGCGGTTGGTTTCCACTAAGCGAGTTTTCGGACATGTGCTTGTCCCTGTACCCATCAGAGCTGTTCCAGGCACGGAGGACATTCGGAAAACTACCTAGTCAGAGCTGTTCCGAACAAGAGCGGCATTCGGAAACTAGGTAGTCAGAGCTGTTCCTAGCACGGGGGACATTCGGACGAGACATTTCACTCGGACGTAAATGCGTAGTGTCAATTTTTAGTTTGCCACCCGTAGGACGACACTTCCGACTTCCGGCGGGCATTTTTTAGTGAGGTTAGCCTTCCTCTGGTTTCGAGACACGTTAGACTGTTGTAATGTCACCCACATCTCAGCTGGTCAAGATAGACCAATCAACGATATCGTGGTCTGCCCTCAAGGGAAGGCAGGGGCAGACCATGGGCATTATCTCGCTATCCAAGGAGGCTTCCATAATTGCAGAGCCGGCACATATTGCTCTGAGACTGGGCTCACCCAAGGAGTTTCCACGTCCTGCTCATGGCTGCTTTAGTTCCTCACTTCCATGTGTTGGGCATCCCACTTGCCACTGATCGCTCAATCACACACCAGGAGCGGTCAGACTGCGAGTGACATCCACTCGGTAAGCTTTTGCTTGTGACTTCAGACCACGCAATAGGTTCGCTCGCCGTGCGTTCCATTTCGCGTTGATGAGACATTCTTCCACTTTTGTCTACACTCTCTATGAGTTAGATACAGACAGTTTCCGTAACCCTTCGACTGGGGCACTTTTCTGACTTTTTTGTACTCGCTCACAAGGTAGACTACATGTGCTGCCGGCTCAGCACCTTACCTTCGTGCAGCAGTGAACGGGAAACGGCCAGGCCCCTTCATCCGGGAAACTCTCATATCCCCCAGCTGGGAGCCTTCGAACATGTATCAGACCTGAGCATGTAGCTTGCTCAGTATCATGTTTCTATTTTCCGGTAGACGGGTATCAGCCTGGCTCTAAGATCCGAGGGTTTGTGGCTTAGAGGCGTTCAGCCACAGCCCTCGACAGGGAGCCTTAAGAGTTTTGTCCGGACCAAGAAATTCTGCCTTTGTGCACCTCATTTAAATTTTGACTGCTATCCTCAGTCTATGCCTGCAGAGCAGCAGGTTGTGTCTCTCTTAGTCTGGTCCCTATCCCATAAGCTGTCCGATATGTAATTTTTCAACAATCGGCAAGCAAATGGGGTCTATGGGACACGCAAGCTCCCCCACCACGTCAAGGTGGAGACACATCGGGGGAGAGTGGGCTTTTGATTAGGACTTTCCACGTAATGGATTTGCTATCCAAGCAATATTCTATTTCATGCCACTAGGACACTTTTCCACCTTTTATGAAGCCCACACAATGGGCTTTTGATTCGGACTTTCCACGTAATGGATTTGCTATCGAAGCAATATTCCATTTCGTGCCACTAGAACACTTTTCCACCTTTTATGAAGCCCACACAGCAAGCTTTCGATTTGGACTTTCCACATAATGGATTTGCTATCCAAGCAATATTCCATTTCATGCCTCTGGGTCTTCATGCACCTTTAAATTCAACCTGTATGCAGTTAAAGTAAGCTGCGGTCAACTTGAGCTTGTTGATATCTCCATAGAGCTTGTCCTCAAATGAAGCAGGTGTGGGCCAAAATATCTTTCTCTGTTCTGCATACGTTGGGCAATCCTGCAGCAAATGTTTTGCTGTCATTTTTCCAGTTCTACAATTACATTCATCGGTATCTCCTATCTTTAGTTTATTGAACAAGTGGTATTTCAGCCTGTTATGTCCTGTGCGGAGTCTGAAGATTGCTACTTGTTCTCTTCGGTCGAGTTTGTAATATGCATCATCTTTCTGATGGCCTGGATGCTCTGATTCCCATTTGGTTCTATAAGTGCTTTTTATCAACCTCTTTGCCTCATTATAGGTTATGTCTATGTCAGGCTGTGGTAGTCGTCCGCCCTCTTTTGCCAGCCTGTCAGCCTCTTCGTTTCCAGGTATACTGCAATGTGATGGGATCCACTGTATTACAACTTTTTTGGATTTCTGGCATAGACCAAAGAGTGCTGCTCTTAGGTCATTTAGTTCTGTGCTGTTATTGCTCTTCAGTATTGAGACAACTGACTTTGCATCTGTGAAGATAGCTATTTGCTTCTCTTTATTTTCCTCCATCAGGAGCATTTCTGCAGCAGTTTTCAAAGCCTCTACCTCCGCTTTGAAGTTACTTGAAACTTTTCCAGTTGCCATTGAATGTGTTTTTTTTTCACTCCATTTTTTAAATTTAGGAGAATTCCTCCTCCTCCATTCTCTATTGAATTTTTGGCTGATCCATCTGTATATGCATGGGTCCAATTGCTGCTTGGGTAATGTTCTTTTATGCAGTTTAGGGTTATTTCTCTTCTTTCGGTTTCATGCTGAGTGTTCTTTTTCTCAATACCAGGAATGTTTTCTATCATCTCAGGCAGTTGCTGCTGTCTCCAAGCTGGGAACTTGTGTGCATTGTGTATGGGCTTGACTGTTGATATGTTAAGTATAGGATCTGCCCTAATCCTTCGTTTTGCAGTTTCTACAAAGTTGCTACGCTTCAGTCTTCCCTTTCCAAAACCATTAAATCTGTTGTACATAGGGTGGTCTGTCAATCTTCTAAATTTTTCTGCTTGTTGCTGGGCTCTGCTATCTCTTCTATCCTGCATTGGTTGTAAACAAGTGATCTTTTCTAGTTCATTAATAGGCGTTGTCTTCAGGCTTCCAGTTATGATTCGCATTCCTTGGTTTTGGACTCTACTTATTTTGTTAAAGTTTGACTTAGCTGCTGTTGCCCAAGATGCAATGCCATATTCCAGTACTGGCCTCACCCGTCCAGTATATAACTTCTTGAGAACTTTCTCATCTGCTCCCCACGTTGTACCAGCAAGCTTTTTCATGATTGCCATTCTCTGCCTTCCTCTTGTTCGATTTTTCTCAACCTGTGTCTTCCATGTCAGGCGACGATCAACGGTGACTCCTAGATAGTTTGGATTTTCTTCATGGCGCAATATTTTTCCATTCAATACCAGCTTAGGTTGCTGAGTTTTATTTGAGAGGGAGAATACTGTGCATGTTGTTTTCTCCTCACTTATCTTCACTAGCCATGATTTTGACCAGTCCTCTAGCGCTAATAAGGCTTGCTGTATTCTGCTGTTAGCTGTACTAATATATTCTTCAGATGTCCATATGGCTAGGTCATCTGCAAAGGAGGATGTGTGTACTCTGGCTGGAAAATTTTCTGTGATGTCATTTATATATGCTAGGAATAATGTTGGTGAAAGAACTCCTCCTTGGGGGACACCTTGCTCCAGCAGCATCATTTTGCTGGTTTGTCCTTGTACTTTTGTCCTGGCAGTTCTGTTCTCAAGGTAGTGGCTGATCCATTTATACATTTTTCCACAAACATGCATGTTTTGCAGTTTTACTTTCAGTCCTTCCTTCCATACTTTATCAAATGCTTTTTCTAAATCTATCCAGACTGCTAGTGTGTGCTTTTTCTCTTGGAAGGCATCCTCTATTTCCTGAGCTATATAGGTTATTTGATCTTCAGTGGATCTGTACTTTCTGAATCCTGCTTGGTGTGGTGTTAAGAGTTTGTTTTCTTCCAGATGCCATGTTAGCCTGCCATTGATAATACGTTCCATTAATTTTCCTACACAGCTAAGTAGACTGATAGGTCGATAGCCATTTGGTTCTTCCAGGTCTTTTCCTTTCTTTGGGACTGGTATTAGTATAGCTTCCTTCCATGCCTGTGGGACTATTCCTCTCTTCCAGCTGTTATTTAGGACTGCTAGTAGTTTCTTCTTTGCCTTGTTGCCTAGTCCTATTAGCATTTCATTTGTGATTCCATCCTTTCCTGGTGATTTCTTCTTTTTTAGGGTATTCATTGCCTGTTCCATTTCTTCCATTGTTAGATTTGCCATCATATATTCTGCTGCTGTCTCTGTATTTCTATGATGTATCTGTTTGTCTTTGATTGCTTTCTTCTGTTCGGTTGTAATATCAATGTGGTTTGCATTTGCATAGTGTTCCATTAGTGCATTTGCAGCCTTTTTTCCTGTAAGCAAGGCATTTCCTTGTTTAATTGTTATTTGTTTGTTTCTAGGTCCTTCATTGTTCATGGCTTTCACTAGTTTCCATAGTTTGTTTCCATCCCTGTCAAAATTCAGGTTTTCTGTTTTTTCCCTCCAACAATCTCTTGTTGTTTGATTTACTGTTCTTTTATATTTTGCTGAGATGGCTTTGAGAGAGATATTCGCTTCAATTGTTTGTTCTCTCTCTGCTGTCTTCCAAGCATCTTCAACTTTGTCCTCCAAACTTTGTAGTTCTTCAGTCCAGTATGGTTTGTAATTTTTCCTCGCTCCTCTAGGAATGGACTCAGTGGCTGCCTGTATTATCGCTCTGTTTAGACTTTCCACCATTTGCTTTATGTTGCCATATCGTGTATTTATGTTTTCACAATATTTGTCTGTTAGTATGGCAAATCTGTCCCAATCTGCTCGTTTGTAATTCCAGCGGGGCAAGGGCTTTTGCTCCTGTGGAACATACTCCATATTCATTACAAGCTTGATTGGTCTGTGGTCACTACCTGCTAATTGGTCAAGCACATGGCGATCGATTTTGTGGAGGATGTCTCCTGTGCAGAAAGCTAAGTCTGGAGTAGAAGTGGTAAGCCATCTTCTGGAGTAGAAGCTCGGTGTGTCATCCGCTTTGTTGAGTAGATGGAGATTTGAGTCTATTTCCCAGTCCTCCAATTCATCTCCTCTTTTGTCAGTATCTGGGTATCCCCATCTTTCTGAACGGCTATTAAAGTCTCCGACAATAATGCAGTTTGTGTCAGTTATTTTCATGTTTGAGAGTGTAAGGTCCTTATCTGCTGGGCTATACAGATTGTAGATTCTTATTTTCACGTCCTTTATCATTATATCAACACCTATAATTTCTGTTTGGTTGTCAGAGATCACAGATACTTCGCTGCAAGGTATTGTATTTCGTGTAAGTATTAGAACTCCTCCTTTATGTCCTTCGCGGTCGAAACGTGTGGCCTGATATCCTCTGACTGAAAATTTGCGATTGGCATTGAGGTGTGTCTCTTGAATGCATGCTACATCTATTCTATCTTTATGAAGACGCTGTGTCAGGGATTCTTTCTTGTTATAAACTCCTTCGGCATTCCACTGTAGTATGTTGAGTGTCCTTGGTATTTGGTCAATAGCTCTTAACCTACTCCTCTGTGCCTTGACTCCACAGCACAGGGGAAGGTGACCACCAGTAGTCATGGGTGGACCCCCTCGAGGCAGGGGGCCCGGCACTATCACCGCCTGATGGGACTTCACGGGATTAGCACCATAACGATTAATTTTCATCTGTGGCATCATGAAATGATAAAGTTACGTTGCACTTCTTTGTCAAGCTTGTGGCTCAGTACATCCGATTTCGACAAGCACTTTTCGGGATGCTTTCCCTAGCCTTTGACTGTCCCCAGTCTACCTACAAGGCAGCAGGTTTGTGCGTCACTTCGTCTGGTCCCTCTCCCTTGACCTGTCCGACATGGGTGACCCTACCAGTAGCAGTGCTACCGTCGGCATAGCTCTTGGGGTCATTGGAACGCGCAAGCCCCTCTACCTCGGCAAGGTGGACGCACGGCAGAGGGGAACCCTTGTTTATAGTTGAGGTTTTGTGGTTTGCTTCGTATATTGTTCTAGTTTTTGTAGTTGAGTTTCAGTTTTCCTGCGTTGCAGCAAAGGTAATATGAAGACTGCAACTCAATGCTTAAAGATAATACTTAGGCCTGCGACTCAATGCTTAAATATAATACGTAGGCTCCAACCCAATGCCCAGATGTACTATTTAGGCTCCAACCCAATGCCCAGATGTATTATTTAAGCTCCAGACCAATGCCCAGATGTACTATTTAGGCTCCAACTCAATGCCCAGATGTACTATTTAGGCACCAACCCAATGCCCGTAGATAATATTTAGGTTCCAACCCAATGCCCGGAGATAATATTTAGGCTCCAACCCAATGCCCGGAGATAATATTTAGGCTCCAACCCAATGCCCGTAGATAATATTTAGGCTCCAACCCAATGCCCGGAGATAATATTTAGGCTCCAACCCAATGCCCGGAGATAATATTTAGGCTCCAACCCAATGCCCGGAGATAATATTTAGGCTCCAACCCAATGCCCGGAGATAATATTTAGGCTCCAACCCAATGCCCGGAGATCATATTTAGGCTCCAACCCAATGCCCGGAGATAATATTTAGGCTCCAACCCAATGCCCGTAGATAATATTTAGGCTCCAACCCAATGCCCGGAGATAATATTTAAGCTCCAACCCAATGCCCGGAGATAATATGTAGACTCCAACCCAATACCCGGAGGTAGTATGTTGAAATCAGACACAGTAGTCATACTCACTAGTTTCCCACTTGGACGCGTGCAACAATCCGTGACCCTCGGGCACATAGACCACAACCGCCCGATCCCCGGGCCTGTACACATTCTTGCTAAACCCTGGATAAAATAAACACAATAAATAAATGTCTGGCCGATGATTAACACTTGCAGAGTGGGAAAGAGAGCAATATGACAGGAGAAATAAACCAAATTAATAATCGCACCCTGCTAGGGGTACCTAGTTGGCTGTACATCGTTGCACGTGTCCCTTGGGTAACAGCCTATAGTTACTCGGGGGTGTTTGGTTCGAATCCAGGTGTGGCCGACTTTCAATTGTGGTATTTCCGAGTGTGTCCTCCAGATTTTGTTTATTTCATTCAATTGTGATATTTCCGAGCGTGTCCTCTAGTTTGTGTTTTTTTTTCATTCGCTCCTCTCAGTGCCAATCAATACCTATGAATGTGTTTCGCAAGCTTTTTCCATAGCCTAGGGAGCCGAGGTGGCGCAGTGGTTAGCCACCTCGCATTTCGGTTCGGTGGTCTTCGGCTTGAACCCTCATCGAAGAGAATTTATTGTAATTAAGAGAGGCTCCGAGGTGACCCAGCCTGGAACATGCTCTAGAAATATCCCGGGAAGGCAAGGCGGCCAGGAGATCATGGGTTCGATCCGCAGCTGCGCTCATTCGGATTTTTTAAAATTGATCTGGGTTCCCAGGTCGAGCTAGCCTAAAATGGGTACCAAAAAAGGATGGGGAAGTGAAGGCGTCCGGGGTAATACTGACCTCATCACCCGCCGAGTGTCGTTGGTCAATAAAATATGGTATGTAAAATGTGATCAATAAAATGTGGTCAATAAAATATGGTCTGTAAAATGTGGTCAATAAAATGTGGTCAATAAAATGTGGTCAATAAAATATAGTCAATAAAATATGGTCTGTAAAATGTGGTCAATAAAATGTGGTCAATAAAATGTGGTCAATAATATATAGTCAATAAAATGTGGTCAGTAAAATGTGGTCAATAATATATATTCAATAAAATGTGGTCAATAAAATGTAGTCAATAAAATGTGGTCAATAAAATGTGGTCAATAAAATGTGGTCAATAAAATATAGTCAATAAAATGTGGTTAATAAAATGTGGTCAATAAAATGTGGTCAATAAATGTGGTCAATAAAATATAGTCAATAAAATATGGTCTGTAAAATGTGGTCAGTAAAATGTGGTCAATAAAATATAGTCAATTAAAATATGGTCAATAAAATATAGTCAATAAAATATGGTCCGTAAAATGTGGTCCATAAAATGTGGTCAATAAAATGTGGTCTGTAAAATATGATCAATAAAATATGGTCTGTAAAATGTGTTCCATAAAATGTGATCTTTAAAATTTGGTCTATAAAATGTGATCTTTACAATTTGGTCTATAAAATGTGATTTTTAAAATATGGTCTGCAAAATGTGATCTTTAAAATATGGTCTGCAAAATGTGATCTTTAAAACACGGTCTCTAAAATGTGATCTTTAAAATATGGCCTATAAACTGTGATCTTTAAAATGTGGTCTGCAAAATGTGATCTTTAAAACATGGTCTCTAAAATGTGGTCCATAAAATCAATCAATCAATCATGTGCCATGCCGGAGAGCGTGGGCGGTCATGACTCGCCATTAAACTCGGTCACCAGAGTCGTGGATCAGCTCAGTGTTCCTGTCTCGTCCATGCCATGTGGCCAAGCCATCCGGGTATTTTCCTCTCGGTCTTCCTCTTGGTCTGTTCCCTTCGATTTTGCCAGTTGTCACTAAGTTCTCCAATCCATTTCTTCTCATAACATGTACAAAACATTTAGACTGTCTACGTCTAATTTCTCTAATCAATTTACGATTTTCATTTGTCTCCTGTAGTACTTGGTCATTGGTTTTTCTGTCTGTCCATCTCTCTCATCTCATCTCATCATGATCCTCTTGTACCTTGCGGTGTCGAGGTGAAGTATAAACTTCGTGAGAGTGCCCGGTTATGGGCTTCGTATATCGACATTCCCATGGATTCTGTTATTCCCTCCGTCCAACGTTTACGTGGTCGGCCTCTTCCTCTGTTTCCATCTGGTATGTACATCATTGCTTAGTTGTGGCATGCTGTTGACTGGTAGCCTACTTGCATGGCCAAACCATTGTCTGTCCATGGTATTCGTTGCATTTTCCTCAGAAACCACATTTCTGCAGCCATCAGATGTTTTTCAGCTTGACTGCACATTGTCTAAGTTTCACATCCATACAAAAGAACAGGCTCTATGTATCTCGTTTCAATTGACATCTTTTTATTGGTCAGAATGTTTTTCATCTTGCTAAGGCTACTTTCGCCGTGGCGATTCTTGTTCTAATCTCTTCAAGGCATCTCCCATCAGATGTTATGACTGTTCCGAGATAATTGTACCTATTCACTTGTTGAAGAATATTCCCATTTACTTGTATATTACATTGTGGTACTTCGTTCTTCCTAGTGACGACCATAACCTGTGTCTTTTTACAATTTAATTCTAACCCCAGTTGCTCACTGTGTACATCAACTGCGTCTACTAATTGTTGTATGTCTTGT
>JACEFZ010019281.1:0-81930 GCA_014155875.1 Cepaea nemoralis
GGCATCTGTGCTTGTGTGTGGTTTGATAGCGACTGTGATGTACTTGTAAAGAGCCTACGGCAATAAAATGTACCATTCCATTCCTTTCACACGACTTGCAAGTTTCTTGTGTGGTGTGGAAGAAGTAATCCGATGATGCCTGACACATGAGTTGTTGACAGTCACAAGCTGCCACAATTGATGACGAAGTGAATGCAGGAATCTCCAAGACCAGCGCGGCCTTGAGCAGACTGTACAAGAATTATGGGACATAAATGGAATAAGCCTGCAAACAAAGCTGAAAGTCTACAAAGCAGTTGTATTATCCACACTGCTATATGCTTGTGGAACCTGGACTGTTTATCAGCGACACGCTAGGAAATTAAACCACTTCCACACAGTCTGCCTTATGCAACTACTGAAGATTAAATGGCAAGACAAGATCCCAGACACTGAAGTCTTAGAAAGAGCGTCAATGCCTAGTATCCACACTCTACTAATGAAGAATCAGATTCACTGGGCTGGTCACTTAACTCGCTTGGCAGATCACAGGCTCCCTAAACGAATTTTTTTACGGCGAGTTGCGTTGTGGTAAACGCTCCCAAGGCGGCCAGAGGAAACGCTTTAAAGACTTTGAAAATCTCACTGAATGCTTTTGGAATTCATCATGACACCTAGGAGACTACAGCCAGAGACCGAAATTCGTGGCGTGCATCATTACGCAAGGGTACAGTCACGTGCGAGGCAACCAGAACTGCAAGAGCTGTGAAGAAAAGGCAGGACAGAAAAACCACTGCAGCAAACTCTCCTCCTGGAACGTCAAGCATTCTTTGTCCACATTGTCAAAGAACATTTCGAGCCAAAATAGCCCTTATCAGCCATCTTAGAACTCACGGCTCCATACTTTCCACCCCATTGGATGAAATGAATGGTCATCATCATTCTTGATGGACAAACAACATAGTCGTCTTTTATGGTGTTTAAATCATGTGCTTCCAATTATCATATCATTTATATTTGCCCATTCTATTATTTTCTCCCCTCTTTCATTTCTTGTACATAAACCACAATTCCCAACTAATTCCTCCATTTTCCCCTTTCCTACTTTTGCATTAAAATCTCCAAGTATTACTTTTATTTCTTGTGATCCAATTTGAGCCATCGTCATTTCTACTTCATCGTAAAAGTGTTGTATTTCTTCATCACTACTGCTTGTTGTTGGTGCATATAATTGTATAATGTTTAAATCTATTGGTTTGCCTTTGATTTTGACCATAAGAACTCTATCTGAAATACACCAGTATCCATTAATTGACTTGACTAATTTTGTCGTCAAATATTATTCCTACACCTTTAACGTGTGTATCCCCTTCAAAATAAATTATTGTGTTTGTCAGATATAATTTTGTCCAATCCATTCCATCTCATCTCACTTGTGTCTAGTATATTCATTCTCATATTATCCCTTATTACTATTATCTATATCTATTAGAACATTGTCCAACTTGCACAGCTCATTTAATGTCCTAACATTCCATGTTCCTACTCTAAATGTATTTATTTTAGATAGGTTTTGCCACCAGTAGCTGGATGACGGTCTGATGCCACCTGTGGCTCATGACTGTCCTTACCGGGCGAGAATGTCCTAAGGCAGCCATTAACATCGTTCACTACCTCTAAAATGTGTGTTGCCATGAAGTCTTGGGAAGATAATATGGTGATTTCCCCTTGTCTTCAACTTCCACATGGGTGGTCTTTTACCTCTGATATTAACAGCTATTTCCGACTGTAAGGACAAGTGAGTGCCTGCTCTACTCAGCTGCAGAGTTGTGATATGTTTATCATCGTTCATCACAGTATTTCTGAAAGTTTGAACATAATTGCGCAAAACGGAGCTCCATGCGAAATTCTGTCAGAGATAATTATAGAATGAAACATGTCAACACAATTGGTACGGCTTGGTTGACCTTGGTGAGCTTAGCGTCTCTAAGTGTGGAAATTTACCGGCAGAATGTTACAGCGTCATTTGGCCATGAATTAACAGAGGGACACACGGTTTTCAAGAATTCCCTATAATTTCGGATTTTTATTTCCATTTTGTGTTCCCTTGGTTCGAAGTAAGATCATCACACCATAAGTATAGTTTGACGATACCTACTGATATTGTAAGGAATGTAACATATGATTATATGTAAAATTGTATCGGTGTGAAAATGATGTTCCACTGAGAAAATATCCTGATTGCTCGATTTTCTTAAAAGAATTCAGCTGCTACCACATTGATGAATTTCGCCTTGCTAGGTCCCATCTCTTATGAATTATATTTCTAAATGCTACAGGAATGTTATTTCACTATAAACGCACTTCTTAAACATTCTTCCTTATGCCATAGAAATTATTTACAATGAATAAACATGTTGTGCTGTGAAAATTGTTCTCGATAAATGCACTTTATAAGAAGTCTTCTTCATGCTGTATAAACTGTTCTTAAAAATTGTTATCTTGAACTAATATGCACTTATTCAAAATTCACTGGATGTTCCATTTTCACATCTTTTCTTGAATATGCTCTGAGAATATGAGAGCGAATGCTAGGTTCCTTTTATGAGATTTATTGCTCATGTAAAAAAAGAATGATAGATGGATGGTGCATCATTTTGCAAGATGTTGCACTCATGGCCAGCATTGATTCATTGTTGTTAATCACCTGACGGAATTTTACGTTCAGTGTTTTGCCAAATGCCTTTTTAGTGAATGCCGTAATGCAGTTCGTTACTGAATTGCAGGTGCAGCTGTAATGCTCGCAAAGCTAACAGGATTTCGAAATCACGCCTTTAACCCCTGCTCGATGGTGGCAGGCTGGGTAGGCAAACGTACGTTCAGGTAATGAGATTATGAGATGGATGAGTATCTATTTGACGACTCTCTCAATATTTCTTATGATCATTGTTTTATGAAATGATCTATGTGATTTTTTTAGTTTATGAATGTCTCACGTGTGAATGTTGATTCACTGGTACTTCTTAGGAATTCTAGACCTGGCGGGAGATGATGAGATGTTATCATGACGTTTGTCCCAAACTGATGTCACTGTCTTATCACTGACGTACTGGCTTAACATGACGTCCTTATTTTACAATGAGTTTGTCTCATCATGACGGTTCATCCCAACATGATGACGTTTTATTTTATCATTGACGTCTGTATCTCAACATGTCATTATCTTATCATGATGTTTTGTCTCATCCTTGACGTCTCCATCTCAACGTGACGTGATCATCTTAACATTTCGTTTTCATATCTACATGACGTCTTCATCACAACATGACGCCTTCATCTCAACATGACGTTTTGTCTCAACATGTTTCGTCTCAAAATAACGGTTGTCTCGTCATTTACGTCTGTATCTCCTAATAACGTCTTTATCCTCATATTATGTAGTGTCTCATCATGTGCGTCCTTGTCTTATCATGATGTCCTTCTTTTATCATAATGTCATTAGATCATTATGACATTTGGGTTTATTTCAAAATTATAGCGGTTGGTTTTTGTATTATATCACCAGAGAAATGGGTAGAGAGTTTTGGCTTTTTGTTTACCATCCTGAACTGGGACATACTTACTCGATCTGCTGATGACGATTGAGTTGTTCCTAACTATGAGCATTGCCACGGGAAGGCCTTCTTCATCTCTGATGAACCGGGAAGTTTGCCTTTTGAATTCACTTCCCAATTCCAATTCAAATTTTCGGGAAAAAAATTCCAAATTCGGTCTCGTCTAACCTGCCTCATCAGCTTTGGTTATTGTTGGGATCCGTGGTTTTTGTGGGTATTTTTACCCTGTTTCTTGTCTTGTGCGCTCTTACGAGTAAGTCCTATCTCGGACTGGTTATGTAAGCTATTATGTCTGTGACGTCAGCTGGGGGATTGGTGGGCGGTTGTCCTTTGTTCCCGTCTTCTCTGGTGGTTTCTTTTCTTTGTAAGGCTCCTGGCTCGCCTGGCTTGACTGGTTGCAGCCCTTAACAGGACATTTTGTTTTCTCACTTCTTGCATCGTATTCTAATTTGCCTTGCCTTTTCTTCGCAGAAACAAGGAATGAATTATCTTTTTCGTCTGTGCTCCAGTTGCCTTCAAGTGTGTCGGAGAGCTCCTCTGGGCTAAAATAATCTACCTGGCAGGATACTGATTGCACCTCGAGTTGCTTGGACCTCGTGGTTGAACTGCTGGCCTTAGCTTGTGGTTTCTGAGTGGTCTGTGGTTTTGGCTACAGCTTGCGTCTTTTTGCCTCCTTTTTTTGTCTATTGTCTTTAGAAGTTTTTCTATGTTTTCTTGTAGGGCTTCATCTTGCGGCTTCTCTGTGACCTTTTCAGTGTCCTCTGCTGGTGTGATTTGGGTTGAGTCACTTTCAGGTTTTAGCAGTTCCCTCTCGACTTTTATTGCTTGCAGGATCTCTTTGTTCTTCTTTGTTGTCTGGATAATGAGCTCAACCTCTTGTTTAATGTTTTGCTGGATCTCCTTTATTTCAGCAAGCAGCTTTTCACTGTCGCTGGTCGGTGCCGTTAACTAAAACAGCTTGACTTTTTTTTTTTCAACTCATTAATCTGGCTTTGTAGTTGTGCTCTTTCAGCTTGCGAGATGCACGAGGCTGTCTCTTAAATAGTCGATTCCTATTATCTGAAAGGTTCGCTCGGCCTTTTCAGTCACGATAAGTGCTTCAATACCGTCTATTAAGTATACATATTTATTAGAGTGCCTTAGGGGTAAAGAACTTAGTTATTTTTGAACAAAACAATCTTCAACAACCAACAGAGCAGTACTGTATCCAGTCCCATTAGTGGAAGATGAAGAATCTACTTAAAAAAGAACTCTGTTATCGATTTACCCTACTGCAGCAGATAAATAGACATTAACTCTAGTTCTCTCTCTCTCTCTCTCTCTCTCTCTCTCTCTCTGTGTGTGTGTGTGAGAGAGAGAGAGAGAGAAAGAGAGAGAGAGAGAGAGAGAGAGAGAGAGAGAGAGAGAGAGAGAGAACACCATGACTTTTTTATTATGATTGTACATGAGATAGCATTTCATTTATGTTTGCCAGCTGAAATGTTGTCAATATGTTTATACACAAAATCATCGCCACCCTCAACCCAACCATTTGGCACAATATATTTAATTTAAAACACGAGTTTGAGTCTCTTTTTTTTTCTTGGACTTTGTTCAGCGTTTTTGTTGGTTACAGGTGATACATCAAACACTGGTTATCATTTATAACGTGGGTAACATGTGGCTGGGAGAATTCACGGAGTCAAACTTTCTTGTCCTCGGTAAATTCCCAATACCCACGACGCCTTCCATGGGAAAGCCTATTATCTACATATTGCTTTATAGTTGGGATATTACATTTATCTGTCTTTGTTCCACTCTTGGTGGTTCGTGAGCCATTCTCAGGCTTTCTTGTGATGGCAGATTAAACAGGAATTGGTGACCCATTCCTCCCGGGAAATCCACTATATACTATTATATTTTCCTTTTCCACGCGCAACAAGAGTTATCCACTTATTCCTGTGGATACTCTTCCCCCCCCCCCCCCCCCCCCCCCCCCCCCCCAATGGCTGCGTTAGCCACACCTTAGTGTGTTTACCATCCTCTACCACTGGGAGTTGCAGTTGGGATTTTCCCTTCCTAAAGTTATGGTCTATGATGGCCAAAACTCTCCAGTACTATTAGAAGACTCCGTTACTTTACGTGGCTTTTAAAAAATGTACAGGCTTTTTTTTATGTCGCTAAGTCAGCGGAATAAGCCAACAAAATTACAACCTCCTATAATGCAGTAAACTATTGGAAAGGAGCATCAGACATGATCATGACACAGCTGCTCGTAGCAAGGTCGTTAGAACATACACTACGTCACTTTGACAATAAACGTAGGCGTTAATATACAGTGAAATTAAGTAGACTTTGACGATGTTATGTCTGGTGAAGAAACTGAGTAGAAAGAAGAGATGCTCCACAACCAGGACGATTGGGCAACAATTCCACGATGTGTAATCGAACTATATTAATAGCACTATCACTGTGATGACGATTTCAAAACTCACATATCACAGGTAGGTGGCTTCAAGATGTGCTTCATAAATCTGGAAGCGTTTAGATAACTTCGAGAACCGTACTTAAACCACACACCCTCATTTACGTTGTGTAATCTGGTTAAATGAAAGATATCATATACCGTGTCAGATAATTGAAGCTGTGATGTGTCTAGAATTTGCAGTGTCACCCTGTTCCTCCATCTACAAGTCCCAGTTATCAAGGTGGCCAGCTTTACACAGTGTCGAGCTAATCATGTTATTAGTTAAATTCTCGGATTCGACAAGTGCAAATATGGTCTTGGTGTTCCTTTACAGTTTGACGTATACTTCTGTATTTGAGAGTGTCAGAAATGGGGTGTGCTGCCACCAAGGTATCTACAATCACTGGCGGGCAATCCCAATTTGTCAGAAATTGACTCGGGACAAAATCTATATACCTAAAATAAAGATTAAGCCCTTGGATAACCAAAGAGTACAGCTGCTAAGGCTCGTTAATAATTAGCTGGTCCTGGTATCCCCAAGGAGTTGGAAAGGAAAGGTTAGATGCCTAGGTTTAGGTCGACAAATGGACTACTAGGCAGGGCAGGTTTTTCCCTCTGACATAACTCCCCTCCCTGTTATGTAATCAATCCCCCATCCAGTTACACACGCGCGTATGCACACATGGAAAATAACTGATATCTCTGAGTTAAAACGACTACAACTTCTTTAATATCTATCAAGATCAACACGTAAAAACATGATGTTGAATGGTATCGTGATATTGATTAGTGTTAGTTTACATCAACATACAAAAGTACAATACATATCTTATGTTGTTGGTGCAAGATCTCCAGGTGAGAAGATGCCTCAATCTCCTCCCATCAATCTCCAGTAGACTTAGCCAGGGTCCACTATGGTTAGCTATGATCCCCTATGGGCGGCTAGTTTGTGTCCAGCGTTCCATCCTGACGCCACCTAGTCCCGCCTCGTTGTCACTGCACGGGAAAACCTGATGCTCTTGTTGAGAGCTTTGAAGACATAATCAAGAATCTGTATACTCTAGTTCTACATCAATTCAATCCTAGGTAATACATACAATCTATCACCCCCATACATACATTCACATTGAAAAGTCTGGCAGTGTCTCTTTTCTAGCTTTACTGCGTTCACTCTCCTCTTTCTCCCTCTATATATCTCTCCTACTGTCTAGTCGGGGAGGATATTTCCATCGTCTAACACGCCATTAGTTACAACTCATGCCATCCCTTGTAACGTCATGTCATGAGGAATGAAATGTCCTAAGTACATGTCACTAATTCAGGCACCTGGTTCTTTTGCAGCCGCTCGGTCACACAGGTTGTTTCAGCAGATCAACTGATCAGTAGTGTTATTACAAGAGTATTTTATTGTCGGGCTTAAGTGCCAGTGATCAGTCTCGGTGCTAGTCCTAAGTCTCGATGAACACTCGTTCACCACGCACTGAAATGGCTAAGCGCATCATACACCAGACACCAATTGAGGGTAATGTCTGCACCATTACACCTCTGCTTCAAACACAATCAATAGACAAGTTGCCAATGTGTGCTGCCCATAAGAACAAACTAGCACAACACCCTATTCCCTGGTGAGTTACTATATGACAATTTGCATATCAAACATCAAATAAACATTGATTGATTGATTGATTGATTGATTGATTGATTGATCTAGGAACCGACATCACAGCATTCGGGACATTCCCATAAGCGCTCCGTCCCCATCCTCAGCAACCAGCGAAGAGTTCCAACACTAATAGTTCCAGTAGCAATCTGATTATATGTCCGTCTCGCCTTTCCTCTGAGCATCGAGCGTCGGCCAGATCCCCTCGTCACTCCTCGCTGCCTCATTCTAACCAGACTATGGTGATCCATTTGCTTCTCCGAGGTGTACACGTGCTACCACAAGGCCGCAACCACATCTGCCTTGTCATGCATCAATACTCCACCAAGTTCTGCCGAGCCAGCCAATCTGTCCGCCTGTTCATTTCCCAGCACACCGGCATGCCCAGGAGAAAAGATCCAGGTGATGCTTGCTACCCGTGACCTCCGAAGCGAAGCAAGCCACTCTGCACGAAGCTTGCCTGTTCTCACCCTTCTCAGCATGCTTTCTGAGTCAGTTACAATCACAATATATGTATGTATCATGTTTTCTGTCTATGCATGTCAAGCTCAAAGTTTGCAAATTCAAAATAGGCATATAATGATATTCCTAGTAATACCATTATATACATACAAAATGAGACATATAAACATTTAAAGAAATATACAAGGAGCGTAGTCCTAGCATCCTATGTGTATAGTAAGAATAACCAACTTATAGCAATATACTATAGACAGTAAACTGAGGAATGCTAGTTCACAGATCAGTAACAAGAGACACTGATAGTCTCAATGAAATAGCTGACAAATGAAGCTCCCAAATCTACAGGCTATAAACTAATATTCCTAGAAACTTCTAACAGCACAAGACTCGGACATATGAAGTTTAGACATATAATTATTTCATACCTGTTCCTATTTCTGAAGTATCTGATTTGAGCATCAGAATCTCCTAATATATATACCATTTCTTATCTCTTTGTCGCATTTTACTATCTCATTCTGCATTTACTTCCCTTGGTGACACGTCATGTCACTTCCCACGTTCGTTCATGCGGTTCTGTTTCACATTCCACTGACCGTAGCAAGGTTCGTTATCAGTCCAACAATTCACACCTTTCACGGTGCAGACTGAATTATTATCGCAGCCTGTCCATCTCATGTCTGTCCATCTCTCGTGTTCCCTGGGACCACGGTTGGGTAGTTTTATCAAGCCAGGATTTCCAATTGCATCACTCACCTCGGGTGAGGAACGTCAAAACATGTTGAATGTGTTATTGTAACATTCTAGCCTGTGATCACTGGCGTCACATTGAAGATTGTTCCCACATAGTATGCAGACCGTGGTCATTTTAATTACTTACCATCTTCGTGTGTAATCTTACGTCATGGCTCAGTAGAGCACCTTGTACAATGGTGCGCAATTTGGTATCATATATGGATATTTTGCCCAGGCCATGCGGGAGTGCGGGGGAATGAATATGCTTATGGGCTAGCAGGGAATGCACCTCTTAGTGGTAGATTACTTTTGGACATGGAGGAGGTGTTTGTACACCTGTGGGACCAGGTGGAGGAACAGATTGAGATCCCGTATGTGGAAAGGATGAAATTGAGGGGGATTAGCAGGGGTTTTAATAGAATCTCAAAACTGAAAGGGAAGACTAGAACTTTCAATCAAATAGCACTGGGAACGATTAGTAGGGTGACTCTTCGCTGGCTATCGAACGATGGGACGGAGCGTGTATAGGAATGTCCTGAGTGCAGTGATGTCAGTTCTTAGCTCAACTCAACTCAACTCAATTTTTTTTTTAATAACATGCATATTTCGCACTTTCACGGATATTCAACGTGTGTACACCACTGAAATAAGTTATTGACTGCGTTATCTTTTTCTGGATTGATGTTTTTAGTGATTACGATACACCCATAGGTAAAGCAACAAACACTAACAGTGATATGAAGGAACATGCGGAAGTGCAGATTATAGCAGAGCAGTGATATAATGCTATGAATTCCACAAGTTGCTGATGCAACAGGAAGAAAATGAATGGAAATAGAAAAGGCTGCACTGTAACTGCAAGCAAGGTGATTGCTATACTTAGTGCAATTTTGTACAGTACAGCTCATAATTGTGAAATATTACTGTCGAAGGTTTGTCAAAGCTGCTTCTCTCGGGCTGTGTTGTGTCCTCAAATTATTGTTAATTATTATTTGTGGTAATATCCTTTTGTTGAAGACGATGAAGCCCTACTAACTTGCTTTGAGTTATTTTCCCAGTATATGCTTTTTTGTGCAGCTCTAACCATCAGCTGGTTGAGGAGGTCTTCATACCACCTCCGTGTAGCTTGTTCCAAGCTCCACAAGCTTCTTCTGTAAGGGATATCAATGGAGTCAATGTGGCTACTTCCCTGAAAGAACTCAGTATTTGACTTACAACAAGGAATCAAAATCCCAATTTTTGGTGAAGAATCTTTAAACTTAAGATGAGTGCAGAGTTTAAAAATCCCTAGGAGCTGATGCAGTTGCTAATAAAACTGAAGACAACAAAGGTGCAGAAAGTGATGCAGCTGGCTGGTGTCTCACAGTCACAAGAAAATTGCAGGAGACTTTTTGGACCTCGTCTCAGAAAACTTAACTTCTGCTGCCCAGGTGATAGCTCGCACAGCGATGTGGTGGGAATGACAGGGACTGCAGCATCTGTGTATATGGACTTTTCCCAACAGGGAAAAGAACGGACAATTGCTCAACAAGTGTAAAGATGATGGGGGAAAGACTGGCGTTTAATGCAAGGGGAAAGCGAAACCGAAGATGTCATCTGGGCTTTCTCCAAGCACTAACAGTGTTGTGCAGTGACTTTAGCGGTGTATTGTATTAAGCACTATTTGCTAGATATTGTGTGTAAGTTGTTTATTGTTACCCATATAAATTTATATAATAATAAAGCGGGGGTAACCATCTCTGACCCAAAGCGTCTACAGGTGGCAGATCGTGGAATAGCCTCTAGAAATAGGGGTCAGCTGTAAATAACCAATGAGCAGAAAATACATCATATGCTTGGAGATGTGTACACCAAGCGAGTCGATGTGCTTTAATCTCTTGTCCCCAGGTGTTTGGAACCCATTAGCAACCCATCTAGGAGATGGAAACTCCAATTATAAACTCCTAAGTTTAAGGTAGACCAGTGTGTCAATGACTGAATGTATCTCTCATACATCAAAAGAGGAATGTGGAGATAAAAAAATAAAACTTCACCGCATTGCTTGGCGTTTATAATTCTATGATACAAAATTGTGAAAAGTGTAGCCGCCAATTCACAAAGTGAACAGTCGGGTTTCTATAAAGGTTGTTAAATCTTAATTCGCGACCACCACTTCAACAATGAAAGGGACCATAGAAATGTAACATTCATATTTCATAAAAATGCCGAAATGTACCCACCAGTTAACACATTTCCATGGAAATCCAGACTGAGGGGAGACTTTCAGCCAGACAAATGTGTGAACATACCTGTGGTAGTCGGAGGATACCACCTCCCCTGACATATATTTGTGAAATGCAATGAAAAGTTCAAATGCCGACAAGGCGAAATGCAAGGTGAAGGTGTAAACAGCAGATTTGACTGTATTACGTGTCATAACGTCCATCACGTCTCCAAGCAGCGACCAAAACGATGTTTGATTGACAGGTGAAAGTTACAGACCATGGTGAAATTAAGGGAGGAGTTAAAGAATACTAAACACAAGGCGGCCAGGTAACCATCCAAAGTGAAAAGTGGAGGAGAGAAGACTAAACTCACATTATGGACGAAAACAGTATTTAACCTACGGGCACTGCCAAGGAAACTCAGACGCAAGCATAGTATAGCATATCCAGGAAGCCTTCTAGCGAGATATTACCAATTAAACAATCTATTGAGAACATCAAAAATCATCATCATTGGCACCTTGCCGTCTTGACAGACGATAGTTTGTGCTCTAAAAAGGCATAATAACTTTTAACTATGGCGGTAGCGAGTGTGACTGATAAGGCCAATTTGCGCTGTAAATGTCCGTTCACAGTGGGTGCATGCGAACACGTGGTCATTTCCACCATCATGCACCATCTTACGTCTCAAACGCTTGGTGTGTGACTTTTCTGCAATAATTTTCTCCTTTGACTTTATTCCATTTCTGATATTTGCCCTCCATGCAACACGTTCAGCGGCGACTTGCTCCCAATGTGCATTATCAATGCCTGTATCAATCATGTCCCGCTTACACACATCTTTGTATCGTAGTAGAGGCCGACCCTGAGATCTCTTACCCATCTGTAATTCACCAAAAAAGATATCCTTTGGTATTCTACCATCATCCATCCTCCTAAGATGTCCTATCCATCTAAGTCTACGAAGACTGAGCATGGAATAAACTGTCACACAACCTGATCTTTCCAATACTTCAGTATTTGTGATTTTGTCTTGCCACTTAATACCAAGAATTCTTCGCAGACACCGCATATGAAAGCTGTTTAAATTGTTCTCTTGGTGTGAGTAAGTTGTCCAGGTTTCACTGCCATAGAGAAGAGTACTAAGGACACAGGCTTGATAGACAAGGACTTTTGTTTTGGCAGTAAGCTTCCTGTTCTCCCAGACTCTTTTTCTTAACCTGTTCATTGTTGTTGCTGCCTTACCAATCCGGGTGTTGATTTCCTGATCTAGGGATAATTTGCTATTTACCACTGATCCTAGATATGTAAAATGGTCTACTATCTCTAGTTCGGCGTCGTCAATAAAGATTGATGGTACCTCATGTGCACCTTGTGACATAATCTGTGTCTTCTTTTTGCTAATTGTTAAACCAAATTCAGAACAAGCATTGGAGAATGCAGATAGTAGACATTGCAATTCTTCCTCAGAGTGGGTCGTAACTGCAGCATCATCTGCAAAAAGCAACTCTCTGATCAGTACCCTCCTAATTTTGGTCTTAGCCTTCAATCTCTGAGCATTGTAGAGGCCGCCATCTGAGCGTGAGTGAATGTATATACCACCATCCTGATCACGAAATGCATATTTCAGTAGAAGTGAAAAGTATATTCCAAAGAGGGTGGGAGCTAGTACACAACCTTGCTTAACTCCACTCTTGATTTCAAATTCTTCAGAAGTTGCACCATCAAACTTGATTATACCCTTCATGCCTGTGTGGAACGATTCCACAATGGACAGAAGAGTTGGTGGGCAGCCAATCTTCTTTAGTGCCTTGAACAGACCCTCACGACTGACCAAATCAAATGCCTTTGTGAGGTCGATGAAGGCAATAAACAGTGGTTGATTCTGTTCACGGCATTTTTCTTGCATTTGTCGCAATGAGAATATCATATCAGTGGTAGACCGGTTCTGTCGAAAGCCACACTGTGATTCGGGGTAGACTTGATCTCCTAAGACTTGAAGTCTGCGCAGAACAATTCTGGCAAATACTTTTCCAACAATACACAGAAGTGAGATACCCCTATAGTTGTTACAGTCGCTCCGATCGCCCTTGTTCTTGTACAGCGTTATGATGTTTGAATCTTTGAAATCCTGTGGGACTTGTCCTTCACGCCAGCATAGCTCTATTAGCTGGTGGATCTGTAGAGTGAGTGTGTCTTGCCCACTCCTGATAACCTCTATTGGAATCCCATCCTTACCTGGAGCCTTGCCAGATGCAAGTTCATTTATAGCACACTTAACTTCTGTTATGGTGGGAAGTGTGTCCAGGTGGTCAAGAGTTGGTAGAGCCTCTATGGCGTTAAGGGCATCATCCGCTAGTTTGGTCTCACTTGAGTAAAGCTCCAAATAGTGCTCTACCCATCTGTCCATCTGCTGTTTCTTATCAGTGATGACTTCTCCAGTCAAGGTTTTCAGCGGTGCACTTCTTTTGATCACTGGACCACAGGCTTTCTTTATTCCTTCATACATGCTTCTTATGTCTCCCTTATCACTTGCGATTTGAATGGACTCACATAACTTGATCCAATAATCATTTGCACACTGCCTGGCAGCCTTTTGCACATCCTTCCTAGCTTGCCTTAGCTCACTCAGAGTGTTACGCGTTGGTCTTTCCTTGTTTCTTAAGAGAGCTTTCTTCTTCTTATCAATCAAGGGCTGCAGAGTCTCACTGTTGGCCGCAAACCAGTCCTGCCTCTTATGATCCACAGTGCCATAAACCCCTACGGCAGTTTTATAAAGAGTTTCCTTAATTTGACCCCACTTTTCATTTACTGTACAATTTTCTGGTGTATCAGTGAAAGCGTCTTCAAGTTGCTGTTGAAACTGAAAGCACTTTTCAGGATCATGAGTGTTAATAATATTAATCCTGGGGCTAGATTTGTGTTTAGCTGTGTAGATTCTCTTTGGTCTCAGTCTAACTCTTGCAACAACCAAAGAATGATCTGTATCACAGTCAGCACTGTGGTAACTACGAGTCAATGATATATGGTTCAGATGTTGTCTCCGTGTGATGATGAAGTCAAGCTGGTGCCAATGGCCGGATCTTGGATGTTTCCATGTGACCTTATGCATCTCTTTTGTTTTAAAAAAAGAGTTTGTAATACATAGGTCATTACTGGTGCAATGCTCCAGCAGCCTTTGCCCATTTTCATTCATGCGACCGATGTTGTATTTTCCAAGGGACACTGGCCATGAACTCGAGTCCTTACCCACACGAGCATTGAAATCACCGAGCATATAAATGTAGTCAGATTTTGGAACTGCCTTGATCACGGAGTCTAACTCCTCATAGAACAAATCCTTCACATCATCAGAGGAATCGAGTGTCGGTGCATATGCAGTAATAATGGTGGCAAACCCACAAGAGGTTGCCAAGCGCAGGGATAATAGTCTTTCATTTCCTCCTGCTGGAATTTCAATCATTCCCAGTAGCGAATTCTTTACTGCAAAGCCCACACCGTGTTGCCTTTTTTCTGCCTGCCCTCTACCCTTCCAGAAAAAGGTGTAGTTGTTTTCCCTGAGTGACCCTTCCTCAGCGAGGCGAGTCTCCTGCAGGCCAGCAATATCAATGTTAAGACGATTGAGTTCGGCATCAATCACAGCCGTTTTTCTCACATCGTCAATATTGGTCAAGTCAGTGGAAAATCCTGGACACATGGTTCTCACGTTCCAGGTTGCAAGCCGTAGCTTGAGGTTTCTATTTTTATTTTTGTTTGTACCTGGTGCATTGGTTTTACAGCCTGCGATTCAGATTTTGTCCTAGCCCCAAGCACCCATTGAAGCAGGCAGGCTGTGGCGGATCAGCACCCAATTGGCTGGGGGCTGCCCAGCTTGAGGTGGGCGGTGGCTGATCAGTGACACCTATAGGTGTCTCCCACCGTCAGAGGCAACGCGTGGCGCCCCATGTCTACGCCAACTGACAAGGACTTATAACCCGTAACAGTTGCCTCTCGCTTTGATTCCGAGACCAGTTAAGACCAGGGATGGAGTTATTGCCTCTCCATAGCACAAAGCCTGGGCTAAAATATAGAGATCATGTGTTGCCCATGCAGCATGATCCCTCTCTCGGCCTGCCTAGTTCACTCCAGAGGAAAGGTAACACCCCTACATCTGGAACAAGACAAGCTGCAGAAGCTGCCGGATCAGCAAAGCAATGCTCTAACTGTCCGCCTGTCGGAGCTTCGATCCTAGACCAGTCGCCAACCAAGGCTTAGGGCCTGGTCTGCCCTGCCATGACAATTTTGTCTTTAGCTTGCATTTCCTCGCACCAGGGTAAGGCTTGTACCCTCCCAATTGCGCTCTTCCGCCCGAAGCCGTTGGCACAATGTGGGGTGTCGGGTTTGGTAAGCGCCGCCCAACGTTCGGCGCTAACAGAAACCAGGTAGTACCGTCTACTGTTATACGGTAGCTCAGTCATATCTGACTAAGACCTGACTGACATCAAAAATAACATTGGTTATTTGGACCAAAACTCTGAATGCCTACCAAGATTGGTGTGAAACCAACTGGAGGGAGAAATGTCACCAGTTGGCCTTGTATGCGTGATGATGTCTGAATGAGGATTGATAGAGTACTTTGGATACTCATTCATCAAGGCAGGGAAGTGAAGGCATTTAATGTTCAACTGGAATGTGCTACTAAAGCCCTTCAGACAGAGGGCGAGAGAGAGAGAGAGAGAGGAGAGAGAGAGAGAGAGGAGAGAGAGAGAGAGAGAGAGAGAAAGAGAGAGAGAGAGTGTGTAAATGAGGTGAACTTAGATGAGAAACACTCAATTATATATGTTTACGTGAATATATATGTGTACGTGTGTGTGTAGGTTTTATTTTTTTAAATACAGCTCTCACAGGAGCCATGGACAGTAGCAATCCACTCATCTTGCTTATGACTGAGAAGTTTTCAGGATGGTTGTTGTGGGAATGAAGGTCTGCAAAGGCATGCTACTGAATGAATGAATGAATGAATGAATGAATGAATGAATGAATATCCTTGCACTACCTACAATTGCGGACAGGCACAGATTGCTTTAAGCCAAACGGTACCTGAGAGTCGCTGCAGACAGGGATCACCCCCTGCATGAAGCCATGAATATGATCAAGAGTCATAGACTGAGAAGAGGCAGGTCCTGGATGGCACAGGCAAAAATATCTGTCAGCTTGGTGTGTGAAACATTAATTGTGAAAAAAATAAGTGGGTAAAAGTACCGGAAGACATTTCAGACTGGCACAATGTAATAGTAACACTAGGTTGTGAGTGCAGAGAATGGGCAGCAGGCTGCACAGAGTTTTATGAGGTGCAACAACTGATCCAGGGCAACAAACATCTAGGTAACATAGTGATCTACACCAATGGGTCAGTGGTGCGAAATAGATGTAGTGGCTGGAGTTTCATTGTGAATGCTAATGGACGATGAGTATGGCATATGAGACCACAATTTACAGTATGTGAATGGAGGTGGAAGCAGCAACAGCAGCCTTCCAATGGTTGGAGGAGACCGCTGCAACATACATTACATTCATGAAAGACTATCGAGGTATGCTTAGTAAAGTGGAGAAAGGAATGTTTCATGTTGAATCGTGTCATGGCCAAGAATCAGTGCTTTGATTCATATAGGACCCTGGCCATGATCATTATGTTGCTGGCTCTTTAGAGTTTGTCAGGGTAATTAATGGCTCGAAGGAGTTGGCATTGTCCATGTACAATCACTGGCTGAGTGTCGGAAACAAAGAGTGATTGAGTGTTACAAATTCTTTTCCTTTAGTGCAGAAATTGGACAATGAATAAACAATAAAAAAAAAACTGAAGCTTTCAAAATGTGTTTATATAAACAATTAGAGAGAATATCATGACAGAAGAAAAACATTGAAGTTATACAAACACATTACAAATCCAGAAAATGGTACTTCATAATGATGATGAAAACAACTTTATCATGATAACATTATAAGTATACATCAAATGTATCCCCCATCAGGATATAATCACTAGTACGTTAACATCAAGCAGACTTGATTGATCAAATGACAATATACTTAGAATTTATCAGTATAAAGTAATAACTCTTTTTTATGCCTTGTGGCATACTGGGTATATGGTGCTAGCCCCATATTTGTGCAGACAATGGACGATGTCTATAACGCTGCCACCACATTCACTCCCCAGGACATGTCCCGGTGTCTATAACGCTGCCACCACATTCACTCCCCAGGACATGTCCCGGTGTCTATAACGCTGCCACCACATTCACTCCCCAGGACATGTCCCGGTGCACACTTTAAGCCGGGTTGCCCTGGAAATGTTAGTGCCCTATACTACCTATAACTACTGTATGTGAATCATTGGCAATGAATGAAGAATGTAGGCAGTAACTGGAGGTCACACAGATGTGGTTTCTATGTAGAATGTTCAGAATCTAATGGGCAGCTAATAAGACCAATATCCAAGCACTCATCACCATCCTGTGGTTCGTCCTGTGCAGAACTGTTCCACCACAATGGTCTTTTGACAGTTTCTCTCTCTCACAAGCCAGATGGACCTGTTGCTGTCATATGTAAATTATCTACCACAACCTTGAATCTATTTAAGCTCTGACCTGCCTCTTCTCAACTTGCCTGGTACACCTCCCTCCATAGTTATCTTTCCTAGACATTCATGTCTTCTTATATGCCAAAATATTGCATTTCCCTGCATTATATTTGGTTTAGTAACTAATCTCCTTCAATATTGAGTTGGACAGGTATGTTTGTTCTCTGCTTCGTCCAATGAATTGTTAATACTGATCTTACCCTTATATTCAAAAGCAGTATTTTACCTTTTCAGCTGATGTGTTAAATGTCAATGTTTCACTCCTGTATGTTGCCACAGGAAGTATGCACGCTCTCAACTGCTATGGTTTCCTAGGCATCTATCAAGAAGAGTCTGACATTACCTTCCTTCATGGTAATATCTCTATGAATTTATACATATAAATTCACAGAGATATTTGGTTACCCCCACTGGAAAATTTTGGTCACATTATAAGACAAAAGAGTCTAGAGACATTTGTTACAATCTGAAAGATTCATGCTGTTAATGACAGTGTAACAGTATGACTGTTACAAGGCGATATGCCTGGTGTCAGAAGGTTGAGGCTGATTAAAGAGAGCAGGTTACCAGATAGGTTTTCCCGTAAAATTGAACGTCAGCCAAACCGCACCAAATGGTCACCACCCTGACATAAAGAAAACTAAAATACGTAGGGTGGTAACCACAATAAGCGAAGCAGTTATGTTCTGGAAGCCATCAAGTAAGGAGGTGATAATATTTGTAGCTGGATTACACCTGAGAAGTTAGTAATGGATCATCAAAAAGAAAGAGGTATCTTTATCATTTTTTGAGAATATTATCTGAGAAGAATAAGAAATCTATATTCAGGAAGTCGATATGAATTTAGAAACAAAGAAGGATAGAATTGAAAAATGAACTTCGAACAATCTTGTCAAGCATGTATTTTATAACTGAGATGTGATCCTGCTCCTTTTGTTGTGTATATCGCCAATTATACTGAACATCTCCCAGGAGGAAAGAAATGCTTTAATAAAGAACGGCAAAACTCAACAACGGATCTTAATGTCTTTATAAAAAGATGTTTGAGTTGCTTGCTTTTGAATTGGTTTCAACTGACCGATATGTTCCAGAACTTTTGAAGACTATTATCATGGTAGAAAAACCTCCTTCACCTACGATCAAAACCGGTCTCCTACAGATTCCTTGCATACTCTCGATGCAACGACTGGACCACATTGGGGCGGTGAGGCTGTACACTGTGACAACAGAGATCAGAAGAGGAAGAGATGCTGGATGGATTGATAGAGTGGTGTAGAAGACACCTTGTGGAGGTCAAACTTATTAAGAACACAGAGAACAAATGTTTGTGGAAGAACATCATCACTTGTGCCATATGACATGACATGTGACATTGATGATGAATTAATATACTGATAAGTGCAATCTGGTTAATTCTTCTTCTTCTTCTTCTTCTTCAGCGTTCCAAGCCATTGAGGTTCTTTGCTGCAGATACAATGCGTCTCCATTCGTCTCTCTGGTTGACCTTCTCTTGCCAGTCGTTGATTATTTAAATATATGCATAAAAATAAACCATGCCATCACAAAAATATATATGCCTTTATATCATAAATAATAAATTTACATATATGAAATAACATAAGTATAATTTCCCAAATGCTTGTACCATGTCACAGTCTGGAGTGATCACAAGCCGAGGCAGTTTGTTTCAGCTTTCGGACCCCCTTTACATGACTTGTGGAGCATTGGGTATATGGTGCTAGCTCCATATTTGCACAGACCAATCAGCACTGGTCAAAATTATGTGGTCAATTTTACACCGGCAGCCTCAACTTCCAGGACATTTTCTGGAGGTTCAGATTCTATTTGTCTGTCTTGATGGGGATTTGAGCAGATGACCATCGGCCCAGAAGGCAAGCACCACTACAGCTCCATAAGGTGCAGTACAATATACAGAATGTTATAAAACAGTTATGTAATCAACAAAACTTGGTATAAAACAATTATGTAATCAACACAAAATGTTTTTAAAAAACTGTTATATAATTAACACAAAATGTTATAAAACAATTATGTAATCAACATTATTATGTTTAAATTCCTCTTAAGGTTAGATTATTTGTAACTATATTCTTCAAACATTTGCAGACACCAGTAACTATTTTCCGTGAACTTAAATTAGCTCTATCATCTTTATTGTATCTGAAACTAGTTTTACCTCTGAAATTATTTATGAAAAAGTTTTTCTATCATCCTAAACTAGTCTACATCATCTGTAACTAGTTTATATCATGTGAAATTGTCTTCTATATGCTGAAACATTACAAATTAGTTTACATCATATGAAATCAATTACATTAATCCAAAAAATTTTCTATATCTGAAACTAACCTCTTCTCTAAACTAGTTTATATAATTTTCAGCTTGTTATTTCATCTGTAATTATATTCTATAATCTAAAACTTGGTTCCCTCACCTGAAGCTAGATTCCATCATCTGAAGCTAGGTTCCATCATTTAATACTAGGTTGTATTATCTAAAACCTATTTCTCAGCTGTTACTACTCTTCCCTCTCCTCAAGCAAATCTGTAAAGGTATTGGCAATCTCTGCCAAGGTTTCTGCTCTGGGCCTCTTATTAGGATGCATACTCCAACATAATGAAAGAGTTGCTTGTAGCTTCCCATCAAGTCTTAGTGGCACTGATGGGGTGGGTGTTAGCCCATTCACACCAACCTGAACTTGAAGTTGTTGTGGTAATAAATCTTCAAATGGAATTTCTTCCACTACCAGTTCCCAAATTACGAGTCCCACTGAGAAGACATCTGCTTTCTTCAGATCCTCTAGTGATAGGATCTCCCCCCGATGTATCTCAGGTGCTGAATACAAAGGCGTGCCCATGTTTTTGGTTGAACAGGAGTTAGAAGTTATCGTGTCTGACTTCATCTTGCTAAGGCCAAAATCTGTTATCTTGGCTTGAACTGGTTTGCTGTCATCTGTTAACTCCTCGCCTGGAACATTGATGAGAAGAACATTCTTGGACTTGAGGTCACAGTGAGCAATATTTTTGCTATGAAGATATGCCACTCCTTTAGTTACCCCTTTTGTAATTTCTAGCTTATTGCCAACAGAGAAATCCACCTGCAATGAGCACAGAAACAGTCATTTGTTAAACATTATATGAATTGTGATGCTATTGATGGCATTCATGTTGATATTTGACAATGTATAAAGACAGAAATTAAAGTAATTCTTCAGAAATGTTTAATGCTTTATGGAAGTACAAGTATATAATGTTGTCAAAGCCTTCGTGTCTGTCAGTTATCAGTTATCAGTTGGGGTATCTTCGTTGCACTCCGGACATGTCCATAGGTGCTCAGATCCTCCCCCCAGCATATGCATCAGCGTCCGGTGGCTAATAGTGCCAGTTCTGTGTTGGTTGACGAGGCGCTTTGTTTTCCCGATGTACTTCTCGCGTCTGGCTGTGCCGATTCTTACTCCCAGGTCTTTCATCCTGGAAAGCGATGTGGAATCACTGGCGTCAAAATCCTCTGTTCTCGCCATATCTTTAAGGGCGTTAATGACATCGGCACGATCCATGGGCTGGCCATCTACAGGGGGTGCAGAGCCAGCCAATTTATCAGCTCGTTCATTTCCCTCGACTCCCGCATGTCCCGGGACGAAGATGAAGGTGACTTTGCGGACAACAGACTTCCGCAGCGACTCAGTCCACTGTCTACGTACAGATCCAGCTTCGACCTTCTGAATCATGCTCATTGAATCACTTAGTACACACACGTTGGTATAATGCTGTGATTCCAGCCATATGAAAGCCTGTGTAACTGCCATCACCTCCATCGTCATGCTGCTCGTGGTCATAGAGTGGGCACCACTGGATTCTTGAACGGTTCGGCCCGCTGAACGGGCTGTAAATGCCCACGCACTTCTCTGCTGCTTTACAACAGATCCATCTGTATAGATGAGCACTTCGGGGCTATCTGAGTGATCATAGATGAGCGCGTTAACCTCTGCATTGACAGCGGCAGGGTTCTGCTCTCTGCACCGTCTGTCGAGTGTATAGTGTTGGATTACCAGCCCAGCCACCTAGATTTAATCTCCAGCAGAGGAGGTAGGGATTTCTGATCATTCATGACTCTGGTCAGTCCAACCTCATAAATTGTTACCAAAGATTACATAGGAAGAATTATTTCTTTGGGAAGGATAGAGCCTGGCCATTTCACCTCTTTGATACAAGCACAACCCTTTTCTTGTGCTTGAGGGCATTCATTAAGTAACAGGTTCAGTCAGATCCTATTTATGTTGTATCTTCAGCTTTCACTTGTTATTGTACTCATTTTTTTTCACAATGAGCTTTTCATAACTACATAATTTTTCTTTTTTCATAAGCTAGCCATCAGATTACACTCAGATTATCAGAGTGCATAATACTGGTTTCCATTTGTTGCATACTTGTACTGTTATTGTTATCAAAGTAAACTTATTATTGAGATTTATTGTTGTTATCAAGGCAAACTTGTTATCAAGGTAAACTTACTTTTATCAATTTTCTTCCTCTTTCATTCGCTTGAAATTTATCTATAACTGCAGTGTTGTCTCTTGTATGAATTTATGTCTCTTGTATGAATTTAATTGCTTTCTTTAGTTCACTCAGTGGTCCATAGAGTTTATCTTCCACTGTTGTTTCTCTAGGCCAGAAGGTTTGCCTAGATATGTTGTATTTTGGGCAGTCTTGGTGTATGTGATCTGCTGTCTGCGGTGCCATTCCACAGTTTCACATGGCTGATTCACCAATGCTGAATTTTGTATACATGTGGTAGTATAATCTATTGTGTCCTGTTCTGAGGTGCAGAATAATAATTTGTTCTGGTCTCTCTTGAGCAGTTTTGAGGGCTTTCTGACTGATTTGATCATTCTTTTCTTTTGGTGGTGTGTAAGTACATAGGGTTGTTCTTCTATTGCACCTTCCTTAGCGGATCGATCAACTCTTTCGTTTCCAGGTATTCCACAGTGGGATAGTATCCATTGTATGGTGACCTTATGCTGGCTACCAAGTTCAGACAGTAGTGTCCATAGTACTGGCAATTTCCCAGACAGAAGCGCCTCAAGTCCTGATTTTGCACTGTCAATAGCACCACAGGTTGTGTACCATGGCTGGTATTTAGTAATTTTTCTGTCACTATCTTGATTGCCAGGATTTCTGCATCATAATTATGGCAGTACTTTCCTGTTGGTACTCGGACCGTGTCCCTAGTATTATTTGGGTATTCTATGTACACTTCTGCACCTCCATTTCGAACAGCATTTTGATCTGACCCATTTGTGTAGACTCGGATTGTGTAGACTCGGATCCAGAGATCCTGTGAGTATTCATCATCAAAGAAACAGAGTTGCTGTTCTGCGCTGTACACTGTTCTGTTCTTTCTTGTTGAATATCCCTTTCACTTTTTGTCTAGATTTGTAGTGATAGTCTATATTCCTCTTTCCATGAAGTTCGTTCTGGAAAATTTTTCAAGGGGATACCAACTGTGGGCAGAACAGTGGTTTCTCTGCAGAGTTTTATAGCCTGGTGGATGAAACTGCTTCTTTTCAACCACGCCTTTGCTATGTTTTCAAGTCTGTTTTTAATAGGGTGGCCTGGAACTTTTTTTTTGCTTGTATTAGCATTTTCGTATCTCTGTGCTCTCTCATTACTTGTGTCCTCTCAATCTTCTCCATCTCCACTATAGGGGTTGATCTTATCCCTCCTGTGGTGACTCTAAGTGCTTGATTTTGCATCGTGCCCAGTTCTTGTAGTGTGGTTTTTTTATGCTGAACACCATGCAGCTGACCCGTATTCCAGGTGTGGTCGTATGCTCTGTTGATAAACTTTGCTAAATATTTTCCTGCTGGCTTCACATGTGGTTCCACTTAGCTTTCTCAGGATGACTACTTTCCCTCTGGCTTTTGCCACTGCTTTATTGATGTGCTTTCTCCATGTCAGCCTGTCATAAATGTTACTCCAAGGTATGTTAGTTCTTTATCTTCTCTTAGGGGTATTCCATTTATCTGGATGATGCCTGCCTTTTATTTTGGAGAGAGGGTGAATAGGGTGTTGCCGCACTTGTCAGTGTTTATGCTGACACACCATCTATTTGCCCATGTGACTAATGCATCTACAGCTCTTTGTAGTGATCTGGTTGCCACTGATGCATGTTCATTGGTGCTCCATAAGACCAAGTCATCACCACTTTAATTCCATGTGGTAGTTTAGCAACAAGATCATTAACGAAGATTAGAAAAAGTGTGGGGACAAGACTCCACCCTGGAGAACACCTTGACGCAGTAAACTTTCTTGCTCTTGAATCTATCTATATGTACTCCGGCTCTTCTGTTGTAGAATTATGCTTCATTGACTTCATAGTTTCTCAGTTTCATAATCAGACCTTCTTTCCAGACTTTGTCAAAGGCTTTCTTTAGATCTATCCATCCGCAGGCACCAGTTTCTTCTCTTGAAATGCATCCTCAATTTCTTGAGGGAGGTTGTCTAGTCTTCTGCAGAATAACACTGCCTAAAGCCAGCCTGCTGTGGCACAAGAATGTTTTCACTTTCAATGTACTACTGCAATCTGTGATTTACTTTTATCAATGTGAACTTGTTATCAGTGCAAGTATGTTGTCATCAACATAAACTTAATGTTATCAACATTGACTTGTTATAAAGTTAAACTTATTTTTGTCAAGGTAACCTTATTGTTATCAAGATGAACTTGTAATGAAGGTAAACTTATTGTTATCCAACCAAGAGTGATGTTATCAAGGTAAACTTTTAATTAAGAAAACCTTATTCTTATCGAGGTAAATTTGTTATCAAGAATAGCTTATTGCCTTCAAGGAAAATGTATTGTTAGCAAGGTAAATTTACTGTTTCAAGGCTCTAAGTCTTGCTCAGCTGATGTCAAAGAGTGTCTGTGTGAGCAACCTTCCTGAAGTACATGTCATTATTTATTGTGTGACCCTTGTGCTTTTCACAAAGTGTGGCAGGTTTGTGTCTAGATGTCAAAATGGCAGCCAACATATGAGACATTTCTGTTTGCATGTTGTTTTAACATAAAAGTGACTCTTAAATCTAGTCTCCACATCAAATGTTCCCATTTCTTGGCCACTGTTCTCCATTATAATGTGTCCCAATATATCATACTTGTGTCATTCTCCTCACTAAAGTGTTTCACACATTGTCTTTACAATATGGAACATTATGGAACTGTTCGTTTTATGAACCATTCAAGCAAGATCATTAACTGTACTCTGAAACAGATGTGAAAGAAATGTCACACAAAGAGGCTGGCAAAATAGGTAAGAAAAAAAAATAACATTAGAATGTTTACCAGCATAGAACTAGTCCTACAGTAGATACCAGCCCCCTGTGGTATCCTGGGAAGGAAAAGATAGGTGAGCTAGCAAAGCTGGAGGAAATCTCGAGCAGCCCTGTCCTTCCCAGAGATTTAGAGAGGGAAAAACACTACTAATGCAATCTACAAGAATGAATTGCAGGAAAGAAAATAAACACTACAAACCAGAGCACAACCGCATAAATAAGCTTGGCTGAAATGCACAGACTAGAAGTTTCAGGCTCAGAATAGAACATTATAGACCATGGCGATATGCCTAGGCAATATCAGAAATTATCTCTCATTTCACAAGAAAATAAAACTAAAAAGAAATAAAAAGATAGAAAAATAAAACTTCACCACACTGCTAAGTGTTTACAACTATGATGCAATTTTGCACCAGTAGAGCTACCATCGCACAAAGTGAACAGCCTACTTTCTACAAAAGTTGGAAAATCTCAATTCCTGACCACCACTACAGCAGAGAAAAGGGACATAGAAGTGTAACATTCCTACTTCATAAAAATTACCTTATAACACGTTGCTGCGGAAGCACAGACTGATGGGAGACTATCAGCTGGACAAACGTGTAAATTTACCAAATGGCGGTTGGAGAAGACCGTCTGCCCGACACCTATGTGCAACACGGAGATAAATAAAGTTCTAATGCCGGCAAACAGGAAAGACGAGTGTAGGCAGCAATTTGGAATGTATGACGTAACATCAATCACATCTCCAAGCAGCGGCAGAAGCATGTTTCTGACGCATGGTGTCGGCCGATAAAAATTAATTGACAGGTGAAATTAATCCATAGTGAAAGTAGGGACGAGAGAAGATGGAAATCACGTTAGGGACGAAAACAGTATTTAAACAAAAGGCACTGCCGACAAAACTCGGACGGAAGCGCAGTATATAGGGAAGCCTTCTGGCGAGACATTAGTCTCATTTCGTCCAATTTCACTAAAGAGTCTTGTGCGGGATTCCTAGTTATTAGCTCAGCTATCATAGGAGCTATGGACAGTCAGCAATCCAATAACATAATGGAACGACTGATCCTCGTGCCAGGATCCAAGAGGAATCCTGCAAGCTGAATGTACAATGCGTCTTTCCGGAGAGCATGACCTATGGATCTTCGTCAGTTGAGCCAGTAAGTTACTTACATGTTTTCTACATGGGGTACCTGCCATTTTATCATACATCATTCTCTCATCACACATCACCAGCATATCATCCATGTTAATAAATACAGTGGTAAATGTTGTTTAAATTCATAGTTCTTCCATAATATTTCTAACTGTATGTAAAGGTTTGAGTAGCTTAAGTGCTTGTAAACTCTTTTAAATCACAATTAGTAGGGGACCAATTAAATCCTTCCAGGAAAGGGATAAGTCAGGGAGGTATCTTGTACTAAGCAGCGCTTATGCAACAAGCTTATCTAAATTCCTCTTTCTCACTCCTGGGGTACCAAGAGCAGCTACAACTATCTTTTCAACGAGCCATTTTTTGGCTGTTTGCTTGAGTATCCAAGGACTGTTTCTTCAATCAGCATACAAGAGTCCAGAGTTTTCTCTTTGGGATCTGGAGTGTAAGGGATCTGAACCAACACTCATAACTAAACGCCAATGTGATATAAATTCAACTTCTGACATAGACATTGTGGAGCACACCTCCACTGAATGGGCATCATTGACTCTGCCATTTACAAATCTGGAGCATCAAACAAATATCCCAGAGACTATCCTGACATTGCCAAATGCAGAGAGAAAATCTGGCCTACAGAAGTGACCCTTCCAGACAAACTCTGAAGGATTAAACCCTAAGCGAATCGTCTTATTTGTGATCCATGCTGGAACAAAAGTACAGCAATTGATGATTGCTGAAGAAGAAAAATTAGATCATAAAACAGAACAATTAATAGTCATTTAGTCGTTTAGTCGTTGGATCAACATCACGGCACACGGTTTAACCCATAAGTGCTCCGTTTTCCTCCTAACTCAAACCTGAGTCTGGAGAAACTCAGCTCAATGCACGAACTCCGTTGCATTGGCAAGGATCCTGAAATAGTTGGGTAGATTTTTAACTCGAACTTTTTGCCCGGGCAGCGCCGTTAAGCTATCTTTTTTATTTCCAACTGCCAAGGGATTTTTTATGTGCGCAACAATACACATGGGCGTCCGATCTCACTACCCAGAGACCAGGGGAAATTTTATTACTGGAAGTCCAGGTGGATTTTTTTAATAAATCCCGGTCCTCACCTGGGGCCTGAACCTGGGACCTCCAGCACTCGAGGCGGACACCATACCTCGAGACCACTCAGCCTCCCTAGAACAATTAATAAATTTACTTATCTAGATCAAACTGTACCAGAAGATGCCTCTGGATGTGAGACAGAAATTAGATTTAGAAACGGCATTTAGAGAAAAACAAAAAAAATGTAAACACCAAGGAATATACAATGACAGTTTGGTCTATAGAAAGGAAACCTCTGTATGTGCATCAGACAGTTGCATTATATGATTCTGAAATCAGAACAATGAAAAAACATGATGAAAATCTTGTAGAAATATTTAGAGGTGATGTTAACACAAAATTACAAGAACCAGTTTGATTGAAATACTGACAAATGAACAAAGTTCTGTATCATGATTAAACAAAGAAGACTTCTTCAAGTAATAAAAAAGTGAAGGTTCTCATGGCTTGGTCACATCCTAAGACATGAAAAAACACCAGAGAGGTAATATGCAGGGGAAATAAAAGGGTGAACCAAGAAATACATTTTACAATATGCATGCACAGATCTATCAATGCAGACAGTAAGACGTATGGGTGAATATGTGATTACTGTGGGAATAACAAATGCTCCATATTTGAAAAGTATCAGTGATAATGCCTGTTACATATTTCAGTATGATTCATCTATTCAGTTCATATCTTATTTAACTCTGCAGTATACACCAGACTAAATGCAGTGGCATATGCCAGGCAACAATTTGTTTATGGGTGCCTTGTTTAAATTCACTAAGGGAATACACTGTTTTGAAGTGAATAACACACCAGAAAATAACAAGAAGAAACTAACAATTGGATAGCTCACCACAAAATAAACTGAAAAAACTAACAATTGGAAAATCCTTCACAAGATAAACAGAAGAAACTAACAATTGGATAGCTCACCACAAAATAAATTGAAGAAACTAACAACTGGAAAATATTTCACAAGTGCACAGAAGAAGCTAACAATTGGATAAGTTTGTAGCATATCCTTTACAGGGGACATAGCAGTTAACCCCAGAAATTTTTGACCATTTTTTTATTTCTTGGCAAGTTTACATTCAGTAATTTGCTACTGCTTTCTGAATGACCGGGACTCATACCAAAATTAAATGAAAATTTTTCGACCATGGTATGTGGGATTATGAATTGCACATGTAACCCCTTCGCCACATGAACAGAAGAAACTAACAACTGGATAAGATGCTATACAATAAATTGCATTATTGTGAATTGCATGATAACATATGCTAGAGTAAACTTGCTAAACTTGTAGAAAGAATTAAACAGTGCTTCAAGAGATATAGATTCGCAAATAATCAGCTTTAGTGTCCTTAAAGTTTGCTCCTTTAGGTGTATGGCGCTAGCCAGGCAGTCTATATTAGTGTGTATTTTACTGTGGTATTCTATGAATTATAGTTTACAAGTTGTGTGTGTCTGTCTGTACTGCCCATAATATATCTGTTATAAACCACTTCACTGCTTTGTTTGCAAATTTCCCCCTGATTTCTTGTTGGTTTCACAACAAAAACATATATAAGGTCTTCTTCCCTTCTTCTCCTCATCACCCAATAGGTACTCACCAAACTCATGGCAAGCTGTCCCTTAGACTTGTTAATAATTGATTGGATTTTGCAGTTATAGTTTGCCAGCAATGCTGTAGCCAGTCCTCCCTAGTCACCTCTTACGACATGCATGGTCAGATGGTGTTACTGGTCTTTCCTGCTCTTAACTGATTCAGTGCCAAGCGCCACTTCAGTGACAGAAGGTATCAACACAGGAGTGCCAAGCGCAGCTTTAGTGACAGGATTGTTGACAGTTCATTATTTGTTTCATTTCTCTTATTTTCCGCAATTTTTAGTGCCCGGTAATTGAAAAATTAAACACAGAATAGATATGCCTTCGACAAGACACGTGGATTAAGCTTTGTGATAGTGGATTAAGCAGAGCTAGCTTTATGAATGTTGTTTGTTTTAATCATGCAACACACAATGGTTTTCGACTTGTCGATTTACGCCAGATAATCGTTTTAAACAATTTTAGATTATAGTTATTCTGATTTAATGGAATCTATGAAAGATTGTAAAAATGGAAGCACATGCAGTAGTGTGGTTATTTAGTTAAATTATTTAGCATTATGGAAAACAAACTAACACTACTAACAGTGAAAGTTGGATATCATATGATGGCACATGTCAAATTAAAAAATTGCTCTAATGGGCCACACTTTTGCCCCTAAGTTTAGTTTGCTTATCACAAATAAGCTAAAGAATATTTAAATAAAAGAATAATAATTATAACTAAATAAAAAATAGTGTGCATATTCTTTCTCAGTAGAATACCTACCTCGTGTTTTCCTGACATTTTCTATTTTGTGTGACAATGATGCGCTTCAAAACATATTGTTTTAAATGTGTTTTATTGGTGTTATGGAGCAGTTCTATGTGTGGAAAATCTAGAACAGTACTGTTTGGACCAAAGCTTGGAAGAAAACAATGTAAATCGCTTTTATAATGAAAGGAAATTTAAAACTGCACTAACTACTATACCATAGCACCATAGGTCATGAAGAAGATTGAAAGGACATTAGCATATGAATTACAAGAAGCACAGGCAGGTTTCACACGGGGCAGAGGAACCATTGATCACATCTTCAACATGAGAACCATCTTTGTGAAATGCAGAGTACACTCTGTTATCTGTTAGGGTATCACCTTCGCACTCCGGACAAGTCCATAGGTGCACAACATATGCATCAGCATTTGGCGGCTAAGAGTGTCAGTTTTGTGTTGGTTGATGAGACCCCTCATTCTCCCGATATGCTTCTTGTGTCTGGTCTCTGCGGCGATTCAGTCCACTGTCTATGTACAGAGCCAGCCTTCACTTTTCAGATCATGCTCATTCAATCACTTACAGCACACACGTTGGTATAATGCTGTGACTCCAGGCACACGAAAGCCTGTGTCACTGCCATCGCCTCCATCATCATGCTGTTCGTGGTCACAGAGTTGGCACCAGTGGCTTCTTGCATGGTTCAGCCCACTGAACATGCTGTGAATGCCCATTCACTTCTCTGCTACTGTATAACAGATCCATCTGTATAGGTGAGCACATTGGATTCATCTGAATTTTCACCTATGAGCACCGCAAGATACTGCTCTCTGTACCATCTGTCAAGCGTGACATTGCAGGTGAAGGTGTAATTAAATTCTAGAGGCACATGCACCTTTTCCTTGCCGGGGTTGATATAGGTAAGATTGTACAATTGCCCGTAAACATCTTCCACCTGACTCATCCATGATTTGCCCCTTTTTAGCCTGTCAGGGCATACTCGATAAGTGAAAGTACCAGTCGTTGGAATAGGAGTATTAATAGCCTTTGCTTGATATTGGCAGTTGCCATGACTCTCATTACTTACAGACATCTTTGAGCTTTTGTTATGACATAATCTCTGAAGAACAAACTATGATCAAACCTCCCGCCCATGTATATCATCGACTGGGTTCTAATCATAATTTTCCTGTCCATTTTCACTACTGGAAGGTCTGTTTTAACAATATGATTGTTTAAGGAGAACCATGTAATTGATGCCTTTGCAAGGTTGACAAGGGCTCTGGAATCATCACACCAGTAAGAAATTTGATCATGTTCGCCCTGCATGGCACTGACAAACGCCTGTCTATCTCTACCCTGCCGATGCACCAGAATGTTGTCAGCAAATGACAGAGTCCTGCCCCTCCTGTTCAGTTGTTGTTCAGTAATCGGCACCGTATACTGTGTTCTGAGGAGCGACTGGCCGAGTGGCTAGAATGCCAGATTCTCCTTCGGGAGACCTAGGTTCAAATCCTTGGTAAGATGTGGGATTTTTTTCTGTCGGGGTTAAAAAGAAATTCCTAACATGCAGTTTGTGGTGACTGCACCATCCAGGTGACCTAAATTCCTCAGGCTCAAAGACCCCTCTGCCATACACCACAAGGTACTATATTAGCAGTAAATAACAGTTTTTTATACACAGTGTTCTGTATCATTATGATTCTGTAGCCGCTAATCTTGGAACGGTCTTTGTTCGGTTTTGACAATGGTAACAAGTAGCTGTGTCACCATTCAACTCTGACCTGGAAACTTCGCATACTGGCATTGAATTCTCTTGTCGGTTCTTCCATGTCATCATCTGATATCATCACAAGGTCACCATGTCAGATGCCATCTGGGCGTGGAGCAGTGTTTGGTGATTTTTTTTTTAGCATCTCGCGTATTGATTCAGCAGTGATTATATTGTCTTTGCCCGTCCCGCCACCTTCACACAATTGAGAGAGAGAGTCATTGTGGTCCTCCGTCTTGCAGGCTCATCTTTCTGCTCTATGTAGTGTGCGAGAAGGGCCTTTTCTTTATCCGCATCCAATTTCTTACATATGAGATCTGTGCTTTGAAAGTTTGGAATAACCCTACGCTTTGCAGCACTTTTCATGCTCTTATGAAGGCGCCAGAATGTCAATAGTGACTGCTCAAAGCATGCCTTCCTGAAGAATTGATCCCATTTCTCAGCTTTGGCCTGTTTGGTGGCAGAGTATACTGTACTTGTTTTGTAGAATATAGTAAGGTCTTTGACTATGTTCAATATCAGAAATTGTGGAATACCATGAGAGGTTTGGGGTTTTCAGCACATCTGACCCATTTGTTTGAATCATTACATCATGATCTACTAGTGGCTGCCAGAGTAGCTGGTGAAACATCCCACAGGTTTGAGCTGCAAATGGAATAAGACAGGGCAGCATTATCTCCCTACACCTGTCAATATCTATGCAGAAATGTCATGAGAAGAGTCAAAAATGCAGAGACCAGGGAAAATTTTGATCCACTCAAAATAGATGGCAATCCAGTTCCAGAACATGGATATGCAGATAACATGGTCTTCCTCCCAAATAGTGCTAAGGAAACAGAAGTGTTGATCCAGTCAGTCAACAGACACAGTGAAAATCAACATCTTTTTCTGAACACACAGACAAATAAATAATGTCCACAGACACATTTTGATTATATTTTGATTATACCATTACCCCTACCCTATTCAACCTCAAAGAGAATCAAAATGACAACCAGAAATCACAATCAACAATGAAGAAACTGAAAATATCACAAACTTTGAATATCCTGGCTCCATAATCAACAATAATGGGGACTTTTCAAAAAAGGTCAGAAACTGCCTGGCCATGGCAATGCAGACATTAAACAGTGTTAGGAAGCTATGGTACAACACCAGTAAACAAATTAAAATAATTTTTAGAACATGTATCTTTCCTGTGATAACGTCAAGATGGCAGTTATGGGTCATTTTAGAATCAGGAAAGAAGAAACTCGGGGCTTCAAAACTTAAATGTTACAGAAATACTCTCTGCATACTGTGGACCACCACACACACAAATACTGACATTCTCCAGGGTCTGAGCATCAAAGAGGATTGGCTCATAAACATCATCATGACTCAGAGACTGAAATACTTTGGCCACATTAAGCATCACTGGGTTTGGGGGAAAGGAGTAATTGAAGACATTGTTCCTGGATGAAGAGGCAAGGGTCAACCAGCACGATGAGGGAGACAGGACGTAACAGATATGTTGGTCATAACATGCATGAGGCAAGAGTAATGCCAAAGAATTTTTGTTGTTGAGAGCAACTTTCTGCAAAGGACCTGCTACATAATGTTAAATATTGAATCATATTAAAGCAACAATTATACAATGTATATAATGTGCTGATACTTCAAGACAATTCTAACTATATCATGACAAACATTTCACATCTTTACTTAATTACCGTCTTAATGTGAATTGCATCAAACAAGCTCATGTCCATTAGCTCCATGACAATAGCAAGATTTGGAACTTCAATACAAGCCCCAACAAACGAAACAATATTTGGGTGATCCAACTGAAGGAAAAGATCCATCTCATATTTGAACAGCTGAAGTCGTGCCTTTGTCACTTGCTGACATTTTAGCGTTTTCACAGCCACTGCTTCTCCAGATTCCAAACTAGCTACATGCACTTCACCAAAGCCTCCATGGCCGATTTTAGATAGCATCTTCAGTTTTTCAAAATCAATTATTTTGCCTTTATATTTCTTTATTGTTGTTCTTAATGTGTGCTCATGAGGCTGCCAGTCATTGTTAGGAGTTTCTTCCAATAATTTTGCAACTGCTTTCTCTCCCTGCTTACGCTCCAGGATATAAGAAAAGGAATCATCAGGCATATCCTCAAACTCTGCAGGTATTCCCTCATCCTGTTGAGAAAATTTTTTTACTTTTACAACTACTGGAAACTAGGATTTTAAGTGTGTATGTGCGCACTAGTGGACGCATGCATGTGTTAATATGTGTGTGTAAGAGAGAGAATCTGTTAAGATGAATTTTATCTAGTTAATATTTTTAAAACATTTTGTTGCATGGGCTTCACAGGATGTAGCAGTCAACCCCAGCATTTTGGCTGTTCACGATTCCTGGGCAAGTTTTACATTCAGTAGTTTGCCATTGCTTTCTGAACAACCGGCACCTATACCTTTTTCGAAAAAATCAGCACCACTGTTTTTTCGAACCCGGGTATGCAAGATTACGAATCACGTCCATAACCCCTTCGCCACGGAGACCGGAGTTAATATTACATATGTCAAATTATATTACTGAATAATTTTGACACTCTGGTCATCACTAAATCAAATATGTTCTAAATTATTACCATGATATTGACAAATGTACTGTGGTAGAAGACAGAATATCTATTTAAATTTATTCCTACACACTCAAAATATAGATTCTAGCCTCAAAAATGTGAAATAGTACATGACAACAGAATAATGCAAATAAATGACAAATCCAATTAAAATCTTTAAGTTAATATTTACATATGTCAAATTGTATTACTGAATAATTTTGACACTCTGGTCATCACTAAATCAAATATGTTCTAAATTATTACCATGATACTGACAAATGCACTGTGGTAGAAGACAGAATATCTATTTAAATTTATTCCTTTTTTTTTCGCATATCTTTTACAGGACATAGCTGTCAACATCAGCATCTTTCAACTGTCTGTTGATTTCTTGGCAAGATTACGCTCAGTAGTTTGCCATTGCTTTCTGAGCGGCCGGCTCAGTTATCCCGCAAGTCACCAGCAGGGGGTCGAACCGCTTCCAGCTCTCGTCCGCTACGAGACTCTGCGTGATAAACAGGATTACGGAGAAAGTGTTGTAACCCCTCGGCCAGAGAGACCGGCAAAATTTATTCCTACGCACTCAAAATATAGATTTTAGCCACAAAAATGTGAAATAGTACATGAAAACAGAATAATGCAAATAAATGACAAATCCAATTAAAATCTGAAGTGAAATTGACATGAGTGAAAGAGGTCAAAATGAGGAAGATATTATATGTGAGGGAAATTCCAGGTTCCATTCTCTCCCCATATCTATTCAAGATCTATGCAGAAAATAAAACAAGAAATGTCAACAATCATGAAATATGTGACAATTCTGATATATTCATTACTGGTGGAAATCTGATTTCATAACTCAGGTTCATCTCTCAAACAGTGCCAAGGGATTAGAACAGATAAATCTCTCTGTTAAAAGACGCAGTGAAGATCTAAACCTTGACCTGAATATAATACAAACTAAAGTGAATTTCTGAGGGCAAAACTGATAGTGCCGGGCCCCCTGTCTCGAGGGGGTCCGCCCAATGCTACTGGTGGTCACCTTCCCCTGTGCTGTGGAGTCAAGGCACAGAGGAGTAGGGTAAGCGCTATTGGCCAAATACCCCGGACACTCAACATACTACAATGGAATGCCGAAGGAGTTTCTAACAAGTAAGTCCCTCTAACAAATCATCTTCAGAAAGACAGAATAGATGTGGCATCATTCAAGAGACACACCTCAACTCCCATCACAGATTCTCAGTCAGAGGATATCAGACCACACATTTCGACTGTGAAGGACACAAAGGAGGAGTTCTAATACTTACACAAAATACAATACCTTGTAGTGAAGTATCTGTGAACTCTGACACCAAACGAAATTATAGGTGTTGATATAATGATAAAGGACGTGAAAATAAGAATTTACAATCTGTATAGCCAAACAGATAAGGACCTTACACTTTCAAACATGAAAATAACTGACACAAGCTGCATTATTGTCAGAGTCTTTAACTGATTCAGTGCCAAGCGCCACTTCAGTGACAGAAGGTATTGACACTGGAGAGCTTAGCGCTGCTTTAGTGACAGATTCTTGATAGTTCGTTATTTGTTTCATTTCATGTATCTTCCTTAAATGTAATGCCCTGTAAATGACGTTTTACACCGAAAGAATTTGTCATTTCAAAACAGCCCACAAGAAAAAGAAAGTATGTAATATTTGAGCATGAAATATTTAGTTAAATTGTGGTTACTTTTCTGATGTTAGAAATTGCAAACGCCTTTTGTTTTCGGCCTCGCATATTTACATTTGATAATAGTTTTAAACAATGTTAGATTATAGTTATTCTGATTTAAAGGACTGTGGAAGATTCTAAACTGATAGCTCATGGTTAATGTGGTTATTCAGTTAAAATAAATTATTTAGCAGGCATTCAGAATGGAAAACAAAACTAACCGTGAAAGTTCGTCATCATGTTGAATTATGCTCGCACTAATGGGCCACTATTGTGCCCCTAAGTTTGCTATGCCTAACACAAATAGGCTGAAGAATATTTAAATAATTAAATTTAAAAGAACAAAAACCATAACAATAATAAACCATAATAAATAAAAAATAGTGTACATATTGTTCCTCAGTAGAAAATGGTCAAAACCTGCCTCATGTTTTCCTACCATGTTTTTCCATTTTGTGTGACAATGATGCGCTTTAAAATATGATGTTTAATTGTGTTTTATTGGTGTTATGGAGCAGTTCTAGTGATATTCGTGAAGAAATGTGGTGTATTTATCCTTATTCAGTAAATTTCATTGGATTAAAATCAGTGATTAAGATGTAGTGCCTTGGTAAGTGGAAATTTCATGTAATTGTTACCCCTGTCTTCATTTTTTTAACAACATCTGCTAATATTATTATTATATTTTTAACCTATAGTAATAGTAGCAATACCAACGTGTTCCTTGTGCAACCATCTATAATTTGATACATAATACCGAGATATAATATATATAATACTGAGATATAATATATCTACTACCATTTTAACAATTTTTACATCATTATTGTGACACACCCCTACTTCTCATTTTCTGCCATCAATTTTTTATCAGTTACCAGTTATCAGTTGGGGTATCTTCATTGCACTCCGGACATGTCCATAGGTGCTCAGATCCTCCCCCCCAGCATATGCATCAGCGTCCGGTGGCTAATAGTGCCAGTTCTGTGTTGGTTGACGAGGCGCCTTGTTTTCCTGATGTACTTCTCGCGTCTGGCCATGCCGATTCTTACTCCCAAGTCTTTCATCCTGGATAGCGATGTGGATTCACTGACGTCAAAGTCCTCTGTTCTCGCCATATCTTTCAGGATGTTAACAACATCGGCATGATCCATGGGCTGGCCATCTACAGGGGGTGCAGAGCCAGCCAGTTTATCAGCTCGTTCATTTCCCTCGACTCCCGCATGTCCCTGGACGAAGAAGAAGGTGACTTTACGGACAACGGACTTCCGCAGCGACTCAGTCCACTGTCTATGTACATATCCAGCTTCAACCTTCTGAATCATGCTCATTGAATCACTTAGAACACACGTTGGTATAATGCTGTGATTCCAGCCATATGAAAGCCTGTGTAACTGCCATCACCTCCATCGTCATGCTGCTCGTGGTCATAGAGTGGGCACCACTGGATTCTTGAATGGTTCAGCCCACTGAACGGGCTGTAAATGCCTACGCACTTCTCTGCTGCTTTACAACAGATCCGTCTGTATAGATGAGCACTTCGGGGCTATCTGAGTGTTCATAGATGAGCGCGTTAACCTCTGCATTGACAGCGGCAGGGTTCTGCTCTCTGCACCGTCTGTCGAGTGTGATAATGCAGGAGAAAGTGCACTTAAAAGCTGGAGGCACCGGCACCCATTCCTTGCCGGGGTTGATACTGGTAAGACTGCAGACCTGTCTGACGACATCTTCCGCCCGACCCGTCCATGATTTGCTCCCCTTTAGCCTGTCACCCTTTTCTCTGAATATAGCGTCATGCAGAGGGTGCTGCTCATCTGCACTTATTTTTAAGTATGCACAAGCTCTCCAGATCTTGATCCTGTGTTCCATTGTCGGGAAGTCAAGGAGGTATCTCATTGCTACACAGCTGGTGTCTCTTGTGCAGCCCAAAATGATGCACATGGCTTCGTTTTGTACCTTTTCAAGTCTTCCAATCTATGTAGGGCTGACAGTGAGGATGGCCAGGGCATTCTCGATGCGTGAAAGCACCAGTCCTTGGAACAGAAGTATTAGCAGTCTTTGCTCGATATTGGCAGTCGCCATGACTCTCATTGCTGACAAACCTTTTCGAGCTTTCGTTATGACATAATCGACATGATCTCTGAAGGACAGGCTACGATCAAGTCTCACGCCAAGATAAGTCATTGACTGGGTTCTACTCAAAATGCTCCCATCCATTCTTACTGCCGGCAGGTCTGTGTTCACAATATGGTTGTTTAGGGAGAACCATGTAACCGATACCTTTGCAAGGGTTGACAAGGGCACAGCATCAGCACACCATGAGGAAATTCGATCTAGTTCGCCCTGCATATCATTGGCAACCGCCTGTCTATCTCGACCCTGTCGATACACGAGAATGTTGTCAGCAAATGACAGAGTCCTACCCCTCCGGTCCAACTGTTGTTCAGGTGATCGGCACCGTATACACGTTGAATAGTACTGGTGACAGCGGTGAACCTTGCGGCAATCCTGGACATATCGTTATCGGCCCAGAAGACCAACTCCTGCATCTTAGCACCACCTTCCTTTGGAGCAGAACTGCAGCTGTCCATCGTACAAGGTGAGGGTGCACTTTCAGTTTGAGGAGGGTTTGCATCAAGTGCTCGAAGGATACTCTATTATATGCGTCCTATAAGTCTATGGCGGCCGCACATGTCTCTTCTCTGACCTGAAATCCTTCGTAAACATCTTGAGCAAAGACCGCCGCATTCAGCCATGACTCTTTGTTACGCCTGTATCATCCAAGTGTGGGCAGGAAGCAGCCGAGCTGTTCCAAGTCCCAAGCAAGTCTGTGTGCTACAATTTTCTCCAGTAACTTGCCAGCAGTGTTCTGCATCGTAATGATTCTGTAGCCGCTTATCTTGGAATGGTCTTTGTTTAGTTTTGGCAGTGGCAGCAAGTAGCTGTGTAGCCATTCCTCTTTGATCTGACCCCTCTGGATACTGGTGTTGAATTCTCTGGCCAGTTCTTCCATGTCATCATCTGATGTCACCAGTAGGTCACCATATCGGATGCCGTCTGGGCCTGGGTGCCATAAATTTGTGTTTGGTCCAAACCAACTTTGTGTTTGGCACTGAATCAGCTGTTCAGTATGTGGGGATACCCAGATACTGACAACAGAGGAGATGAAGTGGAGGACTGTGAAATAGACTCTGATCTCCATCTACTCAACAAAGTGGATGACACACCAAGCTTCTACTCTAGAAGATGGTTTGCCACTTCTACTCCAGACTTAGCTTTCTGCACAGGAGACACCCTCCACAAAATCGATCGCCATGTGCTTGACCAATTAGCAGGTAGTGACCACAGACCAATCAAGCTAGTAATGAATATGGAGTATGTTCCACAGGAGCAAAAGCCTTTGTTTGCCTCGCTGGAATTACAAACAAGCTGATTGAGATAGATTTGCCATACTAACAGACAAATACTGTGAAAACATAAATACACTGTATGGTAACATGAAACAAATGGTGGAAAGTCTAAACAAAGCAGTAATACAGGCGACCACTGAGTCCATTCCAAGAGGAACGAGGAAAAATTACAAACCATACTGGACTGAAGAACTACACATTTTGGAGGACAAAGTTGAAGATGCCAGGTAGATAGAAGAAAGAGAACAAACAACTGAGGTGAGCATCTCTCTCAGAGCCATCTCAGCAAAATATAAAAGAACAGTAAATCAATTAAACAAGGAAATGCTTTGCTTACAGGAAAAAAAGCTGCAAATGCACTAATGGAACACTATGCTAGTGCAAACCACATTGATATTACAACCGAACAGGAGAAAGCAATCAAAGACAAACAGATACATCATAGTAATACAGAGAAGCAGCAGACTATATGATGGCAAATCTATAAATGGAAGAAATGGAACAGGCAATGAATACCCTAAAAAAGAAGAAATCACCAGGAAAGGATGAAATCACCAGGAATGGATGGAATCACAAATGAAATGCTAATAGGACTAGGCACTAAAGCAAAAAAGAAACTATTAGCAGTCCTAAATTACAGCTGGAAGAGAGGAATAGTCCCACAAGCATGGAAGGAAGCTATACTAATACCAGTGCCAAAGAAAGGATAAGACCTGGAAGAACAAAAATGGCTATCGACCTTTCAGTCTAATTAGCTGTGTAGGAACATTAATTAAATGCATTATCAATGGCAAACTAACATGGCATCTGGAAGAAAATCAACTCTAACACCACACCAAGCAGGATTCAGAAAGTACAGATCCACTGAAGACCAAATAACCTATATAGCTCAGGAAATAGAGGATGCCTTCCAAAAGAAAAAGCACACACTAGTGGTCTGGATAGATTTAGAAAAAGCATTTGATAAAGTATGGAAGGAAGGACTGACAGTAAAACTGCAAAAAATGCATGTTTGTGGGAAAATTTACAAATGGATTAGACACTACCTTTAGAACAGAACCACCAGGACAAAAGTACAAAAAAAAGATGCTGTTGGAGCAAGGCATCCCCCCAAGGAGGAGTTCTTTCACCAACATTATTCCTAGCACATATAAATGACATCACAGAAAATTTTCCAGCCAGAGTACACACATCTTCCTTTGCAGATGACCTAGCCATATAGACATCTGAAGAATATATTAGTACAGCTAACAGCAGAATACGAATACAGCAAGCCTTATTAGCGCTAGAGGACTGGTCAAAATCATGGCTAGTGAAGATAAGTGAGGAGAAAACAACATGTACAGTATTCTCCGTCTCAAATAAACCTCAGTACTCTAAGCTTGCATTCAGTGGAAAAATACTGCGCCTTGAAGAAATTCCAAACTATCTAGGAGTTACCTTTGATCGTCACCTGACATGGAAGACACAGGCTGAGAAAAATCGAACAAGAGCAAGGCAAAGAATAGTAATCATGAAAAAGCCTGCTGGTACAATGCGGGGAGCAGATGAAAAAGTTCTCAAGAAGTAATATACTGGACGAGTGAGACCAGTACTGGAATATGGCATCGCATCTTGGGCAACAGCAGCTAAGTCAAACTTTAACAAAATAAGTAGAGTCCAAAATCAAGCAATGCGGATCATAACTGGAAGCCTGAAGACAACGCCTATTAACGAACTAGAAAAGATCACTTGTTTACAACCAATGCAGGATAGAAGAGATAGTAGAGCCCAGCAACAAGCAGAAAAATTTAGAAGATTGACAGACCTCCCCATGTATAAAAGGTTTATTGGTTTTGGAAAGGGAAGACTGAAGCGTAGAAACTGCAAAACGAAAGATTAGGGCAGATCCTATACTTAACATATCAACAGTCAAACCCATTTACAATGCACACAAGTCCCCAGCTTGGAGACAGCAGCAACTGCCTGAGATGATAGAAAACATTCCTGGTATTAAGAACAAGAACACTCAAAATGAAATAGAAAGAAGAAAAATAGCCCTAAACTACATAAAAGAGCATTACCCAAGTAGCAATTGAACCCTTACATATACAGATGGATCAGCCAAAAATTCAATAGAAAATGGAGGAGGAGGAAGTCTAAATTTTTATGAAATGCAGTGAAAAAAATGCAGTCAGTGGCAACAGGAAAATTCCAAAGTAATTAATTTCAAAGCCGAGGTAGAGGCTTTGAAAACTGCAGCAGAAATGCTCTTGATGGAGGAAAATAAAGAGAAGCAAATAGCTATCTTCACAGATGCAAAGTCAGCTGTCTCAATACTGAAGAGCAAAAACAGCACAGAACTAGCAGACCTAAGAACAGCACTCCATGGACTATGTCAGAAATTTAAAACAATTGTAATACAGTGGATCCCATCACATTGCAAGATACCTGGAAATGAAGAAGCTGACAGGCTGGCAAAAGAGGGTGGAGAACTACCTCAACCTTTACCTTAAATCGAGAACCATTCCAGAATTCCCCCATAAGCATGTCGGGGGCTAGACAGCTCCATAAGATAGCTAGGTTCGGGAAAGTGGCGACCTGCGCTGATGTAGGACTGAACTGCGAGTGACACCCCAAAATGGCTAGCTTCCTGAGTTGTGTAGAACTCTCCATGCCCGCAATTATTGCTTGTTCTGGGGAAATTAAGTTCCCCGTGAAGCATGGGTTCTATCCATGTGAAACCCATTCAAGTTCACCTCAAAGGTTGCCGGTGCATATTGCCAGCCCGGAATATCCACTACGTGAACAATCCAGAAACATCTTGGTCCTACAATCTAATCGGCTTCCCCCAAGCTATAAATAACTCAAGACCTAGATAACTCTGCTAAGCTCCGTCTACGGGGATTTCCCTACTACGAAGACACACCAGTTTGCTTGTTTCGTGACAAAGAGGTAATGAAGGTTGTGCAAAACTGGTTTATGGCCACACCCAAAATCTTTTGACTAGAAGGCATCAACAAGCTAGTGGACAGGTGGACCAAGTGTGTTGCCAGGCACAGTCCACGGGGACTGTGTTGAGAAATAACACTTTAGTAAAACCCCTGTTACTTAATGACTTCACCTTGTATATAAAGTGTCAATATTGACTTGGTCAATACTTGTGAAGAAGTGAACAATTTGGACTGTGGGGCTTACATGTAAAGAGATAACACTAATCTGACATTTGGACTGTGGGGCTTGCATGTAAAGAGATAACACTAATCTGACATTTGGACTGTGGGGCTTACATGTAAAGAGATAACACTAATCTGACATTTGGACTGTGGGGCTTACATGTAAAGAGATAACACTAATCTGACATTTGGACTGTGGGGCTTACATGTAAAGAGATAACACTAATCTGACATTTGGACTGTGGGGCATGCCATGCATGTAAAGAGATAACACCAATATGACTGTTGTTGGCAATACACTGTCATTATGGCATCCAGTTTAAATTTTATTATCAGTCAAGGGTTGATTTTAAAACTGCATTTCTATTTTTATTCTGTTAGGAATTAGTGCTTCTTTAAAACTACAAAATATAGAAAAGTTGGAGATGAAACAATACAAGATAGCATAAAACTGAGAAGGTAACAACAAGAAAGACAGATCTGTTAGATGACTTACCATGTGAAATTAAATGAAAATTTACAGAAGCCAGCATGTATCCAAGGGACGTCACAAAAACAAAATTACGAGGGAACTTCAACTGAAAACCTTATATTTTTTTTTTGGGGGGGGGGGGGGGGGGGGAAAGGGGGGGGAGGATGTGTGAGTGTGTGTGTGCATGTGTGTGTGTGAGAGAGAGAGAGAGAGAGAGAGAGAGAGAGAGAGAGAGAGAGAGAGAGAGAGAGAGAGAGAGAGAGAGAGAGAGAGAGAGAGAGAGAGAGAGAGAGAGAGAGAGAGAGAGAGAGAGAGAGAGAGAGAGAAAGAGAGAGAGAGTATATTCTGAAAAAGGTAAAGAACAAATGTATATTTTTTCAGTGTTGTCATCGCATTCAATGCAAGTCCTCCAGTGCTGATAAAGTGCTTGGATTCTTGTAAAAAAAAAAGTTCTTTTGCAACCACTCTGGGATCACTACTCGGTGTGCCTGACCCCATCATGAACAGTATTTTACAGAAGTAACTCAGTTTTGAAATTCCTACTCCACTCATACACTTGCTGGACTGACAGGCATGCATCACCATACTGGACCTTCATTTGCCAATAAATTTCTATAGGTTTCACCCCTTCACTGATCAAAAAACAGATAACAGAACGGTGCTTCTCTTTGGTGCATGTCAAAAGTGGGGCACCCATCTTTAAACTGTGCTTATGATGTCACCATGTTCATCTACGCAATAATGTCATGTGCTTAGCACCTTGACATCCTTAACTACAATGACAGTGGCATGGTTATTGTAATTCTTATCACACTTTTAATGTTTTCATTTGAAGCCCCCTCGTATTATCATTAGCGCTACCAAAGTATCATTTGCTAAATTTGCATCACAATCAGTCATATGACTGAACACTTAGTTATCGATGTATGGGTCTTAAAATATAAGTAATCATCATCATCAAGTGCCTTGTCAACTGATGTGATCATGCTTCTCTTGTGATCTCAAATAAATAAATTTGTCACACAGCAGTCTCCTGCTATGGGTCTCACTTTGGCAAGCGACAAGCCCACGTGTCGAACCTGTTTCCGACCAAACCTATACATTGTGGACTTTAGTATAGTCAGAGATAGTTAAAACCAGCTTTCAGAATGTAGTTAAATAATATAACACACAATTACATTGTGGACATTAGTATAGTCAGAGATAGTTAAAACCAGCTTTCAGAATGTAGTTAAATAATATAACACACAAATACATTGTGGACATTAGTATAGTCAGAGATAGTTAAAACCAGCTTTCAGAATGGAGTTAAATAATATAACACACAAATACATTGTGGACATTAGTATAGTCAGAGATAGTTAAAACCAGCTTTCAGAATGTAGTTAAATAATATAACACACAAATTCATTGTGGACATTACTATAGTCAGAGATAGTTAAAACCAGCTTTCAGAATGTAGTTAAATAATATAACACACAAATACATTGTGGACAGTAGTATAGTCAGAAATAGTTAAACGAGCTTACAGAAGGTTCCTCCAAATATTTATACAATGCAGCCTGCTTATTTTCCCTGCAAGTAGGAGTGCCCCATGGTTTCCCAACTCGGTGTAGCTTCCTATTTAAAGGACTCTCCATGTACACTTCCTTCTTCTTTGAAATAGGAACAGACCCCAAGGGTAAACCAACCCTATTGTGTTTGCGGTTGAATGCATTGTCCACATACACCTTTTTCTCTTGTGTTGAGCTGGGGAATATTTTATTTATAAATGTATAATTATGCACAGTATACTAACTACACTTGACAAACAAGACATCACATTATTTTATTAAACATTTTTATTAACTACTATACATTTATACACTTATATGGATCATTATTAATGTAATATAAAATGTATTATGAAATACAGAAAATTTTATAGTATGTAAAACAATTACTGTTCACTCATCATTCATTATTTACCAGGGCTTCCCACTGGAGTTAACAGCAGACTGTTCTTGTTGCTTCCAATTTAAAAGGCTGGATTTGTACAATTCATTCTTCCTTGAAATAGGAGCAGACCCCAATGGCAAACCAACTCTGTTGTGCGCACGATTGTATGCATTGTCCACATACACTTTCATCTCGGGGTTCGCACTGGGGAATATTATTATTTGTATTTATTAACTTAAAAACATGATGCTTTTAGTAAATATTAGCTTCTGTGTATTAAATATATCTAAGCAAATTAGGTAACTTTCAGCATGTAATGAACAAATTGTTTACCACTAGTTACTAAATATTTACTATCAAATTATTTTCTGTTAGTAGAAGACTATCCTAGAACTATCTGTTATGTGTTTTAATGCATGGGTTAATTACAAAAAAATCAAAGATTTAATTCAAGACAAGTTAAAATTCCTTCATTAATCATCTCAAAATGGGAAAGAGATGTAAATCTTCTGTAATAATGTAGAAAATAGGTGTTTGAGCAGCTAAATATATGTAAACAATTGTTAGCCAGCAGTTAAAATTGGTCACACAAAAAATAGTATTTCTCTTATATATGATCTCATCTATTTTCATCTCATCATATTCCTTTTGTACCTTGCGGTGTCGAGGTGAAGTATAAACATCGTGAGAGTGCCCGATTATGGACTTCGTGTATCGATATTCCCATGAACTCTGTTATTCCCTCCGTCCAACGTTTACGTGGTCGGCCTCTTCCTCTGTTTCCATCTGGTCTGCACATCATTGCTTGTCATGGTATACTGTTGGTAACTAATTGCATGGCCAAACCATTTGACTTGATGCCTTCTAATAAAATCTAGCGTTGCTATAACCCCCTTTAGTCATAATTTATTCATTTCTGATCTTATCTCTTCTTGTTACATTGAGTAATCTTCTCAGGAATCTCATTTCTGTTGATGTGATTTGTCTTTTCTCTTTGTCTGTCATTGTCCAGGTTTGGCATTGGTAGCATAGAGTTGGTAGGAAGATTGTATTGTAAAGTGCTTTCTTAGTAGTTATTGATACATGTTTGTTCTTTAGTATTGGTGCCATTTGTCCAGTGAGTTGGTTTGCCTTATTGCATCTATTTTCAATCTCGTCTTCTGATCTGCCATTTGATGATATTATACTTCCTAGGTACTTGAAACTCTTTACTTGTTTCAAGGGATGTTTGTTTAGGTGAATTGTTTTTTTCTTCTTTAGTTATAGTCATTACCTCTGTTTTGCTTGTGCTAATTTTCATGTTATGTTCCCTACACATTTCGTTTAGACTATTCATGTGGTCTTGTAATTCAGCTTCTGATTTTGCTACTAGTGCTTGGTTGTCCGCAAACAGGAGTTCTCTAATGGTCAGATATGCAGATGGTTCTTCTTCTGTGTTCTTGTCATGCGGTATTCTTGTGGTCTCTGTTTGGCTGGTTTCTTTACATATCTTGTCTATATATGTTATGAACAAGAGAGGGGACAGGACACAACCTTGTCGTACTCCAGATCTTATGGCAAAGGATTCTGAGTGTCCTCCAGTTGCTCTCACTATGCATTCACAGTTGTTATATAAGCTTCTACATAGGTTTGTTAGATGTGTACTCACACCATATTGTTTAAGGATCTTATATATGATTTAATATTTAATTATTCATTTCAATGTCACTTTATATACAAAAATATGGAATATAATCACACCTTTGGCATCAACATTTCTGTTTTATTCCTAATCGGATACTGAATTGAGACAGTAACATTTCCTATTTTAAAGTGCAATATTTGGCTAAAGAATGGTAGTCCGGCTACTACTTGATAGGTAACAACATTTAACATGCTAAATGTATAATTACTTTATGTAATTTAAATTAATTACTTCATGGATTGTATTTATGTCAATGACATCTAAATAAATATAAAAAATAGCACGTCGCCTGAGAGCAACCTGAGACACTACCAAGGCAACAATTCTCTATGTTCACAATGTTACAAGTGTAACCTACATGTGTTATGATTACTGTTCAGTGCAGTATACAAAACACTTTGTAAGAACAATTCCATACAGGGTTTCACAATCTTTGCCATTAAACTGGATGGAGTATAGTTACCTAGAATTTGAATGCTGTGTCACTACCTTAGCCAACTGTTGGTTAACTTCATGGCCATGACTTGATTTCTCAGAACCCCTGTGAAATATGGTAATAATATAGTATGCATCATTACATATAATATGACTGCTACCTACATGTGTTCCAAGATGTGCATGTTGTCAAATGTTCCAAGATGTACATGTTGTCAAATGTTCCAAGATATGCAGGTTACAAAATGTTCAAAGATATAGAAGTCACCAAATGTTCAAAGATGTGCAAATTGCCAAATGTTCCAATATGTGCAAGTTATCAAATGTTCCAAGATGTGCAAGTTACCAAATGTTCCAAGATGTGCAAGTTACCAAATGTTCCAAGATGTGCAAGTTACCAAATGTTCCAAGATGTGCAAGTTACCAAATGTTTCAAGACTATCATGCTGCTGCACAGCACACAGTGGATGAGTGGCTTGGAGATGCTGCATCAACTGCTAACTGGATATTAGTTCAGATGTGGATGTTTTATATTTACATATAAAGGTACCTCGTCAACCATGGTAATGCTGTGGCTAGCACACTTGCTTACTGGCCCACTCATCAATTGTTCAAATGCCCTTTGATGCTGGGGTGTATTGTCAGTGACTTGAGCTTCCATTTCGACCGACCTAACATGGGACCAGGACATGCCCTAGGAAGTAATGGCAGTCAGCGTGGTCTTGACCACATCATCCATCGAGTGCTGGTCTTGACCACATCATCCATCAAGTGCTGATCTAGACCACATCATCCATCGAGTGCTGATCTTGACCACATCATCCATCAAGTGCTGATCTTAACCACATCATCCCTCGAGTGCTGGTCTTGACCACATCATCCATCGTGTGCTGGTCTTGACCACATCATCCCTCGAGTGCTGGTCTTGACCACATCATCCATCGAGTGCTGATCTTGACCACATCATCCATCAAGTGCTGATCTTGACCACATCATCCATCGAGTGCTGATCTTGACCACATCATCCATCGAGTGCTGATCTTGACCACATCATCCATCAAGTGCTGATCTTGACCACATCATCCCTTGAGTGCTGATCTTGACCACATCATCCATCGAGTGCTGATCTTGACCACATCATCCCTCGAGTGCTGATCTTGACCACATCATCCATCAAGTGCTGATCTTGACCACATCATCCCTCGAGTGCTGATCTTGACCACATCCCTCGAGTGCTGATCTTGGCCACATCATCCATCGAGTGCTGATCTTGACCACATCATCCATCGAGTGCTGATCTTGACCACATCATCCCTCGAGTGCTGATCTTGACCACATCATCCCTCGAATGCTGATCTTGACCACATCATCCCTTGAGTGCTGATCTTGACCACATCATACATCGAGTGCTGATGGTCTGAAAAACATGGGGCTAACACCATATATCCAATACACCTCATGGTATGAAAAGAGATTCTTTACTTTTCTTTACTTACTTACAAAAGCAACTCAAGAATGTTAATGTTCCATACAGAATACAATTAGAAAATCAAATACAGACTAATTTATCTGATGAAGAACATTCTAAGTGGCAAAACTAGTCTCAAGTGTTTTACACTGTCTGTACTAGTGTATGTGATTCACTGACACTTAATATCAAAATGGAAAGATCAAGACAGGCCAATAATATGTGGTTCCATTGCAGAATTATGAGAATACCATGCAATGTTAAGACCACCAAGGTTCAAAGTGCTACATGGAGTCAACTGTTAATCTGTGTTCAGAGATGGTGGAAAGAATTCAGGCAATGAATTACCTGGGGATACGTTTTGATCGAAGCCTTGCATATAATGAGCACATAGACCATGTGATAACAAAGGCCAAGTGGGGTTTGGCTGCGATGCGGGTGATGGTGGCAGCAAACTGTGAGCAGCGCCATCTATGTCTTCTATACGAGGGCAATCCTCACTCTCAGCCATAAGCAGATAGAAAGGATGGAAAGGATACAGAATGAAGCTATGCGCATTATTCTTGGATGCACAAGAGATACAGCATGCAGGGCGATGCACTACCTTCTTGATTTTCCAACCATTGAAGACAGAATACAAATTTGCAGAGCACGTGCCTACCTCAGAGTTAACGCAAACACACAACATCCATTGCATAGTTAAATTATGAAGGTGAAGGGCATTAGGTTAAAAAGAGAACGGTCATGGATGGGTCAAGCCGAAGACATTCTTCAACAGGTGTGTTCACTTGAGGACTTAGAACCTGGTGAAGAGTGGGTACAAGTGCCAACAGATTTCTGTACGTCCTTTTCAGTTTGCATCCAACTAGACAGAAAATGCAGACAAGAAAATCCGGCTGCTGTGGAGGCAGAAGTACAAGCGTTGATTTTCGAGAATTCGCTAGACGGTGATGCTGTCATTTACACAGATAGGTCAGTCGTCCGACATGTGAGAAGCTCATGGGCCTTTACGGCTCTGGCCAGAGAAAAAATTGTGAAGGACTCTAGTGCTTTTGCTGAGACCACAAGTAGCCTGACTATGGAAGTCATGGCAGTAAGTAAAGCAATAACATGGCTCGAGACACACACATTCACTAGGGCATGTTTCCTTAGCGACTCAATGAGCATGCTCAAAAAGATAGAGATGGGGTGGATCCGAAGAGAATGGTTGCTGTCTCTGGAGCGGTCTCAGCTGGCAAAGATTAGTTTCATCTTCAAGCCAGGGCATGCGGGAGTACAAGGAAATGAGCGGGCTGACAAGCTCGCAGGTAAGGCTAATGTGGAGGGTGGACGCGCCATGTGACCAGGCTGACATTCTGAATGCTCTACGAGAAGTAAGACTTTTGCGAGAACCAAGTGATGACTGCGAATCTACAACCACGGCCAGACTACAAGAACAGCAAATTAAAAGAGGGGTGGCCAAACAAGAACACTATGCAGGAAGACAAAGAAGATTGATAAACCAACACAGCACTGGTGTCGTTAGCCGCTACACGCTGCAGGATTTGCTGAGGAGGGGATCCGAGCACTTATGGACCGAATGGCTCGATGTGCAATGAGGATGCTCTGTCGACTAACTAATTCACTAACTAACTAACTAACATGGAGTAAATTCTAAAGGCATATTATTACTCATATAAGGACAAGACACTGCCCATGTTTACCAAGGCCCAAACGGGAAGCAAAACATAATAAGACTATTAGCTACCATGCATGTCGTAAGAGGTGACTAAAGAGGGCTTGCGTGAGATTGGCTACCTCATTCTTGTAGCTTGAGCTGCAAAATCCAAACCAATACTGAACAAGCCTATAAAGGGCTAGTTAGGGCTAGGCTATATTTGAAGACAGGAGGAGGAGAGGAGGAGGAGGAGCAAGAGGAGACAACTCTGTTATTTTTTTTGTCACAATATGAGTCTAGGTGTCTAGAGAACATTGCGACAACCAGGAACACTGAGAATTTAAAGACAAGGCAAGAAACTGCTAGATTTGTTGGCAGATTGGCATGGAAGGAGGTCAGCAATTAAACTTACCAAGACCAGATGAAACAATGGTGATGGTAGAACATGATCACCTAGATCAGCTGCGCACATTCATACCATGTAATATTTTCATATAAGGAAAAGTATTACAGGAAAATCAATAAACTATTTATACTGCAATGCCTTTATTTTGTGATATTATTTTTACCATTGCAGTCTTCTCTGTAAGCTCTGACAAGCACCAATGAAAGCCCTTTCAAAGGATTGAAGTGCCCAGTAATCACTTCTAGATGTTCATTAAGTACACTTATTAAGACTCCTCTACCACATTTTTCAAACATGGCATGTTTTCCAAGAATAACTTTCTACTACCAGTTTTTCAGCTTGGATAATAATGTCTAAAGACTGTTTTGAAATTTGACATTGTGTGTTGTTGCTTTTTACTGAAGTTTCAGGTTCAGCTTACTGAATAGGTCTAACCAAATATCTGGCAAATAAGCAAATATGTTTTTCTGAGCTTCATCATAAAGTAAGACAAAAGGACATGTTTAGAGTGCACTTCCAAAAACAACTAATTTGATCTTTTGACTAAAAGACACAGTTGACAGTATTTCCATCCAACAACAAACAGTAGCATAGAAAAAGAAGAACTCTGAACAGAAATAATGTGTTTCAATAATGTGTTTGCAGAGTTCTTTTCAGCAGAATGGTTCTGAGGGCCCCAGATTTGTTGTAGTTCACAATTGTGATAAGAGAATCAAGCACCTTTTGTAGATGTGCTGGAAGATCCCTCCTGGCAAGAGCAATGGAGGATCATACAGTGAATGCTCTATGTTTGAGAAGAAAGTTCTTTCACCTTTGTCTGAAAGTGATTTTGTCTCTGCTGATTTTAATTGTATCTAGTCAAGGTTGTGTTACATACATCATTATTATATAATTTTTTACCTGTGACTTCTCTGAATTAGGCTCAACAGTTCTTTCACTTATGCAGAATGCCTATTTCCACTTACATTGGCACAGTGCCTTCCACTCAGTAAGCCACACTTCACCATAATCATGAACATGAGAAACTTTACTTACAAATAGTAAGAGCTTGAGGGAGATATTTGAAATATACAATGTCCACAGTACCATTATAATTACACACAGCATAAATGAACAAGAACAAATGCTAAATATCATCAAGATTGGTCTACTTCCTACCACCTTCACAAATGATGATCCAGAGTCACCCAAATAATCTGAAAGCAGTAACATCTCTAACTACACTGCATATATATAAATTGTAACAGAAAAAACAACAATACAGAATTCATTATTTACTTTGAATGAACTGCTGTTCCATGTGGCATGCCAACTCTGCCCAAACTTCGGTTCATTGCATTATCAACATATGTCTTTGATGCTTCAAGCCTGAAAAATTATGTTTTAATTCAACAACAATGAGTAGTACTAAACAGGATTACATTTTTAAAGAATGCTTGTTTTGTTTTTAATTCTGCTACAGAAAATAATAGCAATACAGTATAAATATCACCCAACAATGCTGCTGAACAAGTCAAATATTTATGAGTGGTAGCACAAGTAGACTGTCTTTCACTAATCTAGTCTAAAATGGATGATATATTAAAGCTCATTCAAATCCAGACTTCTCGTTTTTTGGTGATTCTATACCAGATAGACACAGGTTGATTAAAAAACATGCTTACAAACACAGAAACCAAGTAAGCTCGACAACTCTTGACATTCATTGAAACTATTACTTAAACACTCTGCAAACAATGCCTGTTACTTACATGGAATGAGCTGCTGTTTCACGTGGCGAACTTACACTGTACAAATCATGACTCCCCACAGATGTCCTTGATGTGTCTGACCTGAAACAAAACATGCATGTCAACTGCAAGAAAACAAACAAATTAATTTTAAATATAACAATCTTAAGTAATGGTAGTCCTATAGCAGATAATGTCATTGGGGTGTGAAGTATTAGGCCCTGACATATCCTATGCCACAATATATCACTTGGGGTGTGAAGTATTAGGCCCTGACATATCCTATGCCACAATATATCACTTGGGGTGTGAAGTATTAGGCCCTGACATATCCTATGCCACAATATATCACTTGGGGTGTGAAGTATTAGGCCCTGACATATTCTATGCCACAATATATCACTTGGGGTGTGAAGTATTAGGCCCTGACATATCCTATGCCACAATATATCACTTGGGGTGTGAAGTATTAGGCCCTGACATAGCCTATGCCACAATATATCACTTGGGGTGTGAAGCATTAGGCCCTGATTTTCCAATTTTTGGTACCAGTACCCTTTTTTCAGCCTTCGAGTTTCTGATTTGGCTATGTAGGGGTTTTCCTATACACTGTTGATGAAAGAAAGATGAGTGATTGGAAGGGCCGAATGTAAGACGGGCCTGCGTGCCCAATTTGTTACCCTTTGAAAATAAAGTCTGTTCGTTCGTTCGTTCTTTCATACTTTGGGCTGCTTGTTGTCAGCTTCCCGGCTTCTGATGGGTTGATTGCGTTCGTTACTTTCTTGATGAGGTTTTTCATGTCTGGACAGTCACGCACTTGTTGAGGCCTGGAGAAATTGGGTACCCACCCCGTCATATGGTGCTGTTCCCTTCAGGGAGTTTTACCAGTTGTCGTCTCTCGTGGTGTTCCACCTCCTTCCTCGTCTTGGATTGTCTTCGAATCTTCTTGGTCTTGATTGATTCCGTGTGTCGAGCCAGCTCCGACTAGGCCTTTTCAATACTGTCTCTCGAACCATTTTTCTTGGTCTGGTTATCCATTTTCATCCAGTTCAATTTCACTTTCTGATGATTCTTCTCCTGTCTGAGTCTTTGTGTTTTCTGGTTCGGGAGTGTCGGTCTTGGCCTTGAGTAGTTCTAGTTGTTGTCTTTCTTCTTGAATCTGTTTGAGCGTTTTTTCTGTCTGATCTCTTTCCTCTTGGATTCTTGATACAGTTTCGTCAGCCTCAGCCCTCATAGCAGACACCACAGCGATATCCCACTCAATCTTCTTTTGAACTTGCTTCATTTCGTTGAGGATGTGCTGAACGGCTGTTATCTGTGTTTCTTGCTTCTTGTTTTTTTTTTCCTCTTCTCTGCTTGATAGTCTTTCTTCTGTCTCAGCCTGTATAGCAGCCATTCGAGCAACATCCTGCTCAATCTTCTGCTGAACTTGCTTCGTTTCTTCCAGGATGCGCTGAGCGGCTGTTATCTGTGTTTCCTGCGTCTTGACTTGTCCTTCCTCCATGGTTTTGAACTGTGTTCTCAGGTCCTTCAGTTGGCCTTCCAGTTGCGCTTTGTCATTTTTGGTGAGTCAGTTGGTCGCCTCGTACTGCCTTCTGGCCTCCTTATATGGTAGATTAGACTTGATGGTGATTTTCATGGCTTCTTTGCTGTCTTGGTGGCAGGGGCAGCAGAGGAAGTGGCACGGGTGTGCCAGAACTTCTGGCACTTAGAGCACTGCAGCACTCTCTGTATGTAGTGGTCTGGTACTTGGTCTTTCTTTTCCCATCTGATGTACTGAGGGATCAATCAGTCCTCTGATGTTACGACGACGACTGTAGGGGGGATGTTGTTCTTTCCGATGATCCTCTTGGCACTGGTGATCTCGAGTTTGTGGTTCTCCCTTGACAGCATCTCCCTGATCAGGTCGTTGGTGAGATCGGTCTTGACTCGTTTAATGACCCATCATTTCATCATGCTGTGTCGGGCGGCTTCCAATACTATGCCGTGGTGAAGCTGTATGGTAGCTTTCTCATCTTGTGTTATCTTCTTCATAAGTGTTGTGGTCTTTGGGTTTTTATTGAGGGAGACCACTACTCCCTCATGTGTCTTGCGCAGCTGGTTGATGCTGTGTCTTTCCAGCTCATTTTCCAGCAGACTGATTATCTTGTCTGTTGGTAGCGCTGACAGTTTAGCTTCTCCCACGCTTGTCTGTCTGAGCAGTATTCTGCCGGTGAAGTCCTCAGATGTTGCTGTTGTTTCCTCCTGCATGGAGGTCACTGGAAGATTGGGCTGCATCGTCTTGGTGCTGGTTGGTACTTCCTGGCTGCTGCTGGCTTGAAATGTAGTTTCTTCATCAACTGGGACAGTTTCAGCTGGTGTACGAGCCGGACTGCTGTTCGTAGTTATGGGCTCAGCAGCCGTAGTGGCCTTCCTCGCCTCTTCCTTCTTCCCGGCTGCATATAGCACATGTCTCTGCACGACACGTTTAATGCGAGGCATCCTCTGCATTATCAGATAGTGATCTGTTCTCGATAGCATGTCAAGTCAACTGTGTGAGTGTGATAAGGCCCTGATATATCATATGTCACAATATATCTGTTGGGGTGTGAAGTATTAGGCCCTGACATATCCTATGCCACAATATATCAGCTGGGGTGTGAAGTATTAGGCCCTGACATATCCTATGCCACAATATATCAGCTGGGGTGTGAAGTATTAGGCCCTGACATATCCTATGCCACAATATATCAGCTGGGGTGTGAAGTATTGGGCCCTGACATATCCTATGCCACAATATATCAGTTGGGGTGTGAAGTATTAGGCCCTGACATACCCTATGCCACAATATATCAGCTGGGGTGGCTAGTTCTCTTCCTCATCATCTTTCCTTCCCAGTCAATCCCTAGAACTTTCTGAAAAATAGCTGGTACCAATTGTTTTTAAAGCTGAGCCAACCACAGAGCCCTATTGGTCGGAAAATATAAATATGTGTCTGTCAAGGATTGCTTGCTTGCTTGCTTGCTTGTGTTCGTTGGCTTGAGCTCCAACGCGAAGTCCTGTATGTCGGATGAAGACATCCTGTTGTCCAACATCAGTGTGATGTCATACAGGACCTGAGTTTTGCGTGAGTATCCGTTGTCCCATGTCTGGCTTATTGGTGTGCAGACTGATGGTTCCTCGCCATACAGGCAGACACTCTCCGACTTCGGAGGAATCGGCGATTCTATTGACCTCAGCCAGGACCCCGAAAGGACCTGTTGCCCAGGACGCTCGACGAGGACGCGTCAATAGGTCTTGGCCAGTATATAACCCGGCCATGGTGCCTTGGAAACACCTCTGCGTCCTCTGTCAAGGATTGAACAAGGACTACTGTCTTAGCAGATAGCACACCAACCACTATGTCACAATGGCTCCAGAAAGCAACAACAATTTGATTAATCAAAGATAGAACAGTTTGAAAAACATCACACATACAAAGAAAACCAATGTCTGTGCAAACAACACAACAGAGCACAGCATGTTCAAAACTACAACGGAACAATTGTGTTCATGAAAGATTTCAATACACAGTCATCATATCTAAACTGGGAGAAGAATGGCTTAGAGGTTATGATATCCACTTCTGTCTAGTTACAAACCTAGTTCATTTCATTCTTGACTGTGTGGATTAGTTATAAAATAAGACAAAGGTAGTATACCATTGAGATTTTTACATCAGGACAAAATTGACTTGTGCACATGCACGAAGAGCAATCACAGGGTTCCTAGCTCTTTCGGCTTTCAGCTAATGTCATTGCCAGTCATCAATGAGACAACATAGCTGTGTCTGGGTGCCTTGAACCTATAGTTCTAATGTGCTGCATATTCTTGTTAGCAGACAGTGAGGTAGGAATACTATAGTTATCCAAATGTGATGTATATACTTATTTAATGTTTCTGTTAGCTTATACTCATATATATACGCAGATTAAATATATATATATATATATATATATATATATATATATATATATAGATAGAGAGAGAAGAGAGAGAGGAGAGAGAGAGAGAGAGAGAGAGAGAGAGAGAGAGAGAGAGAGAGAGAGAGAGAGAGATGAGAGAGAGAGAGAGAGAGAGAGAGAGAGAGAGAGAGAGAGAGAGAGGATAATTGTCTCATAACAGTATTGAAAAGACAAGAAGAAACGAGACCCACATGGACCCCAAGAGATGACTCATGAGGCAACCCATAATGAAACTTGGAAACCAAGTGACACCTAAAGATGAAATCGTTTGACAGCTAGACTACTACTAGCATATCATAGTGTGATTGCATTGATGATAATATTGTAGCATAATGTAAGTCTTAAAGCCATGGTAGACTAAGATGTAGACATGCAGTTTAAACATAAAATCTGAGGGAAAAGAAGGCTAAAGATTACACCACGTGAGTAAAGAGGATACATAACACCAAAATAGTGTCTCAACTTTTTTCTCTTAGATACATAACACCAAAACAATCTCTCTATTTCTTTCTCTTAACCTGACTGCATCATTCTAAATACAACCACCAACAATAGGTATATGACACAGTTCTATGTACTGCCAAATGCTACATTTATTAACACTGCCATAACTCCATTGTATACAGCATCACTCGTGTAATACCCAGAAATACTGTTCACTTATAAGCATAGTTCAAGCTAACGGGGCATTTAAGACAAAAATACTGCATCAGTGTTGTTCTTCTTCTTTCGTCCACTTGAAATATGTCGATAACTGCAATGCTGTGTCTTGAATTAATTTAATTGTCTCATCACAGTATAATTTCCATTATCCAAAGATTCAGTTCCTAACATCCTCACACAGAACCATTTGTGACACAGTTAGTCACACTTTCATCTACCACCCATGATTAGGATCCATCGAGTCCACAACCCCTTGTCTTCCATGACCAATTAAGGACTCATAGTTCAAAACCAGGACAATATCCAGATGTGAACCTAGTCCCTATCCATAGCTACCCTAGTCTGGCAGCATCTGGATGCCTTGAAACTGTAGTTATAATGGGCTGCAGAATTTTTGTTGCAGACAGTGAGACCCCAGAAACACGTAGGAATACACTACAGTTAACCAAATGTGATGTATATACTTACATAATGTTTGAATCAGCTTACATTCATATATATATAATTGTAGGAAATAATTGTCTGATAACAGTAACAAGAAGAAATGTAGGACTAGCATTGAACCCCAAGAGATGACCCATGAAGCAAAACCCAAAATGAAACTTGGAAACCAAGTGACACCTAAAGATGAAATCATTTGACAGCTAGACTACTACTCAGTTATCAGTTATCAGTTGGGGTATTTTCGTTGCACTCCGGCCATGTCCATAGGTGCTCAGATCCTCCCCCCCAGCATATGCATCAGCGTCCGGTGGCTAATAGTGCCAGTTCTGTGTTGGTTGACGAGGCACTTTGTTTTCCCGATGTACCTCTCGCATCTGGCTGTGCCGGTTCTTACTCCCAGGTCTTTCATCATGGACAGCGATGTGGAATCACTGCCGTCAAAATCCTCTGTTCTCGCCAAATCTTTAAGGACATTAATAACATCGGCACGATCCATGGGCTGGCCATCTACAGGGGGTGCAGAGCCAGCCAGTTTGTCAGCTCGTTCATTTCCCTCGACTCCCGCATGTCCCGGGACTGAAGATGAAGGTGACTTTACGGACAACAGACTTCCGCAGCGATTCAGTCCACTGTCTACGTACAGATCCAGCTTCGACCTTCTGAATCATGCTCATTGAATCACTTAGTACACACACGTTGGTATAATGCTGTGATTCCAGCCATATGAAAGCCTGTGTAACTGCCATCACCTCCATCGTCATGCTGCTCATGGTCATAGAGTGGGCACCACTGGATTCTTGAACGGTTCGGCCCGCTGAACGGGCTGTAAATGCTCACGCACTTCTCTGCTGCTTTACAACAGATCCATCTGTATAGATGAGCACTTCGGGGCTATCTGAGTGTTCATAGATGAGCGCGTTAACCTCTGCATTGACAGCGGCAGGGTTCTGCTCTCTGCACCGTCTGTCGAGTGTGATAATGCAGGAGAAAGTGCACTTAAAGGCTGGAGGCACCGGCACCCATTCCTTGCCGGGGTTGATACTGGTAAGACTGCAGACCTGTCTGACGACATCTTCCGCCCGACCCATCCATGATTTGCCCCTCTTTAGCCTGTCACCCTTTTCTCTGAATATAGCGTCATGCAGAGGGTGCAGCTCATCTGCACTTATTTTTAAGTATGCACGAGCTCTCCAGATCTTGATCCTGTGTTCCATTGTCGGGAAGTCAAGGAGGTATCTCATTGCTACACAGCTGGTGTCTCTCGTGCAGCCCAAAATGATGCGCATGGCTTCGTTTTGTACCTTTTCGAGTCTTCCAATCTGTGTAGGGCTGACAGTGAGGATGGCCAGGGCATACTCGATGCGTGAAAGTACAAGTCCTTGGAACAGAAGTATTAGCAGTCTTTGCTCGATATTGGCAGTCGCCATGACTCTCATTGCTGACAAACCTTTTCGAGCCTTCGTTATGACATAATCGACATGATCTCTGAAGGACAGGCTACGATCAAGCCTCACGCCAAGATATGTCATTGACTGGGTTCTACTCAAACTGCTCCCATCCATTCTTACTGCCGGCAGGTCTGTTTTCACAATATGGTTGTTTAGTGAGAACCATGTAACCGTTGCCTTTGCAGGGTTGACAAGGGCATCGGCATCAGCACACCAAGAGGAAATTCGATCTAGTTCGCCCTGCATATCATTGGCAACCGCCTGTCTATCTCGACCCTGTCGATACACGAGGATGTCGTCAACGAATGACAGAGTCCTACCCCTCCCGTCCAACTGTTGTTCAGTGATCGGCACCGTATACACGTTGAATAGTACTGGTGACAGTGGTGAACACTGCGGCAATCCTGGACATACCGTTATCGGCTCAGAAGACCAACTCCCACATCTTAGCACCACCTTCCTTTGGAGCAGAACTGCAGCTATCCATCGTACAAGGTGAGGGTGCACTTTCAGTCTGAGGAGGGTTTGCGTCAAGTGCTCGAAAGATACTCTGTTATATGCGTCCTCTAAGTCTATGGCGGCCGCACATGTCTCTTCTCTGGCCTGAAAACCTTCGTAAACATCTTGAGCAAAGATAGCCGCATTCTGCCATGACTCTTTGTTGCGTCTGTATCCTCCAAGTGTGGGCGGAAGCAGCCAAGCTGTTCCAAGTCCCAAGCAAGTCTGTGTGCTACAATTTTCTCAGTAGCTTGCCAACAGTATTCTGCATCGTAATGATTCTGTAGCCGCTTATCTTGGAATGGTCTTTGTTCGGTTTTGGCAGTGGCAGCAAGTAGCTGTGTAGCCATTCTTCTTTGACCTGACCCCTCTGGATACTGGTGTTGAATTCTCTGGCCAGTTCTTCCATGTCATCATCTGATATCACCAGTAGGTCACCATATCGGATGCCGTCTGGGCCTGGGGCGGTGTTAGGTGATTTCTTGAGCATCGCACGCAATATCTCAGCTGTGATTGTCCATTCTTCGTCTGTCCCGACCCCCTCGCACAACTGAGAGAGTGTCGTCATGGTCCTCTGTCTGGCAGGCTCGTCTTTCTGGTCAGTCTGTTCTATGTAGCGTGCAAGAAGGGCCTTACCTTTATCCGCATCCGACTTTTTCCATGCGAGGTCTGTGCCTTGAAAGTCTGGAATACCCCTACGTTGTGCAGCACCGTTCATGCTCTTGTGGAGGCGCCAGAATGTCGTAAGAGATCGCTCGGAGCACACCTTCCTGCAGAACTCGTCCCATTTCTCGGCCTTGGCCTGTTTGGCGCAGGATTTGAAAAAAGTCGGCGTCCTATCGACCTCAGTCTTCAGGTTCGCCAGTTCAACCTATGGCATGTTAGCCTTTCTGGCCTTTTGCCAGTCTTTGACAGCCTGCCTCTTTCCCAGCCATGCCTTCTCGACCTCTCCATTCCACCATGGTGGCTGCAAACATCTTTCTCGTCTCCTACTACTACTAGACTACTACTACTACTAGCATATCATAGTGTGATAATAGCTTGCATTGATGATAATATTGTAGCATAATGTAAGTCTTAAAGCCATGGTAGACTAAGATGTAGACATGCAGTTTAAACATAAAATCTGAGGGAAAAGAAGGCTAAAGATTACACCATGTGAGTAAAGAGGATATATAACACCAAAAAAGACTCTCTACTTCTTTCTCTTAGATACATAACACCAAAACAATCTCTCTATTTCTTTATCTTAACCTAACTGCATCATTCTAAATACAACCACCAACATACTGACCCACCTTAAGGGTCAGCGACTGATAAGAGGGAAATCATGGATGGCTCAGGCGGAGGATACGATCAGACAGGTGTGCCCCTTGGGGAACATTAGGAGTGGAGAGGAGTGCCAACGGAGAAGTCAGACTTGTGCAGAGTTATAATCACATTAAGCCGGAAGTGCAGGGAGTGGCCAGCAGGGGCCACGGAAGTGGAAATCCAGCAACTAATTCAGGACAATGCTCACTCGAGTGATGTGATTATCTACACAGATGGTTTGGTGTCAAGAGGTGAGAGAAGTGGCTGGGGGTTCATAGCCAAAGCTAATGGTCGATGTTTGGGGCGGGAGAGCCTGGCATATGATACCACAACATCCAGCTTAAGAATGGAAGTGGAGGCAGTCACTGCGGCTCTCCACTGGATGGAGAATATGACACACACACACATCGTGATTGTAACTGACTCAGAAAGCATGCTGACGAGGGTGAGGATGGGCAGACTTCGTGTGGAGTGGCTTGCTTTGCTTCGGAGGTCACGGGTGACAAGCATCACCTGGATCTTTTCTCTGGGGCATGCCGGTGTGCTTGGAAATGAACAGGCGGACAGATTGGCTGGCTCTGCAGAACTTGGTGGAGTATTGATACATGACAAGGCAGACGTGGTTGCGGCCTTGTGGGAGCACGTGCACACCTCGGAGGAGCAAATAGATTACCATGGTCTGGCAAGAATGAGACGAGGAGTGACGAAGGGATCTGGCCGACGCTCAACACTCAGAGGAAAGGCGAGACGGACTTATAATCAGATTGCTACTGGTACTATTAGTGTTGGAACTCTTCGCTGGCTGCTGAGGATGGGGACGGAGCGCTTATGGGAATGCCCCGAATGCTGTGATGTTGATTCCTAAATCAATCAATCAATCAATCAATCAATCCACTGATCCAGGGACAGTATGGCATCCTCTATTTTATAAAAATACAATAGAGACTGAACGAAACCAGGTCTACATGAATCAGATGCAGTCGCCATAACCTCTAAGCCACTAGGTCACTAGTACCATATCTCATCTAACACTAGGCCCCGTGAGCTGAGATTAGTTCACTGATTTTATGTTATCAATTCACTGATGAAGTTATAGTTGTCTTCATATATTTTTTCTTTCCTGCTGCCATTATGTTGTCAATGATAGTAGACATAATATATGCCTTTCTGTTTTCTTAGTCTGTAACTACTGAGGTCTATTAATTATGTATGCAGCTGTTGTAATTGAACAATGAATACTTGAAACCACAACTACCAGCAAATATCAACATCATTCTAAACATGTTACAATTCAAGTTACAGACCTAGAATGAACAGCTGTTCCATGTTCCATGCCCACTCGACCTAGGCTCCTGTTCATTGGATTGTCCACATATGTCCTATGTGAACTTGAACTGATCACAGAAAATGTATGAAGATGAAATCCAAATAGTTATTCAATACATACATATAGGTCATAAAAGTTTGTTTCAAATAAAAGTCACATTCTTTATCAAATTTAACTGCACCATTTCTCACCCACTGAATAGAAATCAGTATTGCATGCATATGTGATATAGTTACATATCTGACATATTTTGATCTATTTTCAATTTCATCGAAAATAATGCTGTCTTGTTTCCTTTCAAAAGTAAATACAATATAATTTAATCTAAACATTATGCAGAAACAGAGAAGAATTTTTGAAATTATTTTTAAAAAGTCACTTGAATTCACATTACTTTAAACATCACAAACATGTGTGATTGCATTAAGTTCCCCATATGTACGCAATTTGTATAATTGTATACAATAATAGTTTTGTGAAGATAAAAAACCTGGCCACCTATTCCTCCATGCATTCAGGCCTACACAATATGATGGCCCTATTACATCCCAGATTGACAGCAGCTTCCTGTTTCATTACAAATTTTTGGGTGTAAATTACAAAAATATTATGCTGGCTCACATGGCTAATCGTGTGAAGTAAAACAAAATAACAGATTCTGAAACAGTACATTTCACATAAACCAACCCACTTCATTACCAGGCTGGATGACCCATTCAAATTCTTGTTACCTTTTTCCATCCCAGAAAACTCAAGTGCTCATTTTGCTAGACTTGGACAAACTCAGAGCCATATAACAAGGGTAAATGTAGACAATGCAACAAGTGAATTTTACTACAGAATTGTTTTATGTGATGCTTGCCTGCCAGCTCTGTGGTCACAAGTTCAAATCCACATCTTGGTGGGATTAATTTCAATTGCCCCAGCCTAAAATGGATACCAGGAAATGTCTTGGAAAGTAACGACAGCCAGTGTGATACTGACCTCAACAGCCGATTGGTCTATAAACACTTGGGTCTAGCATCATGCTCCCAATATAAACAAGCTTACCTATTTAAGCAATGCTTGTTTTGCTTTTAAATCTGCTAAAGAAAACAATAACAATACAGTATAAATGTTACCAAACAATTTTGCTGAACAAGTCAAATATTCATGAGTGGTAGCGCGAGTAGGCTGTCTTTCAGTAATCTAGTCTAAGTTGGATGACATATTAAAGCTTATTCTATACCAGATAGACACATGTTGATTAAAAACTGCTTACAGACACAGAAAACAAGTAAGCTCGACAACTCTTGACATTTCATTGAAGCTAAAACTCAAACACTCTGCAAACAATGCCTGTTACTTACATGGAATGAACTGCTGTTTCACGTGGCGAACTTACACTGTACAAATCATGACTCCCCACAGATGTCCTTGATGTGTCTGACCTGAAACAAAACATGCATGTCAACTGCAACAAAACTAACATATATTTTATTATATAACAATCAAAAGTAATCGTAGTCCTATAGCAGATAATGTTGGGGTGTGAAGTATTAGGCCTTGACATTTCCTAAGTCACAACATATTAGGTGAGGTGGCAAGTTCTGTCCTCACTACCTTTCCTTCCCTGACAATTATGACAATTGTCTGGTATTGATTTTTATGAGCCTAGATCAACCCCAGATGAATTCCAGTCAGAAAAGTAATCCTTCCTCTACAGGGGATTGAACCCAATCCACTGTCTTAGAACATAAGTGCACTAATCACAATGGCACCATATAACAATAACAACTTGATTAATCAAAGATTGAAGAGCTTGGAAAACACATGTACAAAGAAAACTAATGTATGTACAAACAATCATGACAGCAAGTTTGTCCAATATTGCAACAACAGAATTATGTTCATGAGAGACTTCAGTACACAGTCATCATAAGTGACATGGGTGCAGAATGACTTAGAGGTTATGATATCAACCTCTGGCTGGTTGCAAACCTGGTTCAGTGCATAGTTTTGACTGTGTGAATATTGTGTAAACTAAGAAAATGGTGGTCTGCTCACCACTGATTGTTTGGTAGTGGATTTAGCCTTCATCTAGCCTTCTCAGAGAACGGTGTAAATCTGAGTGCATGTGTGCATGATTTGATGCAACTGGACGTTGTCTAATAGGCCGCAGCCCAGATTAAATTTATTTTCAATCAGAAAACCAACCACAACAAAAAATAACATCTATGGGCAGTGCAGGTTTTACGTATAAGCTAAACAAGCTATAGCTTAGGGCCCCCAAGAAAGTGGGGGCCCCAAAAAGTATTGTCCGATTGAGCAATTGTCATATATGTATACTTAAATATACTGCAGTATTATTAGCAATTTCGTTGCTAACGGAGGAGTGAGTGCAGTATACGAAAATAACCCTGTCGTGTTTCCTATTGGATAAATACTAAACTGTTTTCATGAAAATTGCGAATGACAACTTTAACAAGGTGTCAAAAGATTATTCTTCAGTCCTGCATGCTTGAAAGCTATTTCAAGTGAATTGTTGTGAAGAATATTTTCCACTGTTTGACAAAGGTAAGGAAGTTTATAGTTTGGCTTGTTTATTGTCAAAGGTAAGCTAATTTAACCTGCATTTTGAACTGCGCACTGCCGCATCAATTTTACATATAAATGTTGAGTTTCAACAATATTCGTTATGCAGAAGACATAGAATAAAAATTTTTGTGAGCACGGTCGTGGTGTGTACTCTTATTAAATTCATAATGTCGGAATCGTGGCATATTGGATTGGTGTCTGCTTTTTTTAATAAACAAGAAGATTTACAATCATCAAGTTAAACAAAATATCAATATACGTTTAAATTCTATTACATATTTATTTTGTTGCTTTATATTTATTGTATTTATTGTTCATCTTGCTACATGACTTAAAATTTATGAAAGTCAAGTCAGTTTTCAAACTTGTCCATCATCCATTGCTGAATGTAATTGACTGGTTCACAGTTTTATTTGTATTGATAATGTCTTATCAAGAGAATTATACTTTATTGTGCATTTATGAATGCTGTGTCTATTTTTGCACACAACTATAGAGGTTCTAGCAAGATTCGTTATGCAGAGGTGTGGAAAAAAAATATTTGTGAGACCCACCTGGTTACATCTTTACAATCGGGAAAATTCACAATGGCGGCATTCCAGCATATAATATCACACTAGTGTCTGTTTTATTGAAACACTGGAGATGTAGAATCATAATATACAAAATATCAAATAATTTCTACAGATAATTTGTGTTGTTGATTTAATAATTTTTATTCATGTGACGTGGCGGAACCATTGTTGATTTGTCTGCCCACAGTTTGCAAGATGTCAACCAGAAGTTATAAAAGTGGAGCTCAAAAGAGGAAAAAGAAGCAGAGAGCTGAAGAAGAGCTTAGCAAGATAACAAAATTAGATAGTTTCTTAACAAAGATAGATAAGGGGCCTGATAAACCAAAAGCCTCTACCACAGTGAGTCAGTCACAGGATATTCACCCTATTCCTGATACAGAGCCTGGTACATCTAGTTGTATAGAATCTACTTCAACGAATGAAGCAACAAATATTAAGATTAATAATCAAGAGAGTAGTACAAGCACAGAAGATTCAGCATCAAAAAACAAACAGAATGATGTTGGGGTATGGGGTGATTTAAGTAAAGATGAGATTTTATACTAGGTAGAAAAAGGTCCATCAGAATGTCAGCACTCAAATGGTTCATTTGAAAAATCAAAGAAGCTTTTTGCAAACCAAGACAGATATTGCTCGAAAAGCTTGTTCTATCCCAAACGGGCTAATGGTGAAAAATATTACAGAGAATGGTTAGTATATTCGCCAGCAACTGGTCGTGTATACTGTTTCGTGTGTAAACTCTTTTCAAATTCTTCTACACCATTATCATCCGATAGATTTTGTGATTGGCGCAACACCTATTTAGTTCAAAGTCATGAAAACTCTGTAGACCATAGAACAGCTTCGGTAACATATCTTACAAGAAAACGTGGCTCAACAATTGACTGCCAGCTAGCAGAACAGATAAATAATAAACGGCAGTACCGGAAAAATGTTCTTGAACGAGTTGTGGCAGCCATAATTACTATGGCAGAGCGTGGTTTACCTTTCAGAGGAGATAAGGAAACATTTGGTTCTCCTCACAATGGCAATTTCCTTGGATTACTCGAACTTATAGCAAAATTTGATCCTTTTCTAGCAAGCCATATACAAAAATTTAGGAATAAAGGATCAGATGTCACATCTTATCTTTCTAAAACAATATGTGATGAATTTATCCAAATTATGGCACATAAAGTAAGAGACTCAATCTTAGATGATTTAAGAACTGCAGGGTACTTCAGTTTAGCTGTAGATTCCACTCCAGACCGGTCCCATATTGATCAGCTCACTGTTATTGTGAGGTATGTTTCACCAGATGATGGACTCCTTATTGAACGTTTTCTAACTTTCCTAGAGATGGGTAGCCACACAGGAGAAAGTATGGCTAAGATGGGTCACAACTACCTTACAAAAGAGTGCAAAATATATTTTAGTAAGTGTTGAGGCCAGTCATATGATAATGCTGCCAATATGTCTGGCAAATACAAGGGTATGCAAGAAATAATATTGAAGATTAACAAGTATGCTATGTATATTCCATGTGCTGGTCATTCCCTGAATCTTGTTGGTAGAGCAGCAGTTGACTGTTGTTTAGAGGCAGTAAACTTTTTTGGAATTGTTCAAGAAATATATAATTTCTTTTCATCATCTACACATAGATGGGCAGTACTGTTGTCATTCTTCAAAGATGATTCAAAAGTTCCAAAGTCTTTGTCAAAGACTAGATGGGAAGCACATTCAATGGCCACAAGTGCAATACTTGATAGTTATGATGGAATAAATTCTGCATTGCATCAGCTGCATACTGATACTACAGAGAAAGGCGAAACAAGAAATCAAGCCATAAACATTTTGAATAAAATAGAGGAGTTTGAATTTATGGTATTGTTATGTTTGTGGAGTTACTTGCTAGATGAATTTCACAAGACTAGTCAATCACTGCAAGACCCCCAAATTAGTCTAGATGTATGTAGGAAATTGTATGCTTCACTTTCGGATTTTGTTAAAGGTTCCAGGGATCTTTTCGATCATTTTGAAGAACAAGCAAAGAAAAAATTGCTTGATGTTGATTACAAGAAAAGAAGATATAGAAGAAGGCATATCAATGATGATGAAGATGATGCTTTAGAGAACCTTGAGCCAAGAGACAAGTTCAGAATCAAAACATTTATACCTGTGATGGATGCATTAGAGTCAAGTCTGGCACACAGGGCCTCAGTATACAATGATGCTGCAAAAAAGTTTTCATTCTTAACAAAACTAGAAGCTACAGAAGAAGATATTCATGAAGGAGTTAGTGCTTTATGCCAAACATATCCTGTAGATCTGGACATGAATCTTGTAGGAGAAGTCAAGCATTTTCATCAATATGTTAGACATAGTCAAGCACATAGTTCAGCGGAACAAGATAATCTGACACATCAGAACTTGTATAGGGTAATATTTAACGATCGTGTCCAATCAGCATTCCCTAATGTAGAAACAATTTTGAGATTGTTTCTTAGTATGATGGTTGCAAATTGCTCTGGAGAAAGATCTTTTTCTCAGCTGAAGAGGATAAAAAATGAATTTAGAACAACAATGACTCAAGATAAATTATGTTCCCTCAGTCTCATGTGCATAGAAAGCGACAAACTACGCAGTTTATCATTTGATGATGTCATCAGTGACTTTGTTCTGGCAAGGCAAGAAAGAAAATATTTTAGTTTAATATAATTCCTTAATTCTTATAACATGTTTCAAGAGATTAGATAATAAGCCTTTGTAAATTGTGCCTTTTAAAAGAACTTTTGTTTCTTTTTACCAGAGCTTGCATTTTTAAGTTTGTTATGAATAAAAGTGATTTTAAGTTAAAGATGTATTATTTCACTATCAATATATTTCTTAATTGTATTTCAGTTTAATCCTCTAGGTATCCGAAAATCATATTTGCCACTGACATAGAATATCTGGACTTATAAAGGGCCCCATATTTCAAATAGCTTAGGGCCTTATTAAGTCTAAATCCGGCCCTGTCTATGGGATGTGAAATTCAACCCAAAAAAAACATTTTAAACAATATGACATAGTCATTATACATTTAAAATTAACAATACTACAATTCGTTGCATGTCCCTAATGCAATGCGTCCATCCCTCCCTTCCTCCCTCCCTGGCTGCCCGCCAGCATGCGCGCATGCACACACACACACGGACAGACACACACTCACCCACCCATCCATCCACCTATCCATGGATATGAATGCATATGTGTGCGTATATATATGTAAATTAGTAGGAATATATATATATATATATGTATAATAATCTCATTATCTATTTCTTGCTTACTACGCTTAGCGAGAGATCAACACTAATGAGAGAAGCTGAGGGGCCTATGCCCACAGTATATCCATCATCCATGCTGTCTCTCTTACACATCTATCTCTTTATATCTTACGATGAACAGCAGTGAGAGAAGCTGGGGTTGACACAACCACAGTATATCCATAATCTGGGCTGCCTCTGGCATACACCACTCCATGATTTCCACTATAGGATATGCACGCACATACAGCAAGAGAAAACCTGGGTGTTTTGCATCAGTACCACAGTGTATAATAACCTTGTTTCACTGTGCCTACTCATAACATGTGTATTACCTGTGGTCTGATCTTATACAACCCCAATAACACAATGCATTGAGGTATTTGATCCTACAATATTGTGGTATATTAGAACATCCTTACCCTTTCCTAGCATTGACTCCCTTAAAAATAAACAATCCCTAACAACTACTAGTTAAGTATCTTGCTTACTGGAGGAGTAAGATATAAAACAGCGATAGACTGACCGTGGCAGCTTAATTTATTTGGTTTTATTTTGGCTTACGTACCTGGCCAACAGTCGTCGACTGATTGAAAAACAAAGGCTCTTTGTAGCCATTTTAGTTCAGACAAACAAAGGAAGCAGACATGTAAAAGTTTCCCCGTGTGGGAAAAGGCAATTTTGCCTTAAAACCATCATTCTCTTAAGCTATTGGTATGTTATATCTACATTATTAAGATGTATTTATGTATTACATAGACCAGTATGTTTAATTAAGAATTAGTTAGAATAATAAGTCAACAATTCTCTTAAACCAGGCTGGATGATGTTTACCAATGAAGCACATGTGGGTGCCATGCTGTAATTTTTCCTAGGTTTTACAATTTCAAATCCCTATGTTAAAATCTTTTATAGGCATTATGAACTTATATCTAACTAATAGTGCTTATCTATAAATATTATGTGTATTGTAGAGTATCAACTCGCATGTCAGGAACACATTCAGAGAACTCGTTTCTGTCAATTTCATATTCCTATGAATAATAACTTCTACGTATGGTGAACTATATCTCACTATCTATGCTTAGAAATCTGCAAATAATCTATGTACTGTAGAGAAGAACTCTAAAGAACATTTTCAAAGAAACCATTTCTCAATGTGGGACTCTTGATTACATACTGGTGTCTGCCACTTTCAAATATCCTATGTAGTGTAAATTCACTGTTAAGGATATCTCTGAACTTGTTTTATCCATGTGAGGACATACAAATGATTACGCATATTCCTGACTCTTAGTCAGGGGATAAAATGCTTTGCCACATCATAATCTGTAACTTGGAACTATAGTGCTAAATTTTAGTACCATCCTTTTGTTAACAGATTAGTAACCACTCCATATGAGGAGGGACATGTAATCATTTCATAAAATATTGCTAGGGAAATGCCATGTTTGAGAATATAAATTCAAGAACATATAAGAAATCCAAAAACCTAGGCTCCCTGCATCATCATTATGATTAATTATTATGTATGATTATCATGTACTTGATATCAGAGAAATGTACATGTATGTTTTTTTTCTGTTATGAGAATTTTTCTCTGTTCTGATTGTTACTCCTTACTGTGGGAATATGCATTTTAATGTTACCCTTGTGGACATGAGGATGTTGATGGAAGAATCCTTGTGTATGTCAGTACTTAAGAAGCCAATGTTAAAGAGCCTTGACCTAAGGATGATTATAGTGCCGAAAGGAAGATGCGGCATTAGAAACCACAGAGATTCTGTATAGGATTCTCTTCAAGTAGAGAGAGAGGCAATATCAACATGTTGGATGGACAGAATGACTTCACTCATCGAATAGTCCCAGTAACAACAGAACATAATATAAAGTGAGAAAATACCTTACTCACTATTAAGAGTCAGAATGGCTACACCAAGCAACGAGGGACAGTGGAACATGGACACCCACTCTTTTCCCCTTCTCGTCCTGTTGGTTGTATTTTTGTTTGTAAATGTGTTGTAGACCTTTTATCATACCACAGTAGGTTAATGCTCATGTTGTATTCTTGTTATCCCTTCTCTATAGAAGAGAAGCAATGGTGGTTGAATGTGGTGGGACTGCATTTCATAACTATCATCAGGATCCTGGGTTAACAGCCTGGTGAAAGTGAGTCAGGACTAAATGGCTTAACCATGTTCTGGATCTAGAAATACATCAATGTTTACTGCTGCACTCATAAGCTGCAAACGCAGCAAAAGAGATACATACAAAGACAACTGACGGTGTGATTGAGAAAGTCCTATTTTAGTAGGAATATCCAGGATGGACTTCAAGATCTAATAATCTACAAAGATGAAGATCAACAGAGTAACTGACAACAGTGTATCGTCTGCTTTACTTCTGAGAAGCACCACCTATGGCCTCATCATTCAACCAAATCAGTGAAACTGGGACAATCCTACTACAAGTTACTAAAACTAGCAACAGTGAAAACCCTTCAACTGTTGGTTGGATTACCAAGTTAATATCCAACAATGGATAAGTCTTCGAAATAACGTCTCACAGCTGCAACAGTCAAACATGGGATTCAGCCATTCAGCACCAAGTTCTTGATATGAACACCAACTCAAACAAATGGGAAGAGACACTGAAACAACATTATAAGCCAATACAGCCAAGAAACAAACTTTAGAACCTCTGAACCATAACTACATCAGATTACCTCAAGGTTCCAAAACCTGAACACCATCAAAAAGACCATATGAAAGCAGCTAGCGGAATAAATGCCTTTACGCCTGCAACCACAGGAATCACCTGATGGCTTACAACCCTGGATATGTGATAGAGTAATATTCTTCAGTTCCATGCCTGCAGCAGAATCTCCAGATGAAACCAAATGAATGACTCACCATTGTATGTTCTACACAGAAATGGAATGAATCAGAACTCTATGCTGGTCCCATGTCGGTCTAACTGCCCCATCACCAAGTGTGGGATGGCCTATCAACATGAACCGGGTGTGTGACAAAGCCTTTTGAACTAAATTGGGAAACGGTTAACATAAACCGAGCTGTTGGACAGTCGTCATCTTTTCATCGATAAGATGATATAGGGAAGAACCTTCTGCAAAAGCTTAAGTTGCATCTCCTGAAAGTATGACAAACCAAGGCATCAATTTCAATTGGAACACAACCCAAATGGCAACAGAGTATTCTTAAATTCAGTCTCATGGAGAGAATATGTGCTTAGGTATAATTCTATTCTTGGATTATGGATTAGAAACATTCACCAGCCAACTTCGGTGGACATACTGTAAGTAGAAAATGACTGTGAGTATAATTCTTTCTGCACGGATAAATATGGACATTATCTGCTTCGCACTGGAGAAGAATACCCACCCGCAATGCCTAAAGGAACACTATAATTAATTAATTTAATTAATAGTATCAACTGCTTTTATGTGTGTGTGTGTTTTTTTTTATATGCCATGTATAAGGTAAAGAGTGTTTTATTTGGTAATGGTGTACAACTAAAGGGTTATGTTATGGTATATATGTATAGTATTTTGACACCAACTCATTATTTTTAAAAATGAGAAAATTGTAAAAGGTGTCAGAAACAAATGTTTATATGTTGGGTTCTATATACTTAGATCTTTATTTGCCTTAAGTATGAGGGTAAATGAAAGTAGACCCAATTTGTGGTTGTTGTGTTGTTTGTAATAACATTGTTGTTTTCTTGGGCAAAAAGGGTGTAAATGTATTGAGATAATGCAAATCATTCCCATGCCTGTCTGAAAATGCATAGTGTTCATTACACACATATATGTAACTGCAGATCTTGAGTTAATACCTGAACTGTTTGTCCAAAATTGTGGTGTACATCAAGTAAATGTGATGTCTGTTCACCAGTGGTTGTTTATATGTTGTGAACAATCAATGTCTTCTAGCACTAGATAAACTTGAGAGGGTGATAAGTGGGAATGGAGAAGTACTCAGAAATACAGCTATGAACAGGAGTGAAGTATTTTCCTTCTTGGGTTTCTGGTAGAATTCCATGATCACCTCAAGTGGCTAAATAATAGAGAATCAATAAAATCCCCTAGACAGCTTAACATAATATTCTCATAAAATAAAATCCACATCCCACAAATATGTAGTATAATAAGATTCGCTGGGCTGGTCACTTTACATGCATGCCAGATCATAGGCTCCCTAAACAAATTTTTTATGGCGAGCTGTGTTGTGGTAAACGCTCCCTAGGCAGCCAGAGGAAATGCTTTAAAGACACACTGAAAATCTCACTGACAGCTTTTGGAATTCATCTTGACACCTGGGAGACTGCTGCCAAAGACCAAAATTCATGGCGTACATCATTACACAAGGGTGCAGTCACTTGTGAAGCAACCAGGATTGCAAGAGCTGTGAAGAAAAGACTGGACAGAAAAACCACTGCAGGAGATCCTCCTCCTGGAACATCAAGCATTCTTTGCCAACATTGTCAAAGAACATTTCGAGCCAAAATAGGCCTTATCAGCCATCTTAGAACTCATGGCTCCATTCTTTCAACCCCACTGGATGAAATGAATGGTCATCATCATTCTTGATGGACAAACAACAAAACGTGGTATACCAACCCTACTGATCCCATTTCATATGGAATAGTACAAGTGAAGCTTCATATTTCTAGACCTTCTAATTCCGCATATCCCATATGGCATATCATAGGTACTGAACCACCCTTCTCTCTCTATACTCCTCTACCTCTCTCTCTCCCTCATCTCGTATATACCACATACATATATTTGTATATGGTTGTATGAATATTTGTTGAGGTTTGATTGATTGATATAGGAACCGACATCACAGCATTCGGGACATTCCCATAAGCGCTCCGTCCCCATCCTCAGCAACCAGCAAAGAGTTCCAACACTAATAGTTCCAGTAGCAATCTGATTATATGTCCATCTCGCCTTTCCTCTGAGCATCGAGCGTCGGCCAGATCCCCTCGTCACTCCTCGCTGCCTCATTCTAACCAGACTATGGTGATCCATTTGCTCCTCCGAGGTGTACACGTGCTCCCACAAGGCCACAACCACATCTGCCTTGTCATGCATCAATACTCCACCACGTTCTGCCGAGCCAGCCAATCTGTCCGCCTGTTCATTCCCCCGCACACCGGCATGCCCAGGAGAAAAGATCCAGGTGATGCTTGCTACCTGTGACCTCCGAAGCGAAGCAAGCCATTCTGCACGAAGCTTACCTGTTCTCACCCTTCTCAGCATGCTTTCTGAGTCAGTTACAATCACAATATGTGTATGTATCGTGTTTTCTATCCAGCGGAAAGCTGCACTGACCGCTACCACCTCCATTCTTAAGCTAGATGTAGTGTCATCATACGCCAGGCTCTAATGCACCAAACGCCGACCATTAGTATATATATTTGTTGAGGTGTGTAGATGTACGTATGTATGCGCACTCATATCAGTCCACCCAGACTTTAGGATTCCCTTGGCACAAACATATAGGAGCAGTTTTGTTATTATCACCTTCATACTAGGTGCACACGTCATTGCTTGCTTGCTTGCTTGTGTTCGTTGGCTTGAGCTCCAACGCAAAGTCCTGTATGTCGGATGAAGGCATCCTGTTGTCCAACATCAGTGTGATGTCATACAGGACCTGAGTTTTGCGTGAGTATCCGTTGTCCCATGTCTGGCTTATTGGTGTGCAGACTGGTGGTTCCTCGCCGTACAGGCAGACACTCTCCGACTTCGGAGGAATCGGCGATCCTACTGACTTTAGCCAGGACCCCGAAAGGACCTGTTGCCCAGGACGCTCGACGAGGACGCGTCAATAGGTCTTGGCCAGTATATAACCCGGCCCTGGTGCCTTGGAAACACCTCTGCGTCCCACGTCATTGCTTTTTAACAGTCGTCCACTATGGCCAACCTTTTACTGGCACCCACTCATGCATTGTGTGGAAATCCACTGGTGCACTCCTTCTTAGTTTTCACTCACGAACCACCATCACATTCCCACTGCTTACAGTTTCCCGTATTACCTTCCTCCCCCTTTTTCATGTACCACTTTCACTCATTTAGCTCGAATCTTCACTGAACTGTTACCATCCCCTACCAAGGTCCCCAAGACACCACAAACTCACACAGCTGTCTATATAAGACCATCAATATGTATGTATTCATGTTCCAGCACCACATCCCCTGACTCGACGTGTTATCGAGAGCAAGTCGCCTAATCAGAGGCCGGCCGCGTGTTAGAAAATGGCATGGTGCAAGAAACCACTAGACACCCGACGTTCAAAATTAGCAGCGTGGAAGCCACCAAGACTATCAAGATGATGCAAGAAGACAACGTGTCTGCTAGCCACAGCACAACGCCAGAACCTGAAGAAACATTAAATGAAGCGAACACTTCTACACCAGACGAAGCCGCACCCATAGCTCAACCAACGTCAGAGACTACAACTTTAACTGAAGCCAGCAGTAGCTGTGAAGTTTTCAACAGCAGCATGATGAAGTTACCAAAGATCTCAACATTGGAGGAAACTACAACTGAGGACTTCACCGGCAAATTACTGCTAAAACAGACAAGTGTGGGAGAAGCCAAACTGTCGGCGCTACCAACAGACAAGACAATCATGCTGCTGGAGAACGAGCTGGGAAGAAACAGCATCTACCAGCTACGCAAGACACCTGATGGAGTAGTGGTCTCCATCAACAAAAACCCAAAGACCACTGCACTTATGCAGAAAATCGCTCAAGGAGAGAAGGCCGACATCAAGATTCACCATGGCATCACAATACAAGTAACCCGACACAGCATGATGAAATGATGGATCATTAAACGAGTCAAGACCCATCTCACCAACGACCAGATCAGGGAGATGCTGACAAGGGAAAACAAGAAACTCAAGATCACCAGTGCCGAGAGGATCATCAGAAAGAACAACATCCCCTCCACAGTCGTCATAGTAACATCGGAGGACCGAGTGATCCCTCAATACATTAGATGGGACAAGAGAGACCAAGTTCCAGAGCACTATATACCGAGAATGCTGCAGTGCTCTAAGTGTCAGAAGTTTTGGCACACCGTGCCACCTGTAAAAGTGAGGTGGAGGTATGCAGATACTGCTCTGGACCTCATTCATACAGTCAGTGCCAGCATGTAAAGATCGACAAGGACTTCAGAAGGCCTAACACTAACAGAAAATGCGCCAACAGCCTCAGCAACCACTGCTACCCCTACCACCAAGACAGCAATGAAGCTATGAAGATCACCATCAAAGCTAACCTGCCCTAAAAAGAGGCTAGGAGGCAGTACGAGGCCACCAATCAACTCAAAAAAAGCAACAAAGCGCAACTTGAAGGCCAAATGAAGGACCTGAGATCAAAGCTCAACAGCATGGAGGAAGAAAAAGAAAAGACGCAAGAGACTCAGATAGGAGCCCAGCGAATCCTGGACAAAACGAAGCAAGTTCAGCAGAATATGGAGCAGGATGTCGCTCGAATGGCTGCCACAAAGGCTGAGAATGAAGAACAGCTATTAAAAATACAAGATATGAAAGAAAGGACATCAGATACTCTACTAGAGATAATAGCACGATTCAGTACCCAGACAGCCACACTCGAACCAGAAGATGCAAGAACACAGACATAAGAAGAAGCAACAGAGAAAAGACGTTATCGCTCACCACCAAGATCCGACTGGCGAACACCGAGTAGATTCGAAGGCAACCTATGATGGGGTAATAGGAGGAACACCAGGAGAGACAACAACTGGTAAAGCTCCCTGAAGGAAATAGTACCATAAGACGGGGTGGGGCCACAATTATTCCGGGCCTCAACAAGTGCGCGACTCTGTCCAGACATGGAAAACCTCATCAAGAAAGTAACGAATGCAAAACACCCATCAGAACCCGGGAAGCTTTTAACAAGCAGCCCAAAGTATGAAAGAAACTACAAGCTACACCATAAACACCCCTACATAGCCAAGTCGAAAGGGGGTACTCGTACCAAAAATTGGATTGGATTGGATTTCATGTTAGTATCACAGCTTGAGATAATGCGATAAGTAGCAATATTTTGTTCAAGTTTTAATTTTTTCATCATTGTTCTAATTTTTTCATCTTTTCATTCTTCCTATCCTGTTCTTATGCCTTAATGTAGTCACTGGAGGGTCTTCTCCATGATTATATGTTGTGTTTTGTGAATATATTTGTTTGTTGATGAAGGCTAGTTGCCACAACGTCCTGTGTTTTGTGTAATTCTGTTCCATAAAGCTGCAATTACTTTGTGTTATTTTATATTGCTTAAATTTCCACAGCTTTACAGCGATTCCACTAATTTTAATAATATTTACACAGTGACTAGAATGAAGATGTTCCCCTTTGATAGCATTGACTAATACAAAACTTAAGCATCTCCCCATGAGAATTTTGCATGACAAAATTGACTTGTGCACATGCACAAAGAGCAATCACAGGATTCCTAGCTCTCCCAGCTTTCAGCTAATGTCATTGCCAGCCATCAATGACACAACATAGCTGTGTCTGGGTGCCCTGAACCTGTAGTTCTAATGTGCTGCATATTCTTGTTAGCAGACAGTGAGGTAGGAATACTACACAGTTATCCAAATGTGATGTATATACTTATTTAATGTTTCTATTAGCTTATACTCATATATATATATATATATATATATATATATATATATATATATATATATATATATATATATATATATATTATATATATATATATATGTGAGAGAGAGAAAGAGAGAGAGAGAGAGAGAGAGAGAGAGAGAGAGAGAGAGAGAGAGAGAGAGAGAGAGAGAGAGAGAGAGAGAGAGAGAGAGAGAGAGAGAGAGAGAGAGAGAGAGAGAGAGAGAGAGAGGAGAGAGAGAGAGAGAGAGAGAGAGAGAGAGAGAGAGAGAGAGAGAGAGAGAGAGAGAGAGAGAGAGAGAGAGAGAGAGGATAATTGTCTCATAACGGTATTGAAAAGAAAAGAAGAAACAAGACCCACATGGACCCCAAGAGATGACTCATGAGGCAACCCATAATGAAACATGGAAACCAAGTGACACCTAAAGATGAAATCATTTGACAGCTAGACTACTACTAGCATATCATAGTGTGATAATAGCTTGCATTGATGATAATATTGTAGCATAATGTAAGTCTTAAGGCCATGGTAGACTAAGATGTAGACATGCAGTTTAAACATAAAATCTGAGGGAAAAGAAGGCTAAAGATTACACCACGTTGAGTAAAGAGGATACATAACACCAAAATAGTGTCTCAACTTTTTTCTCTTAGATACATAACACTAAAACAATCTATTTCTTTCTCTTAACCTGACTGCATCATTCTAAATACAACCACCAACAATAGGTATATGACACAGTTCTATGTACTGCCAAATGCTACATTACCATAACACTGCCATAACTTCATTGTATACAGCATGACTCGTGTAATACCCACAAATACTGTTCACTTATAAGCATAGTTCCAGCTAACGGGGCATTTAAGACAAAAATACTGCATCAGTGTTGTTCTTCTTCTTTCATCCACTTGAAATATGTCGATAACTGCAATGCTGTGTCTTGAATTAATTTAATTGTCTCATCACAGTATAATTTCCATTATCCAAAGATTCAGTTCCTAACATCCTCACACAGAACCATTTGTGACACAGTTAGTCACACTTTCATCTACCACCCATGATTAGGATCCATCGAGTCCACAACCCCTTGTCTTCCATGACCAATTAAGGACTCATAGTTCAAAACCAGGACAATATCCAGATGTGAACCTAGTCCCTATCCATAGCTACCCTAGTCTGGCAGCGTCTGGGTGCCTTGATACTGTAGTTACAATGGGCTGCAGAATTCTTGTTGCAGACAGTGAGACCCCAGAAACACGTAGGAATACACTACAGTTAACCAAATGTGATGTATATACCTTACATAATGTTTGAATCAGCTTACGTTCATTATATATATTATTGTAGGAAATAATTGTCTGATAACAGTAACAAGAAGAAATGTAGGACTAACATTGAACCCCACGAGATGACCCATGAAGCAAAACCCAAAATGAAACTTGGAAACCAAGTGACACCTAAAGATGAAATCATTTGACAGCTAGACTACAACCAGCATATCATAGTGTGATAATAGCTTGCATTGATGATAATATTGTAGCATAATGTAAGTCTTAAAGCTACGATAGATTGAAGGTGTAGACATGTAATCTAAACATAAAATCTGAGGGGAATGACAGCTAAAGATTATCCATGTGAGTATAGAGGATACATAACACCCAAAAATCTCTCTACTTCTTTCTCTTAGCCTGACTGCATCATTCTAAATACAACCACCAACGACCTGTATACACACAGGGTACATGACACAATTCTATGTACTGCCAAATTCTACATTACCATAGCACTGCCATGTAGTACCCAGAAATACTGTTCACTTATAAGCATAGTTCTAACTAATGGCGCGTGAAAGACCAAAACTGATTAGAGAAATCAGAAGTAGACAGTCACAGTTTTTTGGACACGTTATGAGAAGAAATCAATTGGAGAACTAGGTGAAAACTGGCAAGATTGAGGGGAAAAGAACAAGGGGAAGGCTGAGAAGTAAATACATGGATGCTTGACAACATGGTATGGTCAAGGCAAGAACACTGAGCTGATCCACGACTCTGGTGATCGCGTCAGATGGCAAAACATGACCAACTACACTTATTGGCATGGCACTTGATGATGAAGAAGACCAAAAGACTGCATCAGTGTTCTTCTTCTTCTTTCATCCCCTTGAAATATGTCGATAACTGCAATGCTGTCTCTTGAATTAACTGTCTCATAACAGTGTAATTTCCATTATCCAAAGATTCAATTACTAACATCCTGACACAGAACCATATGTGACACAGTTAGTCACACTTTCATCTACTACCCATGATTAGGATCCATCAAGTCCACAATCCCCTGTCTTCCATAACCAATAAAGGCCTCATAGTTCAGAACCAGAACGATATCCAGATGTAAGCCTAGTCCATACCCATAGCTACCCTAGTCCATACTAGCCACATTGAACCCTCAAAAGACGCATCATTACAGGTGTCACAGAAAATTATTATAGTACCCTTGTCCAGGAGGAAAAGAATCAGGCAGAAGGCCACCAGGTGAACATACTGCTCTGAGACTGAAAGCATATTTGTGCTACCAAGCACATTCAGTCCATCCCAGAGATTAACCTAAACTTTTAGTCCTATGCAACTCTTTGACCAAGTCACATTCCAGGTAATCGACACATATTTTCCTAAATAGTGGGCATATGGGAGTTTGTGCAATAACGCAGCAGATTTCTGCCATTATTAATTGCCAGAAATGACTGGCGACTTTAAAAGGTATTTTAAGTCCTGTCTGCAGTGCCAAAGGGTGGTTCCAAAAGATTAAACACCTCTAGCTACACTTGGGGAAACATCGCTGATGACTTTCTGCTATAACAGAAAGAAGACATACCATACCCTTATATGTGGCAATAAGTTACTGTTACTTAGCAGCAGCAATATGATGGAGATCGGGTGGCGGAGACCTTTTCTTATAGTAGAGAAGATGTTCTGCCCCAATTATGAAATCTCCACAAGAAACCAATTGAAAGTTTACCATGTAAATCTGCTCCAGAAATATCATGAACAAATAGAAGACCTACTGGTGCTTATGGTTAGGAAATCTTGTCTTGCATAGTTCTCCCAACTCTGCACAACTACTACAAGCTACAGTCTTGGTTTATAATTAGTAATCTAAAAGTTCATCCTACAGAATGAAACCATCTCTGGTATGTCTCCCAGCCAATAAGACGCATTTAATTTTACTTCTACACAAACATTTTTCTGTAGCAAAATGTTGAACCAGATACCAGCTGCATTGTCAAACACAATGAAACACTGAGACGGCTTATACTGATACATGTTAGTTTAAATTTAAACACTCAACCTTTTACTATTAATTAAAGTTTGTTGAAAAATGCTTTGTTCTTAATGTTAATTTCTTTTTCAAGTTACCGTTTCACCTTTATGAAATATACATAAAGTTAAGATCTTTTGTTGCTCATACTTTTATCATTAATTGCCTATAAAGACTGGCATCCGGTTCCCAACATGGTAAATAGGCATTTGAACCGTTAAGCCTCTGGAGTGTTTATGCTTGTGGCTACAGATTTGCATTCACATTTTCCTCATGTTGGACAGGTAGTGCATGGTTCCGTCGCCCTGCTACTGAGTGAGTGCATGGCGCGACACTGTAAGCTGTGAATTTCGTGCTGAATGCTTATACATCAGTCCACAGGTGTTTGTAATGTGAACTGCATGTTCAGAATGATGGCGGCCAGCTGTCGCTGAATTGACTGGGTGCCTTTTTGGTTCACGAGTGCATTTTTCAGAAGACTCCTGGAAGCCGTTGCTGGAGCTATGGAGTTTGTGCTTTGTGCAACTCTTTCGGCGGGTCACCCTGCAGAAAGAGACTGAGCCATATGGGATACAACCCGAGTCAATGAAGTCTTTCTGGTGACTGCTGATTCCATCAACGATGAACTGTATTTTCCGTGGAGGACTTTTGTGTTGGCATTCTGGCTGTTGGGCTTGCCAAGACTCGTTTGTTCCACTTTTCACATGGGGCAGGGAGAAACATTTTGTGCTATATTCACTGGCATAGGAACGGAGCACAATGTGGACAACTCGTTGCCATGAAGTTGGAACCGTGATTAACTAACTAATTAACTATTAACTGTGTATAAAGACTATGTCATGTATTGTATTAACAGGTTCTTGTTTTATTGCCTTCTGTCTGGAATCAGTGAGAGCAAAGTTTTGAGCACCAACAAATGCTCCTGTGGTTTTGCTCTATGTGTTAGCTTTTCAGAATTTGTGGTAGAAACAGTTCCTTTTTATAATGCTGAAAATGCCATAAATGACAAATTCACAAAGGCCCACATGTTATCCAAATAAATCATAATTTTTGAGTCATGTTATTAAATCAGAAGATTTTGAGAACATTGTGAGAACCAAGACAGACTGAAAATCTAAGAAACTCAAAATGGCAAAATAATGACCTGCTGCATGGATAAGAAAAGTAGCTCTAAAAGTTATCAGTTGTTTAAACTTCTCAAGAGTACAGAAAATAGGTGGCTGTGAAAAAACAAGAGCATATGTGCATGCCTTACACATGATGATAAAATAATGATGCCGAGTACAAATGGGAAATATCACACTCATTCGGAAATATAATCTGATGCTGTGTATTTTATATCAAAATGCACAACAGATCACTGACAGCAATCAACAAACAGGTGTTTATTAATAAGTGATACCGTTTCTGGGTTTTGGTTTGGTTCTGGTAAACGTTCACTTCCACCACAATCAGAAATCTCCATCAGTACTCCAGTCTCTTCCCAAAGTTCACACAAGGATAATTTCAGCACAGTGTATGAACTCAATAGCATTAGCAAAGATCCAAATGTCATGCATATACCACAATCACACCTGCTACACATATTCCTTTTGTGGGCAGTCTTTTCACGTTTTGTTTAATTTAGCCTGAGCAGAGATATATTCTGTTCTATTTTATTTCTATTCAAATCCATCAT